>ML677377.1:9998960-10111577 GCA_007922305.1 Dermatemys mawii
AGAGATCACTTGTAGCGCAGTGGGTATCCACATGCTCGCCGTAGCGCTACAGCGGGAGCGCTACAGCCCTTATTCCCCATGCGGAGGTGGATTACCAGTAGCGCTATCACTCCGAGGTTACAGTGCTCTACGTGCCTCACCACTGTGGACGGGTAGGAGGTTATAGCGCTCCTGGGGGCTTTATAGCGCTATAAAGTGCCAGTGTAACCAGGGCCTACATTACCACTTTTGTCAGCAAAACATATGTTGCTCAGGAGTGTGAAAGGCCTCCCCACTCCCCAAGCAACATAAGTTTCACTGGCATAAATGCTTGTGTGCACAGCACAAGAAGAACTCTCTCCTGAGCGATCTTACAGCGGTGCAGCTTTGTCAGTACAGCTGTGGTGCTGTAAGTGTAAGTGAAGACATGGCCTAAATTGCACATGGTATTGAACCAAACCCAATTGAACCCAGCAACCCTCATTATTCTATCAATACAAGAGGAGAGGAAGATATGGGAAAGTGAAGAAGTCACATTTACCTCCTACTACTTTTTCAGCAAAATCAATGATATCTTTATTTAGATTTTTCTACATGTGTCCATCCGATGCTGTGTTATAAAAAATTAACAAATAGGCCTTAACTTTCTAGATCCTAATGGATCCCCCATAACGTAAAATTCTAGCACCACCATCATGTCTCTAAGTGTACCCTTCCCTCCTCCAACACACCCTCACCCCTGGCAGAACAGATGGGTCTTGCAGCATGTCCTGAGATTTGGTGTCATACTAATTAAAGGGAGATGGGGATCCAGAGTCTAAGTCCTATTATGTAAACTTAATATGGCACACTTTAGAATTATTATTACTATTATTATTTATTATTTATCTGTACTTCAGTGGGCACGTAGAGGCTGCACTCTTGATCAGATCCCCATGGTGCTGCCAGGCACCAATGATATTTATTGGTCACTTCAATTAATTTGGGAATTCAGTAGCTTGTGCAATGGGAAGTTGCCTTTTTACAATAGGTAACCAAACCCATAACTGTCTTAACAGTCCTTTAAATATAACAGCTAACATTAACTGCACATTCATCCTGGGAAAATTTCCATTCCTTGTATTTCCATTTACATAAAGTCTTTTAAGCAGGGTTTTCACTTACATTTTACTGGTAATGTCACATATCCATCATGGGGGAGAGGAATTTTTTGTTAAAATTTGTCCATCTTTTCCGACAGATATAAAACAATGTGTATATGAGGAAAAGCGAGAATAAAAAAGTATAGGGGTCACATGGACAGCTCCCTCATGCCACCACTGGATCCCAGCTTATTACTCTGGGCTGTGTTGACAGCTGGCTGACTTGTTTTGGTTTGTTTCCCACTGACTCTCTCTTTCTCTCACCAGGACAGGGCTGCTTATGCTGCTCCATCCTGCCATTCCAATTAGAGCAATGGTATATTACAGTTGAATCAATTCCAAAACTGGCCAGGCTTGCTACTGATTAGACAGAAGGATATAAGGCTGGGCAAAACTAGAAACAATAGTATGGGATGAAATGACATGTTAAGGAAGAGGTAATAGGAATGTTGCAGCTTACTTCTTAGACGTTAGCTGAGACTTAGCAACCTAGGAAATGGTGGTATAATTTTTCAGTTACAGTAAAAACTCTTCACAGTGAAAAATACTCAAATCTGCCACAGGAAAGAAGCAGCAAGAATTGACCAAGCTATCGACTAGGCCAAGGGTTGGAAAACTATGGTTTGCGGGCCACATCTGGCCCATGGGCCCATCCTGCCTGGCCCCTGAGCTCCTGGCTGGTGAGGCTAGCCCCCAGCCCTTCTCTTGCTGTCCCCTGTAGCCTCAGCGCACCGCACCAGCAGCGCTCTGGCTCGCTGCTCCTGGGCAGCTCTGCAGTGGCATGGCTGGCTCTGGGTGGGGGGGGCGCAACTGCAAGCTCCTGCCACTGTGAGCGATCTGGTAAGGGAGCAGGGCTGCAAGCTCCTGCGGGGAAGCATGGCTCACTCTGGTGGGCCTGAGCAGCATGGTAAGGGGGTGGGGGTCAGGCCGGGGCCTTGGATAGGGGGCAGGGAGTCCTAGAGGTCTGTGAGGGGGTGGGAGTGTGGATAGGGGTCAGGGCAGTCAGGGGACAGGGAACAGGGGGCTTGGGTAGGGGTGGGGTTCTGGGGGGGCAGTTACAGTATAGGGTTTCAGTATGGGGCAGTCAGGGACAAGGAGCAGGGGAGCTTAGATGGGGGTGTGGTCCTGGGGGATGGTTAGGGACGGGGAGGGGTTCAGGAGGAGGTGGTCATGGAACAGGGAGCAGGGGGTCGCATAGGGTTTGCCCATGCTTGCACTAGGCTGATTGTAACTTGGAGGAACCTATGATATAAACAAGGAAGCTAAAACCCCCTTTTAATTTCCCGTTATATGAGAAGGTAATCTTTATGCTACAGTTGTGCAAATCTACACCGCTGCTACTGATTCCTTAGCTGTCTTACTGCAGGTCCCTGTATAAAAAGGGGACTTGCACAGACAAAGCCACAGAACCGTCTTAGGAGCCACCGTATCAATATATCTTGGCAAAAGTTCCTCATTATATCATAGGAGGTCAGAGACAGCATAGTCTGTTGGCTGCACAATAATTTCCTCAGAGCTGTTTGAAACCCATATGGTTCCATTAGTCTCTCAGGGTGGATTATCCTAACTGTACCTTTGCTCTGACAGGAGAGCTGAACTCTGACATTGAGACGTCTGCCAGTGTGATAGATGATGGTTCTAGTGAGGACAAAGGTTATTCCCTGTAATATGCACATAAAGCTCCACAATGCATTTCTATTTCCTGCTTGTTTATCAGCTGTTCCCAAAGCTTGTTTTGAAGGGAGCTGTGTGAAATTCTAGCAGGTCAGGCCATGCAAGGCCTGTGTGTGTGAAGGAAACCTGTATCTGGCTGCACAGACACTCCTATCTATGAGAAGGTGTTTCTCACCTTTGGCTATATGCCCAAGAGATGTACTTCTTGGGTGGGGACAGCAGAAAAGAGAGAACTGCACTTCTCCAAAAGGTTTTCTCCTTCTCTTAGACTGGAGGAACTCCTCAAAGGCTGCAGACTCTCAGGGTCAGCAAGCATGGGAAACAAAGATCGTAATATGGGAGATTGTGCACTTGTCCATCTGTTTTCCAATAAACACAATGAAAAAAATACCATCAGCTTACTGGAGTTTTTTGCTCACAAAAGTTAAAGTGAGATTGCTGGTTCTTACTCATTTTATTCCAGTGTTGTCTGAATATATGTATTTATTTCAAAACCTATTGTGCAAATTTTCTGATATCTAAGGATATATTGTGGAACAATATAAGCTATTTTAAATCAGCAAGATACATTAGGGGATTTTAGTTTTTTCATTTAATTCGAAAAAGAAAGATAAGTATGATTTCCAAGAGTTTCTTCCCACCACTCTCCCCACAGTATAAAGCAAACAAAAAAAAAATCATAGGATTAAGTTCTAAATAATTAATACCTTTAAAGAGGAATCAAGGCAAAAATTAGAACCGTGACATTATACTTGGGAAAGAAGGATTTAAAAATAATGATGGAGGTAATCAAAAAGACCCTACCGTCAAAAGGGAAGAAATTGAAATACTTACTCAAAATAGCTGCTAGAAAAACATACTATAATAGAGTCATAGACTCCGTGTATCTTGAAATTAAAAAGGGACTGGGAAGGAGCGGGAAGAAAAATGGTGGTCCCAAATTTGTGTGCTTCAGAAAACGGTAATACAGTTGTAACCCCGCAATACCGCGCCCCCGATAGCGCGAATCAGCTTATAATGTGGGGTGCATGGGGCTCCCAATGGTGGCAGCGCGCAGTACTTTGATGTCACATGACTCCGTGTTTACCACGGTCAATATTTTTGGACCCTGACCGTCGTGGTATTGCGGGGTTCCACTGTATAATTTAAGTGAGTGTGATAGTAAGGAACATAAAGTAGGCAAATAAAATGAAAACTTGAAACAGGAGTAGAATTTGAAAGCAAATTAGGTGAAATTTGAAGAGCAAACATCCAAAAGTATAAAAAGAACAAGAAATTTACATATATCCGAAGAGGCGGTCTATGAGAAGATTGGTCGATCTGCTATATAAAGGGAGCAATTAAGGAGGATCTCTCAATGATATGACTTTAGTTTTGAGCCACTTCCCATATCAAGGCCCACAATTGTCCCTCTCCCACCCTCCCTCTCACTTTTGATGTGGCCTTTTTTGAGACAGACTGGCAACTTGTTATCCTTCACTCCACCACCAGCTCTTTCACTTATTCATTAGTGACAGGACTTTGAGTGTCTTCCCTCATCCCCAAGCCAACTCCAAAATCCAAGTAACCTATAAAAGAAGTGGCCCAATAACCTCTTTCTTTTCTATGATGTAGCAGCACTAAATAACTTCCGCCTAGTCTGCCTCTTCTGAACAAAACTGACACAGATATAACAAAGATCCATGTACTGTAATTATGTCTTTCCACATACTGCAGTTTCTGTATTGTAGGTGATGCTAGAAAACAGACGTCGTTATGTGATTACTATGTAAACCAATTGCCACTTGCATTTAACAAAAAATCAGCAGTCATATAAACAAAGAGGTACAGTACTTGTGTCCTTTAAAATAAAGGCTGCCCTGTTTTATGAAAAATAGATATCTAAGATGGGTGAAACATTTTAAACAACTTAGGGAATATTGTTAGAATGCTGATGACTCTCTGGTACACTTGCCTTGGGAATCCCTTGTTTTAGATCTGTCACTTTTTTTCTGATAGATGTATTTTGTTTTAGGCATGGTCTGGTAATGGACACTGTATGTGCAGCCTATTGTAGAACACCATGGGCCATCTCTTGAATAATAGAAAATTTAGAGCATGAATCCATCCATCACAGAAAGCCTAACTAAAATGTGTGAATCAAATAAATGACTCTGTGTGTCCCTGAAAACTGATAGTAAGTTCATTTTTTGTTGTTGTTGTTGCTTGAAAGGATAGTTGGGTAACTTCAACTCTAACTTCATCAAAATAGCCTAAGCCTTCAGACATTGTATGATTAAACTCAGAGCAATGGGAGAATAGGTGGCATTTTTTGGACTTAACGGGCTGATAAATGTTTGATTTGTAATTGGAATCCTTTTTATTAGCAGCAGCATGAGAAGTATGCAAGCAGGTTTTCTGTCTAAGAAAAATATCCCCTTTATATACCCAAGGTATAATGTCAGTTGGTGCTATTTGAAATAGATGGGTAGAGATAGTTGCGTAATGTCTGGATGGCTGATTTATTCTTGTGTATGTGCCTATGGACATTTTCATCTAACAGAGAAGAAATTTTGATTTATCATTAATGGCTCAGTGTCAAACTGGGAGTGTGTATATTGGGATCCCATAGGGGTCAGTCCTAGTCAATATTTTCATCAGTGATTTGAATAATGGAGTGGAGACTGTGATTATACAATCCGCAGATGAAACCACACTGGGAGGGGTTGTGAGGACTTTGGAGGACAGGATTAGAATTCAAAGCAACTTTGGCAAGTTGGAGAGTTGGACTAAAATCAACAACTTAAAATTGAGTTCCAGGTCCAAAGGTCTACACTTTCAACGGAAAAATCAAATGCACAACTACAAAATGGGAAATATCTCACTAGTGGATAGTGCTGTTGAAATGGATCTGAGGATAATAAGGGATCACAAATTGAATGAACAGCGAGATGCAATTGTGAAAAGGTCTAACATCATTCTGGGGTCTCCTAACAGGAGTCTTATATAAAACATTGGAGATAACTGTCCTGCTCTACTATGCACTAGTGTGTCCAATTCTAAGCGCCAAACTTTGAAAGACATGGACAGCTTTGACTGTCCAGAGGAGAGCAACACAAATGGGGAGTGTGGGGGGAAGTTTAGAAAACCTGGCCTATGAAGAAAGGTTAAAAAACTAGACATGTTTAGTCTTGAGAAAAGAAGATTGGATGGGGAGGACTTGGTAACAATCTTCAAATATGTTAAAAGGACGGTGATCAATTGTTCTTCATATCCACAGAAGGAGAGACAAGAAGTAATGGACTTAATCTGCAGCAAGGCGGATTTAGGTTAGATAATAGGGAAAACTTCCTAATGATGAAGATAGTTAAATTCTGGAATATGCTTCCAAGGGAGGTTGTGGAAGTTCTTGAGAAAGAGCAGTATATGTGGAGGAAGCAGTAAAAGCATAAATGTTGCTCTTTTCACTCTTTTAAATGCTTGAACACCAATTAGGACTCTACTAAACTTTTACCTAAAGCTGGGTGGGAAACAATCTTCTGGTCCCTTGGAAATGCAGATTTCAAAAATGTTCCCATTCTGCATTGGGATAAAACCAAGACCTTTTGAAATTTTAACATAAAAAACATGAACTAAGGCCTCTAAAAAAGCCAGTAGCCTGGTAGTTAGGGAGATCATTTAGGATGTAGGAGACCCAGGTTCAAATCCATTTATTGATAATGTTCAGGAGATCATATATTAGTTGGCCTTGGTAGATTACAGCTATTGCTTGGTTTTGATATGATTTTCATCTCCTGTGAGTTCACAGTTTCTATCATTCACATTCATTACCCTGATCATTGCTCTAAGGTTTTTAGAAGCTACAACAAAGAAAAGGACCATAGGAATAAATCAATATGTGTCTTTTGGAACTTTGTTTCATTAGAGTTGTGGAGAGTGAATATTCATGAGTCTGATCACAGCTGTGCTCCAAAAGGCTGAGAGAAAAGAGAAGTGTGAAAAGGATAGTTGAAAAACTGTGGAAGCTGATGTGAGATAGACAATGGATATGACAATATGACAGGGGAGTAGACCAGACAGCAAGTGTGAAAAATCAAGACAGGGATGGGAGGGTAATAGGAGCATATATAAGAAAAAGACCCAAAAATTGGGACTGTCCCTATAAAATTGGGACATCTGGTCACCTTACAGGGAAGTAAAGGGGATGAGAGAGGCAGATTAAGATGAGAGATTCAGGAATATATATAAAATAGATAGGAAGAAAGAAATATGGCTGTGATGTGGTTGCTGGGAAGAGAGTTGGGGAGTAAAAACTGGGGAAGACTGAGCTGGGGAAACAATGAAGAGGGGCTAATGGACCCTTTTCCCCTATGCAAGATCTAGCTAAAAGCTCAGTTCTAAAACTGAATGGGCAGCAGGCAATAAGCCATCCCAGGACATAGTGTCTGGAAGTCAACAAAGCCCCCCACAATCCCAAACCTTGTGCAAAAATCATTGATTTGTGGGGATGGCTGACTAAGCTGTCCAGTGACTGTCCTCACTTTATCCCACATATCCCTCCATGGAAATTCCTCATCTCCAGGGCAGTGGTAGTCTCTACTGACCCAGCAGGGGAAAGAAAAAGAGGGCAGGGTTAGTGGAGGCCTATAGGAGGGAACTCATTACATGAGATCCCTGTGCTCTTCTAGGCCTCCATGAATGTGGCTGTGGAACATGTTGGGTAAGGTCATATGTCCAAAATAATAGATTAAGGATATTTTCAAAAGGGCACTAGTGGTCTTAAATTACCTAGGTGCTTTTAAAAAAACAACCACATCCTGCATCAGTAGCTAGTACCCAGGCTGTTCAGCTAGCTACAGCCCTCATGTATCAGGAATGTCACAGGTGCCTGGATTATGGGGAGTCCTTTCTGAAGTGTTGGAAGAACAAACTAACAGTAATTACAAGTGCAGGAATGAAAACACTTGACTACTCTGTGATGGAAACAAAAAACAAGGCCCTAAAATATGCACATTATATGAGTAAATTTTATTTAATCTTTATAGAATATAGAGGTCTGGTGAGGTCATGCACTATCTGAACAAAACTCCCTGTTGCCTACAAACCTACCATCAACGTAATGGACTAGGACAGTGGTGTCAAATTCAATTATTCATGTAGGTCAGGTTCATTTTTATTTATGACTGGAGGGCCAGTAGCAAACAGACACGTGACATGACAACCAAATTCTACTAGGATATGATAAATTGATAAGCCACTCACTATAAGACTCTCTTGTGCTGAAAATGCAGACTATTGGAAGTACAACAACTGCCCTGACACCTTTCTCTGGATACTGAAGCAATAGTTTGGACTATCCACATTTTTAACAGACAATTTTAAGGCAAAACATTTTGTTACAAGAAAGGGAAGCACAGCTTGTTTAGCTGGAAAACATTTGCTCTCTCATGGGCTAGAATCTGATTTCAATAGTGAGTTTAATTCCTTCTTGAATAATAGCATTCTGCAAAGTTACGTGTGTGTGAAAAGAACTATTTTACCATATCAAGGGATTTTTTTTTGTATTATTTAGTTAATTCACCATAAAAGAATATATGTTTGACCTTTAAGGTGATCTTTGACTTCTCACATCCCAGGGGAGTGCCTGAACCCCTGGGCGATTCTGGGATGTGTATCTCAGGCATGCTTTCTATTTCTTGTGCTTTTTTGTGAAAAGTTTCAAAGGGTCTCATTTTTATTCCAATGTGGAACAAAACCAAATGCAGAAACCTCAGCATCCTTTATAAAACATAATTCTGATATTCCAGCTAGGCCCAATATGTTATAAAATTCAGCATATGGTTGTTTTAATGCACCACAAAGAAACTTTGCTGTGCCTTTCAAAATGAGAAATTCAAAAAGATGCCCTCGCAGAGAGGCCAACCCTCCCTGTTTCAGTATCTACACCATTTTTTACACAAAAATTACTAATTCAAGCTTAAAAGTACTACCTTTTGCAAGTGCAGACACACACCCACACCATTCATGTCCAACTAGGTTGACTAGACAGCAAGTGTGAAAAATCGGGACGGGGGTGGGGCGTAATAGGAGCCTATGTAGGAAAAAGACCCCAAAATTGGAACTGTCCCTATAAAATTGAGACATCTGGTTACATTACGTCCAATGAACACAGCAAATAGTGAAATGGCTCTAGAGGGTTCTTCTCTAATGATCCTGAGGCACGTGCAGTGAGGGGCTGATAGGAGGCAAGCCTCAGTAATTGTCACTGGGGTTTGGGATGCTGCTGGATTCCTCCCCCCACTCCTCCCGCCACAAGCCACTACACGTTGCCCTCTAATGGGCCCATGTGGCCCCCCACTGGACTACATTAATGTGCACTAGCAGGATTCACCCAGGGAACTCAGAGCACAACACACAACCTATGGTTTGGTAGGGGAATCCAGCCCCTCACCCTGGATCATGCTCTGAAATTAGATTATATAGTGCTGTCTTGCGCAAAGGCTGCCACTTGGTCCCATAGAATATTCCAAGTACAATAATGGTTATCTAATGTCTGTGCTGTTGTACAGCGGAAGAGTTACTTACAACTGTGAAAGGCAAAAGGGGAAGAAGATAGGTCATGTTTCAGTGAGTTAGAATGTTGTATCTGCTTATGGGGAAAAAAACTTTAATACTGCCTTTGTGCTGGACTTTTAAACTTGATGGAAAATGAATCTTCTTTAAAGGAGTGCAAGCTGGTCATACATCACTGCAAATTCTTCCTACTTTCTGTTTTCTCAATTACTATGGCTTGTGAAGCCAATCCATTGCCATGCATGTTGGGAATAAAGATAGCACTTTATATTATGATTTGCAGTTTATTCTCCAGCAGCTCACATAATCATTCATACCATTTTATTGAGACATGTCTAATGCATCATCATATATGAAGAAATCACATGGGGAAAAGAATCAAGAAAGCACAAAGCTCCTCTTTGATTTCAACTTAAAAAGTGAGAAATGCAGAAAAAAAAACTTGAATCATTCAGAACATGGAGATACTGGTTAGAAATCACTCAAGAAATCATATGCTTCCTTCACAGGTGGGATAAAGACGGGTCCATTGTTTAAAATAGAGGTGAGCCAAAATCAACACTTTTTATCTGAAGTGCCCCTTCCACATTATCAAACTTTAGGGATTGGTGAATGTCAGCTGGATCCAGAAAAGCACACTCCCCCACCCCCAAAATATAAGCTCTGTTTGACAGTATTTTGCAAAACCAGATTGATTCCCCCACTCCTGTAGTTTGCAGCTCACCAACTCTCCACAACTCCCTGCCTCAGGAAAGGAAGAATGTTTTTTTTTAACTAATCAGCACTCTGTTCAAATGATAATAGACTCCATTGACACCATTCCTTGAACTGTCAGTCACAAAGGACTTCCAGGTGTAACTCTCCTGCTGGGTTCATTATGTGATTAGCAATACACATCATAGTACAGGAGTTCTTGCGGTACCTTAGAGACTAACAAATTTATTTCAGCATAAGCTTTCGTAGGCTATAGCCCACTTCACTGGATGCATAGTTTGGATTTACCAACATCTTTTTTATTTTTTTTAACATTATCCTTTTCTTTCTTAAGTTGCATTCATTTTCAGTTGTAGTGACCAAGGCCTCATTTTCAAGCTGCAGTACTGCATTTTGATCATATCCAAAAAACTCACCCACTTGCTCTAGTTCATCCACCTTGACTGGATGAATCTCTGTTCTGCTAACCAGCTCTGTTTTGCTTCTCATACCATGTAACCTTCCTTAAGAAACAATTGCTCCAGTCTGATCTTTCTCCCTTCCTTTAGAGCAGGGGTGGGCAAACTTTTTGGCCCGAGGGCCACATGGTGGCTCAAAACTGTGTGGAGGGCCAGGTTGGGAAGGCTGTGCCTCCTCAAACAGCCTGGCCCTGCCCCCTATCCAACCCCCACCCATTTCCCTCCCCCTGACTGCCCCCCTCAGAAACTTGACCCATCCACCAAACTCACCCTTGTCCCTTCATCGCCCCCTCTGGAGACCTCCCCCCTACTCTAACTGCCCTCCCCCAGGAACCTACCCCCTATCTAGGCCGCCCTGCTCTTTCTTCTCTGACTGCCCCCTCCCGAGACCTCCCCCCACCCTAACCAATCCCCAGCCACCCCCATCTAAGTCCCCTTGCTATTTGTTCCATGACTGACCCCTCCGTAGACTCCAGACCCTAACGACCACCACCCGCCAACCCCACCACCTAAGCCCTCACCGCCCCATTGCTTACCTTGCTCAGCTGGGTGCTCCAGCAGGCGCCCCCCCCAGCTCCTTAAAGCTCAGCCTGGCACCCTAGCTGGGGCGTGGGGCTCTGCAGCTCGAGGCGCTCTGCCCGGTGCCTCAGCCTGGGATGCAGGGCCCCGGTGGCGAGCCCACGCTCTGCCCGCCCCTGGCCCTGGGGCTCCGCAGCTCACCGGCCTCAGCCTGCCACGAGCGCGGGGCCCCATGGCTCACGGCGCTTCGCCCAGCACCCCTCCCCGCAGGCACAAAGCCCCTCAGCAAGCCCCGCTGCACCCCGGCCTGGAGCTCCCCATGCTCGGCCAGCCCAGGAGTGCAGGGCCACGGGCCCCGCGAGCTCTACCGGCCTGGGAGCGCGGGGCCCCACAGCTCACGGCGCTTCAGCCAGTGCCGCGCTGGGCCCCACAGTGGGCCCCGCTGAGCCCCGACGCGGAGCTCCCCGCACTCGAGCGGCCCGGGAGCACAGCGCCCCGCTGCGCCCTGTACTTGGCCTGGCTCTCCGGCTGGGGAGCGCAGGACCACGAGCAGGCCAAATGAAAATGGCCGGCAGGCCACATGTAGCCCACGGGCCGCAGTTTGCCCACCTCTGCTTTAGAGCCTCCCCTTCAACTTCCTCTTAGAGCCTTTCCTAGCCTGCTATGGTAAATAGAAATTTGGCTGCCTTCATTCCAAGAGTGATTCCCATTCATTGCTGCTTTTTTTTTTATTGGACAACTATTTGTTTAAGGAAATTTTAATGGGCTTACAAATCCTTGCCACATACACATGAGAGACAAAACAATAATCATTACAACTGCAACTGGGAGCTTTTACTTAGAGGAACACTATACAGCACTAGCAGCATCTACACGAGGCAGTTACAGGGCAGCACTCTAGTGCATGCTGCTATTCAACGCTCTTCCCATGCCCCAGTAGTCAACAATATATAGACAAGCCCATAGTTTTATCTAAACCACACTAATTAACTACCACTGCAGCCTCATTGTGATAATTAATGGCTTCATGGCCATACTTCTGGGAGAAATGGCAAAAACAGGATCTAGATAGATAGATAATGTCAGATGGTAGTATCCAAAGCAGATAGATAATGTCAAATGGTAGTACCTAATCTACTTACTTTATCTAATTTATTTATTAAGGTGTTATACAGGAAAAAATCACATTCCAGCATATTTTGAGTTGATATCTTCTTATATTCCCATTTTTCTTTTAGTTTCTTAAGACGTGGGATTAGGGAGGAAAAGGAAAATCTTTATGTTGGCATCAGCTCTATTTTATAACAATGGAGAGGTCTCTCTCGTTGTTTCGGATTTTCTGCAAAACTGATAATATGAACAAGACAAATATACTGCTTAAATCCAATTAGGAGTCACCTTGAGGAAAATAATATCAAGTGTATCCATTGTTACGCACACACACAGAGCATAGTGACTGAATACAAGAACAAAAAACACAACCCACTAAAATTATATGATGGAATCTTTTTTGCATAAAAAAGAGGTGAGTGCCAAGTTGGAAACTCATGTAGCCTCTTATGCCTTTTCATCCATGACTGAGATTTCACAAAAAGAAGAGTCCAGTAAAAAACAAACAAGAGATCCTAATCCGTGAATGCAATCAAGATACTCAATTCCAAAAGATGGTTTCTGTTTTTCCATTGACGTTAGAGAATATGTTGTGAATATTGGAAATCAATACCTTTCGTACCACTTAGCATTTCAGATGATAAGTTTGTCTCTCCCAATAATTACACACATATCTATATATGATGCTTTCAGTTCAATGAAATGTAAAACCTGTAAAATGTACAAATATATTAAGTAAAGCTGATGAGAACATGTTGGATGAATTTTCATTTAAAGTACATATGCTGTTTTGTGAAAACCAGAACATTTTGCAGAGATGTATCTATTTCAAGCAGGTTTTCATTGGGAAGTTTTTGAAGATCCAGAAGTCTCTGGTCAGGGAGAGTGAGAGAGAGTGAAACCTGAAATGAAAAGCTCAGATTTAACATATGAAAACCATGGTTTAGACAAAAAAAAATCCATTTGGCAGAAACCTGCAAAAGGTTTTGCTTTTGTTCCAAAGTGGAACAAATAACAAATTTCAAAACCTCAAAAGCTGTCACAAAACTGAATTCTTATCCTCTCGACTGTTCTGATATTAATAAACTCCATATCAACATTTTAAAAGGTTACTAATTTTAATTTAGAAACTAATCAGAAACTATAAAAAGAGATTAATCCGACAGTGCTAACAGCAAATTCCCACTGCTGTCAGTGGAAGTTTGCCCTGAGTAGAAGATTACAGCAGGATCATGTCAGACCCTAGAAAAGTAGTTATACGTTGTCACAGACGGATTGTATAAAAAGCCATAGAGCAAAAATGCTGTTAGATTTATGATGGATACCTTGGAAGCAGCGGTAGAGAGTGGGCCAAAATATGTGTGATGAAAAATTAATTAATTAAAGTTCCATGATCATAAATAATCAATAGATTTTGGACTGGCTAAGAAGATAGTCAAGTAGTTCATGTAGCTTTGCAATGTGCATAGTGCAGCTTCTCATCTTTCCAGTGTGCCACCGATAGGACAGCTGGGCAGAATGGCCGCCAGGAAGAAATGCATGAAATTAATTTCTTTCTCATCCACTCCCACCATCTGCTGCCAGCTCCTTACATCTGTTTCTAATAACAAATAATAACTAATGATAATTGCAATAATTAATACGTTTCCAAAACTTTAAAAATCTGCAGAGAGGGTCTACAGTATTTTCCTCTGGCTTTCTGTTTGAAGTCTTCTTTTCTTTATAGCTGGTTCTCATAAAGGTGAAACAAATCTTTGTTTTTTGTCCCCTCAAAATACCAAACGTACAGGTATTTTGTGTATCTAGTCTTATAAACAGTGGTGCTCTGTAGTATTGGATGTAGGCCCAATTCAAGAAAGCATCTCTATCTAAGAAATCACTTCAGCCTATGCTAGAGCTCCATTGAAATCGATGCAGCTAAACATGTGTTAAAGAGCTTTTCTGAATCTAGGCCACACTGAGTCTAATCATCATGTGAATATTGAGTCAAGTCTAGGTGCCTTGAGATGACAAAATGAAAATGCACTGTGATTGCTCAGTCCATGAGAGAGAGAAGATCTTTCTTTCTGTGTCTCTGTTTATCTTGCATAACAGATTTCTCATGCAGGTTTCATTTTCCTTTGTTCTCTCCAAGTAATCGGTCCTATTTCTCATTCATGTTAGCTGTGTTCCTTATTCCTTTAACAGCGTCTGAGAACTGGTTTCATTAATTGTTAACCTTTTACTTTCGAGTCATTGCTGAAGACTTTCTTAAGTCACAAAGATCTAGAAACAGATTTGTATCGATGTTCCAAGTTTGCAAACTTCTCCACCTACTTATTTTGGGATCACAAAACTACTCAGCCTTTCAGTAACCTTTGTTCATAATTTAAACGTAAGATTGTTTGGTTTTCCAGGATGGATCAATTTAATATACTATAACAACTCAGTCTTATCTCTCATGTAATGCATTTGATGTCACTGTAGTTACACTAGGAATGAATTTAATTCAATACCTTTGACTAGTCAAAGGTGCTGTGCTGTGCAGATATTATGTTCACTGGTATAGTAGAACTTTATTCACGCCCACTATCTGCAGTTTTTGAATAGCTTCCCCAGCAAGAACACGAACTCCCAAAATATACATATTTATGTCAAATTGGAGACTTTGATGGCTTGCTGCCGGGGGGTGAGGGGGGACACTACTTCAGGAGGATGAGTAGCAGTCTTTTCACAGCAGCTAACCACCTAATCCCTATGCAGGCTCCAGCCATGAGCTTATCACAGATCGGGGAGTAAACAGACTGCTTCCCCCTTTGCTCCTATGTATGGCGTGCAAGAGAGCACAGAGTCGAGCCCTTAGAGCAGGCCTGCACAATTCGGAAAGCGGTGAGGGCTATATTACTGAAAAAAAACCAGCTGCGGGCCGAAAAGCTCTGCTCTCACTTCGCCCCCCATCCACTCCCCCTCACCCCCTGGCTCTTTATCCCGACTGCCCCCCAGGACCTCACCCCATATCTAAGCCTCCCTGCTCCTTGTCCCCTGTCTCTTCCTGAGACCCCCCCACCCTAACTGCCCCCCCTAGTACCTTACCTGTCCCCTGACTGCCCTGACTCTAATCTACACCCGCGCCCCCAGGCAGACCCCTGGGACTCCCAACCCCCCTCACTCTCTGCTTGCCCTGAACCTTATCCACACTCCTGCACCCAGACAGACCCCCGGGACTCCCACACCCCATCCAACCCACAGCTGCCACGCTCCCAGCACCCCACACAGAGCCCCCCACTCACTAATTTCCCAATACACACAGATTTCTCCTCCCTCCCATTGCCCTTCCCCACAGCCCCACTACCACAACTAAACAATGCCCCACACAGCCCCCAGTGCGCAGTGCCCCGACACACGCAGATCTCCCCCACTGCCCAGCACCCCCTTGTGCCACAGCACAAGGGCTATGCCTGCCACAGAAACACCCTGGGGCCCTGCCTCTTTTGCAGCAGGCAGACCAGATGTGGGCAGAGATGCTCAGCCTGGTAGCAGGATCCAAGTGCAGTGGGACTTAGTGTGGGGGGGATCCAGATGGGGGTAAGAGGGTTTGGGGGGTGGGTAAGAGGGTTCTTTGTGGGGCAGGGACAATGGGAATCTGCAGGGGTGGACCAAATGAAAGTGGTAGGAGGTTGGGGGAGGGGTTCATTTGGGTGGGGTCCAGGTGCAGGTGGTTGAGGCTCATTGGGGAGAGTGTCTGGAGGGGGCTCATCAGGGTGGTACAAATGCAGGGGAGGTGAGACTTGTCAGGGTGAGGGTATGATGTACCTCCTTAAGAGGGGAGCCCCAGCTGCTGTGAAGGGTATCCGCATGCTGGACCCCCACTTCCCATGTCCCTTCCCCATGGCTCCATCTCCTCCCCATCCCACCCCTTCCTTCGCCACTGCCTCTTTGCCCCTGCCCCCGCATCCCCCATTCCCTTCTCTTCCCAATCCCATGTCCCTTCCCCATCCCACCCCTTCCTTCCCCACTGACTCTTTCCCCCTGCCCTCAGCACACAGGAAGGAGCTCAACCAACACTAGGACCCAGAAGGTGGTGTCCAGCTGCAACTTCCAGGGAGCTGAGCGACACTTTCTGTTTTCTGCCGGTCTGTGCAACTCAGCAGTCACAGAAATGGTGGGGGCCGAGGGGGCTTCTGCCCACTTGCCTCCCCTTCTGACCATGCTGACCTGCACCTCCCTGCCCCTCAGCACCACAGGACCAGAACACCTTTCCCCCATGCTGGCTCGCAGCTTCTGAACATGCTGACCTGCACATTCCCCGCCCCCTCCTGCTTCCCCGGGCTAATCTCCCCCGCCCTGCTCAGTCCTCAGCCCCACCCCACAGCAGCTCACCCTTCTCCCCGGGCTTGCTTGCCAGCTCCCTACTCCTGCCCAGCTCCGTTGGCTTGCCCCGCCCCTGCTCCCCTCCCATGGGCCAGGCAGTGAGCCGGGGCGGGCCGCATGTTGTGCAGGCCTGCCTTCGAGAATACCTTACTTTCTTTGGAAAAATCCACGATAGGGGTAGCTGTGTTAGGCTGTATTCATAAAAGAATGAGGAGTCCGTGGCAACTTAAAGACTAACAGATTTATTTGGGCATCAGCTTTCGTGAGTAAAAAAACCCAACACTTCTTCAGATGCAAGGCCTTGAAGAAATGAGTTTTTACCTGCAAAAACTTATGTCCAAATAAATCTATTAGTCTTTAAGATGCTACCAGACTCCTTGTTGTTTTAATAAATTACTTCTGTTCTAACATTGTTTACTTTATTCAGCTTATTTCAAAGAGTTGTGCAATTTCTTCTGAATCTGATATACTCAAATGAAATTGTTTAATATTAGCAGCTGTCACTATTTTCCATAAATATTTATGTCTTGAATAAATAACCCCATAGAATCTTAAAACCCCAAAGAAGCTTAAAACAGAATTCTGTTTCCTTACCATTCTGTTGGGACCAGTGTACAAAACGCTGGCCAATACCAGTTTCTTCAGAGGAAGGTGCAAGAAAACCTGTAATAGGCAGTTATGGGGTAACCTACCCACAGGGAAAGCTTTTTTCTGACCCTCATTAGCTACAATTTGGCTTTTGCACTGGAGCAAGAGGCAAGTGTGTTATCTGTTTTTCAAAAATCTCGGGGTGAAATACTTGTCCCACTGAAGCCTATGGAGTTTTTCCATTGATTTCAGTGGGGACAGGATTTTACTTGAGGCTTTCTTTTTAATCTTAATTTATTATAGCCTCAGGTATTCTTATTATCAGTATAAGGGTATTTATCTTTTAATCCTGATACATTTTGCGGCTTGACACCTTGTAACAATGAGTTCCACAGGCTAATTTTGCATTTCCTCAAATAACTTGCATGCATTTTATTATTGTAGGATTGCTTATGTATCTGGCATTGGTTTTGTGATTTGTTTTTTAATGAATATTTGAGTTTTAGAGACATTTCCCAAAAACAAGGCCAACATATATGCACAGGTGAGATGAGAAGAAACTGGCCATATTCTAAGCTCACCATAATTTACATTTGTTTTGTAGAAATACATTTTTATGAAATGTTAATGTTGATTAATGCAGTCAACCATATCCACTTCTGCCAAAAAATATTTCTTTTCTATGGTTAATATAACACTTTCAATATTTTTGTAGTGAATATTCTTCAAACTATTTTTTTCAAGTTCAGATGCACACAAATGTCAGATCAAAAGATTGATCCATCTCTCTACAAAGTGGTCTTTTTGTGGGGGGAAATGTGAAAATTTTGTGTAAGCTTTTACTTTACAGTTACCAGTTCAATTAACGTCATATAACTAAGTTTGCATGAGTGTGCCTTCCGATGTAAAAATAGTTCTTGAGATAAGAATCTTTCCACTTTCTTAGATGTAACACAACAAATGATTAACTGATCACCTACTACATGAACTAAATGCATACATCAAAAGTATTCTTCAAATAATTGCCAGAAAATAAAATATTGTAGTGCTGTCATGAACACTCAGTGTACCTAAATGAAACCTCACTCTTACATGATACAGCTAGAGATTTTTTATGATCAATTATTTATCCCTCCTATTCTATAATCTGTCAAATTAAGTTTCATCATGACTATTTGAGACTCATTATTTCTGGAAATTGAAGTAGGAATTTTATTTTGCATAGTAAATACCAGCAAATTGCATGGCACCATTTTCATCAGAGTTGCAATAAATATTACAGAAAGCTCTTCAGGGCTCAAGACAATAAATTCTTGGGGTGACGCTCATTCTGGTGCAGAGGGCTGACACAAAGTGTTCTTCATTATGGGCCTCATGCAAAACCCACTGAAGTCAAAAAGAGTCTTTCCGGTGACTTCACTCAGCTTTGGTTCAGGCTTCTTGTAAATACCTTGGTGAGGTAATGCATGAGGCACCATAAAGAGGCTCTATAGATGAAGCTGATACATAAAGGAGCCTTTGAACACTGCCCACTACAGCAAAGGTCTCTGTCCCATAGATCAGCATGGAAATGAATTGAGCTGACTATGGAGAAGGTGCCCCCAAATTGACTATGGAGAAGGTGCCCCCAAATTCCAGCATAGGGAACACAGAGGGAGAGTGGCTATTCCAGCCTTCCTGTGGTTTGGAATTCTCCAACACCTGGAGAATTCTCTGCATTAAGGTCAAGGCAGAAAAAGGCAGTTTTATGGTTAGTGAAACTGATTTAAAAAGCATTTTTAAGCTGATGTTTGAAAGATTAGTTTTTTTTATAAAGCAAAATGTTTACAGTTTGAATCACGTGAGGTTTGAGTTATAGAAAATTTGGTAAATACCCAGGCAATGTCAGGCCTGTTGACGCGGGGAGAGTGCCCAGGAGGCCAGGTGATTTAAAAGGACCTAGGAATCCCGGCCCGCTGCTACTATAGTGGCGGCTTGGAGCCATGGGCCCTTTTAAATCACCCAGGCAGGCTGCAGGTCTCTGGGCCCCACGCTTTAGTGGGGCACTCTGGGCCGGCACAGTCAGCTAGTGCAGTCGGTCCTGGAAATGATGGAT
Source organism: Dermatemys mawii (assembly GCA_007922305.1). Taxonomy (NCBI): domain Eukaryota; kingdom Metazoa; phylum Chordata; order Testudines; family Dermatemydidae; genus Dermatemys; species Dermatemys mawii. Next base: position 10,018,142 of record ML677377.1, read on the forward strand.
TCCTCATTGCCCTCACTCCAGAATGGCCTGGCCCAGGAGCCTGGAATTGCTGTTGGCAGGCCTGGGCAATGTAAAAACACAACTATTATGCGTATAATTAAATGGACATGAAGTTAATGTTCTGCACCTTTTAAAAGTCATGATAAAGGGCTTGCAGCTGTTGTCAGTTAGGCACCTGTGAGCTTTTTTCATATGCTGTCCCAGCCCTGCGCAGATAGTTGGTTTAGCAGACCTCGATAACACTACCCACAGAGAATGATCACTAGCATGATTCAGTGACAAACGCACTTGGCCAAGTTTATTGCCTTCATGACACAGTCCCAGTGCCCTGGATCCATAATTACCAGTATGCTAACACATGAGTACCCTGTGACAAGAAATGGCTCAGTCAGCAGTGGGATTTTGCAGTCCCCAAGGCTGAGCAAAGGGTTAGGGCAAGGTACCCTAAACTTAGAGTGAGACAAACAATTCTCATACCATTTTACATCTTTCATGACATCTACTTGTTACAGCCCCTTGTATTATGCTGCAGGTATCTCAGGCATAACATTCTTATTCATTACTTCTAGCAGACCCTCTTGTCTAGTGTTAAGCCAAGCTGTTCCTGGGCTAATTTTCTGGAGTGTTTACTCACAGATACCCAGTATCTGTTACTTCTTAGTTCCTTTCTAGGGGTACCTGTATTTTAGCAACACCAGTAGTACTTTTGCCAAGGTCATACAGTGAACTTGTAAACAGTTACTTTTAAACATGGCTTAATTTTGGTTCGCAGCCTCTAGTTGAGGCCTGAGATCTTGCACAAGGCCCAGTGCTCCAGGCTCTCTTTCTTCTACATTAGCCATGAGACCAAATGATCATGATCTGGGGAGAGAGCTGTTAGCTATCTCCTGAGAAAGCTGTGAGCCCGGAACTCACTCACTCACTCTCTCTCATATAAGAACACATAAACACTATACGTTTCATTCATCTCCATGCACACAGTATTCTAGAAGATCAAAAGTCATCTTTGAAGTGCTATTGGGACAGTATACTGCATGAAGATCATTCAGGCAGTTATGAATTCTTATAAACACCAGAAACTACCTTTAAAGATTACAGTCAAGACTGGAAGAACTAAAGTTAAACCTACTGTCTCACCTCTGTTTTAGTTTGTAGGGGATGCTTGTCTTCTCTTCCCTCCGTTCTGCCTATGTGCTCTATTCTTTAGCGTAGACTGGATTAGATTTCACTATTGTTATTTTTTCTGATGGGTGATCATTATGCTAGCCTGTACATTGCATTTCATTCCTTTCACTAGGCTGTCACTGCATTGGTCATTCAATGCTAATTTTGATAATGAATGTGATTACTGTATTATTTCAGAATTGTTAATATTGGTGCTAATTCTTCCACGTGGGGGGATTGTAATTTGTTTCTAAAACACAGTAGAGCACTGAGAGGTCTAGAGAGTTGATCCATTCATGGAGGGGAGTCCTATTCACTTTCTCCTGTTCAGGTTTCTAGTCAAAATATTTGTTTTCTGCTAAAAATATTGAAACTATTTGGTCTCTGCGCATTTAGTTTTTCAACAAAAAAAATCTATTTTCTGCAAATAGCAGCCACTTTTGTGACAATTTTTATTAGTCAAAACCCAAGTTTGTGTTGAAAAACAGTTTCAGTGGAAAATTTTCAACCAGCCCCATCCAGTATTCTGTTTTCTCATCAGAGTGTTTTGTTTGATTTTTATTTTGTGGTGGTGAGATTTTTAATTTCTTTCTCTATGGCTGGTTTGTGCATGGATTGTGTGCCAATTTTGTGCAGTATTTATAGGCTGTTACCACGTTTCCCTTAGTTTACATTTAGCTAGCTAATCATATTTACCTCTTTTAATCTTTTCTAATTTGTCCCAGCTAGGCTTTTATTCAGTTTCATTGCTTTTCCCAGAAATTTCTGCAGTTTGTATATGTATGAACATACTTGTTTCTTCAATGTAGGAACTGTATCTTCATTTGTACAATGAGGTCCAATCCTAATTTTTGGCCTTTCGCTGTTACTGCAGTAATAATAATAATTAATAAATATTTTATTATTGTGATAATATGCAATATAATATTTTTCAAGCATGCAGTAGCGCTCAGAGAAATGAGCACACATGGATGCTTACTTACTAATGGGGACACACAGATCACGTGCTTGAACATAAGTAAATAGTTGGGTGTCTAGATCTTGAGTCTGATTTCATACTGAAGTCAATCTGCAGTTAAAGTCAGTTCAGTTGCACTAGTGTAAAACAGGTGTAAATGAGATCAGAATTATATCCTTAAACTCCAAGGCCAGGATCCACAAAAGCATTAGGTGCCAAACTCTAATTGATTTCAAAGGTAGTTAAATACCTAAATACCTTTGAGAATCTAGCCTAAGTGGTCTACATACAAACCAATAAATATCTGATACTTGTCAATACATTGCCTCTCCATATTCCTAAGCTTACTGTGCACTGTGTGTGCATCATTTAGAAAATCTGACCCTAGCTGAACTAGTGTCAAGCTGCATTGGTTCAGAGAATCCATACCAGGCATCCTGTTTTAGATGCACACAGTACATTATGCCTCTGCAGGGCCTGTGGATTGTTGCACTTTTCTCACTATGCAACTGAAGATCTACGAGGATATGATGTCTATTTGGCCCAGTTCATATTTGGTTTATTCTGCCGCCATTTCTGAATGGTTCTGTCTTGTGCTGGCAGCTGGACATGTATTGTAAGGGCCAGTGGTTATGCCCTGATATGCCTTCATACTTGCAGATGCCATGGTGAAGGATCACCAGTCTTCCCATGAGCAGTTGCTCAAGAAATGCTGTGTGTGGCAGCACGGGGTTTTCGCTTCCAGCACCACCAGGCTGGGGTGAATGAGGAGGTAGGGAGCCTGATTATTCCTTTTAGTTCAATCTATAATTATTCACTTTTAATTGTGCTTAACTTCTTTGTTGTCTCATTTGGTAGTTTGTGGTGGTAGCTTAACCAATGGTTTCCTTCTTTGTTGTGTTTCCCTCTGGAGTAGTATGTAGTTGCTTAGCCAACTACGAGATCTTGCTTCTAATTCTTCATTATGGTACTGTACTTCAGTCAGTTTCACCCGGTTGTGAATATGAAGACATCCCTTTCCTTGACAAAACAGGCCCTTCATTTGTCATTCTCAGCTATTAAAGAGTAATAGATTATGTCTTCAATAAAATAAGTTTTTGCTAGTGCTAGTGGGATTGTAGCTGAGTTGTACTGCTAAGGCAAAAATAGAGAATTTTTCAAAAGTTGTTGCTTGCTCCTCAAAAGACTCAGCAGCAAATGTTGTTACTAAATAACTTTGGTTTCTTGTTAACCTAGTATTTTAGTTTCTATGAAGTCTGGTATTTAGGTGCTGTAATCTTAGCTGAAGTTTAAGTCAAGGTTAAGTGTGAATTTCAGTACAGCATTTGGGAGGGATACCCAGTGTTCAATTTGAATTAGCTTTTATTCTTTAGTTAGGGCAACCTACCTCTCTTGAGATCTGATCCTGAAAGCCTTGCCTTATGTAAGTAGTCTCATGTGAGTAAAAGCATTTGTGGAATCAGATCCTTAGTGTTGATGTCTTAGGATTTATGGCTGCCGCCTCAGCAAGACAAATATGAAATGTTTAGGTTTGACTTCACAGTCCAGCCAAAGGCTTTTTGCTTAATACAGCAAGATCTAGAGAAGGTCACTCATTCTGCAACTCTGTCCAGGTGTCTATGCACATCAAGGATCAGCATCCTCCTACTTCACGCACTATTGGGATTTTATCATGGTTATCATCCTGATATTTCAAAAATGTTCAAAAAAAGCAGCTCTATTTGACTGATCATCCAGATCTTAGAAACTGTCCTATTGGATTAGACCGTGCCTAGTTCTTTATCCTGTTTCTGACAGTAACCTATACCTCATGTTTGTTTCAGAAATAGACACAGAAGCCCTCAAAGTGTCCCTATCTGGGAAGCATAACATCTCGGTGTAACAGTGAGCTTCCTGACAAATGGAGTGCAGCATTCAATAAGCATTATTGAAGTCTTTGGTATATGAAAAAACATAATTTGTTATGTAGATTAAAAATATTAAATCACAAATCAAAAACTTTTCCATTTAAGTACATTTTCTGTTGAATTTGAGTTAATTGTCATTGTCAATCACTTTTATAGGGTGATTTACCATTATTTTTGGCACAATTCAATCCTATTTATGTACAAGCATTCAGTACAATTAAAATTCTTTTGAAATGTTCTAGAAAGAGAACACTGACTCTGGCAAAATGTATGAAATGTTTACTGCTATAACATCCTCCTGCCCCTTCTCTCTTTATATGCAAAGGCTCATCCAGTTATTCAGGCATAAATCTATTCTTTATAGAGTACTGCAAGATAGTAGATGCATATCAGTCATAGATTGAATAAATTTGTCTTCTCTGGACTGCATTCTACAATTCCATTACTGCTATTTGAGATTATGTTGTCTTTGAATCTTTTATTCCTATTAAAATTTTCCCCTAAAATATATTCCTAAAAGGATTTGCAAGCAAGGCACTTGATGCAAGTTTATGGTTGCTACATGTATTGCCTTTCATGTTATCATGGGATCCTATTTTAGACATGCTTACAAAATTTATGACAAGTCAGCACAAATCACTCTCTCATCCCAAATATGATTATTTTGGGCTCAGGTTGCTGACGTAGCTAAACTCCACTTTGTGAGGCAAAGAGAAGACCCTCTCCATACAAATGAGCATATGGCTATTTACACATTTACAGACAGAATGATCTTCACCTTAGATAAGAGAGCAACAAAAAAAGAAAGGACAGAAGTAAAGTCTCCAAAAGACAGAAAGAGAGAGAGAACACAGTGTGTACTACTCTGCCAGTCTGTCCTGATCTCTGAGAACAAATAGTGCTTGCTGAGCTCTGAATTCAAGATGAGTGCTTAGAAATTTACAGACAGATATTCCCACACCCCCATATGCCATAGTTCCCCTTTCTAACAGAAGCAGAATGAGCAAGAGCCTCTAAGTTGTTCTCAATGACTACAGATGCCCTACTGCCATATGTGGCCAATAGATTTTCTTAGCTTTGCATTTTTCTTACCTTAGTTTTGCTCTAAATACTACCGAAGTCATTGTAAAAACTTCCACTGCCTTCAAAGGGCTTTGAATTAGGTCCCTTAAGAACATTTAGGGCAGCACTGTTTGATTTATTGTGTATGTAAATATCCTATCCTGCTAGCCAGGAGAGTATTAGTGCTAAACATTTTTTTTTTTTACTATCATGATCTTATATTAGAGAGCTGGATTACAGATGACCATCAAAGAGTATAATAAACCATGAATGAATAGATATTGTTGCACAAAAAATCTAACTTGGCTTGCAATGAGAGGAATGGGTCACCTGAATTGGGGCTAGCCCTTCCTCTCCTTTTTCCTTGTTTCAAAAGACGAAGCATTCTATCTACAAGTAAACAAAAGCACACCAGGAACTGGCTTTCTGCTGACTCACCAAAAGAAAGGTAAATTAGTGAAACAAACAGTAAAAATGTCCTATTATCTTTCCCATTGTGTGTATGTTGGACCTTTCCACTGTAAGGTCTTTGGGACAGGGGCAAGTTTGTAGATCACTAAGCATGCTTGTGGGTACTATATGGATAATGTAATATTTGAGTGCTGCAGCAGTTTGTAAAAAGAACAAGGAGTACTTATGGCACCATAGAAACTAAAAATATTATTTGGGCATAAGCTTTCGTGGGCTAGAACCCACTTCATCAGATGCATAGAGTGGAACATACAATGGAAAGATATATATAGATATATATATATATATACACACAGAGAACAAGAAAAGGTGGAGGTTGCCATACCAACTCTAAGAGGCTAATCAATTAAGGTGAGCTATTATCAGCAGGAGAAAAAATCTTTTGTAATGATAATCAGGATGTCCCATTTCAAACAGTTGACAAGAAGTAATGGGGGGAGGGATACTTAGCATGGGGAAATAGATTGCAGCTTGTTTAATGACCCAGCCACTCCCAGTCTTTATTCAAATTTAATAGTATCCAGTTTGAAAATTAATTCCAGTTCAGCAGTTTCTCATTGGAGTCTGTTTTAGAAGTTTTTGTGTTGAAGAATTGCCACTTTTAAGTCTGTTACTGAGTGACTAGAGAGTTTAAAGTGTTCTCCTACTGTTTTTTGAATGTTATGACTCCTGATGTCAGATTTGTGTCCATTTATTCTTTTGCGTAGAGACTGTCCAGTTTGGCCAATGTACATGGCAGAGGGGCATTGCTGGGATGGCATATATAACATTGGTAGATGTGCATGTGAACGAGCCCCTGATGGCATAGCTTATGTAGTTAGGTCCTATGATTGTGTCACTTGAATAGACATGTGGACAGAGTTGGCACCAGGCTTTGTTGCAAGGATAGGTTCCTGGGTTAGACTTTTGTTGTGTGATGTGCGGTTGCTGGTGAGTATTTATTTAAGATTGGGGGTCTGTCTGTAAGCAAAGACCCGTTTGTCTCTCAAGATCTGAGAGTTGTATTTGTTTTGTAGGCATGTAATTCTCTCAAAAGATGCCAGAGAGAGAGCCCTAAAGAATGAAGTCCTTTGTTTATTCCAGAAACAAGCATCGCTTGGGTAGAGAGAGTGCAAGGTTCCCAATGCTTCCTTCCAAAAGGCCTCTTCATTGCAATGGAGGGAGCACCTATAGGTTTGAGAGGGCAGTTCACTCTTCATGAATTATCCAGTCCTTGAGCTATTGAGCTTTCTGACAACACTGCAACTTACTGACAGTTCTGCAGGTGTTTTTATTCTTTCTTCACTAACCTAATGTTTGTAGGCCATAAATTATTGGGTTTATGCAGGAATTCCTCCGTTCTACAATATTATTCTCTACAAAGCACCCTTTAAATATACAAGAGGCTTTTTATGTCAATCATTTTTACCAAAACTGAAATAAAACCAACTTAGCCATCTTTGAACCATTACAAAGCACCTTCTCTCTCATTGCTTGTGCCTGAGGAAATGCTTCCCTGTGGCATGTCTTCCTGTTGCCTGGAAGATGTGGACCGATAATGCACAGTACACAGACTCAATATTAAATTAACTAATATTTATATAGAAAATACAATTCATAACAGACAATGTACTGTTTGTTTTAAAGGAAAAACAGGGCACTTAATGCGTCTGGAAGTTGTATGATTTTTGTGCTCTGATAAAATTACCTTTGTTGGGTTAAAGATGCAGGTCTAGTGATTTCATATTTATTTTTTCAGGCACAACTAACTGTGGGTGGAATTACATATCTTTAGTTTAGGCCTCTTAAATCTAAAGACTTAATTTTGGGTGCAAATATTTTTAAATGCAGAATTTCACCTGCAATTACTGACACCCCCAAGAAACCGAGTCCTTGTTAAATCAAAGCTGAAAATTTTAACCTAAGGATGCATTTAAAATAAGTATGATGGGATGGAAAAATTGCTCTTTAACAGAGGTATCCATTCATATTTCTCATTGTGAAGAACACTTTATAGAGACTGGGGGGAGAGGAGAAAGATCTGGAGGTGGTGAATGTTTTCTCTTGCACCCAGAACTGAGTATTAATCATGCAATTTTTCTCCTATTCTCATAACTATTTCGGTAATATTTCCTCATGTTGAATTGGTAATAATATTGCAGGTCTTCTCAAATGATCTGCTGCTTTTATAAATGTAGAAACAACTGTTTCTAAAGGAGGAAGAAACTGAACATTTCTTTATGCTGATGCTCATGCAAGAGCAGCTCTTGCTGTTTCTCTTACTATTGTGGCAAAGTACCTCCCTGTCTCACCAGGTATAAGTCTGTTATGCCTGGGAGAGACTGGTTTGGGCAGGGCACTCCTCCTAACTCTCCAAGGGCAAGCTTTTCCTTCCCTTCAGTAGTTTTTGGCTGGGGATTTTTCCTTCCGGCCAGGGAATTCTGCCTCGCTTCTTGGAGGGGCTCCTTGTCCTGCTGGCAGCCGCAGCCGCAGCCTCTGCCTCCTTCTTCCTGACAGGGGAAGGTTTAAAAAGGTCTCCTTAACTGGCCTCAGCTGATCTGAGCTGAGTCTCTGGCAACCTCTGTTCAGCTGAATCCAGTTAACCTGAGATTACCTTTTCTCATTTGGCAAGGAGAGGGCCTTTTACCTTTCTGGGACTGCTTACCACCACTCCCTCGTGTAGCAGTCTGCTCTGGGTTTACCGCATTATGTTTGCCTTTTTAGAGACATCTATAGACTTTTATTCAGATGTTTCTTCCCCACCTCCGAGAGACATTTGCCCTGGTCATGGAAATGATAGAAAAAGGGAGGTGGATGAGGATAGCAGGGGTTCATAGTGCCTTGCTAACAAGCACATCATTCCCATACTCAAAGTTTACAGCCTGTGTGGAAATATGGTTTTAATTTTTCATTTGAAAAATGGATCAGGAATTGTATAGTAGCTAGCACACACATTCTTTCATGTCAAATATTTTACTGATTCTGCAGTCTTGGGATGTCTTAAAATCTATTTCCTCCGCCAATATTGCTCTAGTTGGATTCCTCTGCTAGTGCAGTTATGTGTGTAAATAGGCCTTGATAAGTGGCTGCATTTGGTTTAAAAATGTATCATCAGCACTGACTTCTCAGGACATTGTATCAGGTGAGTGGAAATTTGTAATTAAATGTGCTAGCAGATTCCAGAAAGGCAGCTGGAGCACTATCAACTTGCTTTTCTTATGTTTGCATAAATACTACATTCAAAAAGATCATTTTTTGTCTTTATGAATGGCTGGGGATGTGATGAATTGAATAATCTCTTTGAGGTGGTGGTTTTGAAAGTTATTTGGGCCAAATTTAGCTGTGATGTAAATGGCAATATAAAAACACAATGGCATAACTTGAAAAGCAATGGAATTTTCACCAATCTGGTGTTGAGTGGGTGTGTGAGATGAATGTAATTTGCATAGTGAATGGCGAATAGGTGGAAAGATATAACATGGAATGCTCCCAAGAGGCCCTTGTGAGATACAGTGATGAAGTATGGGGAACTCAGTTAAAATAGCACAACAACGTTTATAAAAGGAGGGGGAAAATCCTTAGTTTTTTTTTCTTTTTTCTTTTTTTGTAATGGAAGAATGTTAATAAAATGGAGAAGTGATTTTATAATGCTAGGTTAAAATGGAATTTAAATCTTGAAAACCATACGTGACAAAGTTCCTCCTCTGCCTTGGTGGGTCCTGTGCTTTTTGGCAGATTTGCTCAGCTTAGAGGTTCATGGCAGCCCTCAGTTTGGCCGCTTTTCCTAGAGGCTCAAACCTGCCATTCACTCAGCTAATTTGTTCTCCATTTCCGTTATGCTGGCCAGTGATCAATCTCCACAGTCTCTGTTGTCCCGCCTAGTGGGTCAGGGACAGGCAAGATCTCTTTCCAAATTAGATCTTCCCTTCTGGTGTTGCTCACAGATAGGGCCAGCTCCAAGCACCAGCCGAGGAAACGTGCCTGGAGTGGCACCTTCTAAGAGGCAGCATTCTCGTCAATCTTGGGGCAGCTTTTTTTTTTTTTTTTTTTTTTGCGCTTGGGGCGGCAAAAAAGGTAGAGCCGGCCCTACTCACAGACCAGGTCAACTCCTCCTGTGTCCAATCAGGAGTTGGGAGGATGGGGGGAACCCAGGCCTGCCCTCTATACCAGGATCCAGTCCAGGGACCTGTGGATAACAGCCGTTTAAAATGTCTCTTATATCAGCTATGTGACAGCTACAACTCCCTAGGCTACACCCCCACTGCCTCCCCCCACGACCTTATTTATCCTCACCACAGGATCTTCCTACTGAAGCCTGCTCATGCTTGTACTCCTCAGTGCTCCAGCAGCACGCCTTCTCGCTCCCTGCTCCTTGTGCACCCTCCACTAACTAGGGTGACCAGACATCCCGATTTTATCCCCCAATTTTAGGGGACTTGTCCCGCATCCCAACCGTACATCGGTCGGGACGCCCTTTTGTCCCAATATTGGGGGCCAGGCGCTGGCGCGCCAATTACTGCTTCTGCCTGGGGCAGCTCTGCAGGAGCTTGCACATGGGCCCCAGGCAGACAGAGAGTGGGAGGAGGTCTCCACATGGAATGCTGCAGGGATGGGGCTTGTGAGCAGAGAACCCCCAGCTGCCCCCCCAAACCCAGCTCCGGCCGCCCCCCCGCACCTCCCCTTGCTGCCCCTATGTACCTCGATGGCCCTCAGAGCCAAAGCGTCCCTGTGTCTCTCAGTGCAGCAACATGCTGCCTCCCTGCAGCAACTGCTGCCGCAGGGTCCTAGTGCCCTCCAACTTCTCCTGCTAGTGACTGGGTGAGTGTGCTGCTGCTGGGGTGGGGAGGAAAGGGGGGCCACTCCCCCAGATCTTGCTGCTGCCAGCAAGGAAAGGGCTGGGGGAGTCCTCCTTTCTGACCTCAGTCCCGGAGCAACCTGCCTGCACCCAGACTCATCCCTAGCCCTGCACCACCCCAGAGCCCACACCCCCAGCCAGAGCTTCCTTCTCTACCGCACCCTCAACCCAAGCCCTGAGCCCCTCCAACACACCAAACCCCTCATCCCCAGTCCCAGCCAGAGCCCTTCCCCTCCGCACTCCAACCCTCTGCCCCATGCTACATTACAGTATTCCATATTCATTTAAAAAGTTTATAATAAGCAATGCTGCGGGGAGAGGGCGGAGGGGGCAAGGTACAATTTTTGCCTAGAGCGCAAAATATCCTTGCACCCACAAACCCCCACCGCTCTTCCTCCCTCCCCCCTGCAGCCGCCGCCGCCGCTGCTCGCCCAATGTATCCTGATATTTCACTCTTGCGATCTGGTCACCCTACCACTAACTAAAGGGAGGTCCTTTTTAAGCCAGGTGTCCCGATTAGTCTGCCTGCCATAATTATTCTAGTATGTTCTTAATTGACTCCAGGTGTCTTAATTAGCTTGCCTGTCTTAACTGGTTCTAGTTCCTGATTGCTATAGCACAGCCCCTGCTCTGGTCACTCAGGAAACAGAAAACTGCTTATCCAGTGGCTGGTTTATTTGCCTTCTACCAGACTCCTGTACCCCACTGGTCTGGATCTGTGACACATGCTATAACATCATCAAGATACTCTAGGGCATATTTCATTGGTCATTTAATATACTCCAAGGTCCTTTATTCTGCAAGGGCTCTTTGTGCCACTCTACTTTCACAGAAACTTTAAACCCTGAAGGATCTGACCCCCAGAAAATTCTCTTGGTAAAGGAAGAATTTCCAAATGGCATATAACCAGCAAAACAGGTCCGTGCCGCCTCCCATCACAGTCTGTACTGTAGGAGGAATTCCTATTGAAAAGCAGGGCCATGAAATGAGAGTTTGCTTAACTTGTACCATTCTGCTTTTGCTTTCTTGATAGTATCCTGTGTTTTCTGCCCCCTAAGTTCCACATTTTATGCACCTGATGAATGTCAAATCAGGGCATGTTACATTAAGTATATCTATTTATTCATCTTTGAATATCCATGACATCATAGTAGAATTTTCAAAAGCCTTTACAATTCATCGCTAAATTCAAACACTTGGCAGCTGACCTTCAAGTCATCTGTTGCACACCATTGGTCCATCTAGCCCAGTATCTTGTCTGTGAAAACCATCATTTAGATGCTTCTGAAGAAGGTGCAAGAAACCATGCAACAGGTGGTTGGATACTGGATAATCTATCCCCAGGAAAGTGTCTTCCTACCCCCTTAGTTAGAGACTGGCTTATGATCTAAAACAACAGTACTCAAACTCTGGGTGGGGACCCCAAAGTGGGCTGTGACCCTATTTTAATGGGGTCACCAGGTCTGACTTAGACTTGCTTGGGCCTAGGGCCGAAGCTCAAACCTGAGCCCCACCACCTGGGGCCAAAGCTGAAGCCTGAGATCTTCAGGCGTAGGTGTCGGGGCTCAGGTTACAGGCCCCCTGAACCCATTGGTCTTCAGCTTTGGTTCGCCCTGACCAAGGCGGTGGGGCTCAGGCTTTGGCCTGCGGGCTCAGGCTTCAGTCCCCATTCCTGGAGTCACGTAATAATTTTTGTTGTCAGAAGGGGGTCACAGTCCAATGAAGTTTGAGAACCCCTGATAAAGCATATCAGTGTTTCTATCCCTTGTAAGACTCTTCGTTGCTGTTGTTTTTTACAAAATTCTCCTTCCCAACTTACACAGTATTAATGTATAAGTTTCCACTACTGTTTGCATGAATTTTGCACAGTAGTAGTAGATACAGTCAACTTTCCAAAGTGCAAACTATTCTGTAAGAATTATTGATTAAGAAGTTGTCAGGGTGAAAATAAGCAATATTATCCATGTATAACTGCCTCATTTTGTAGTGCAAAATATGCCATTATGGCCCTATTATTTGATGCAACAGTAATCATTATGGAAGACCATAAAAAGTACCTCCCATATCCTCTGCTACGATCAGCACCATCCATTTGTTCACACGTACCTTAATTAAAGGTCTGCAGTTTGGTGGTTTTAATAACTCTTATTTAAAAGATATCTGAGGTAATCAAATTAAATTTTGCTTTTATGTCCAAATGAGTGGTAGCTGATCCCAAAGCTCAAGGTAGACCCCTGTTAGGTAGATCTTTGGTAGAAATAACGTATGTCTGTTACAAGAAACTCATTAATTTTTCAGTGCTCCATTCCTCTCATGGACATGTTTCAAACAGGGAGCCCTCCTGTTTTATTACTCTTCCCCCAGCTGCATTATTTTACTAAGCCTCCCATTGGCCTTTATTACTGTGACAAACCCCTGGGGAGAATGGGGGTATCTGGTTGATCTTGCATATGACGTGGTAGATACTGGATGCCGCAGATAGGCTCTGGGGTTTTGATATTTTTTTGGTCTCTTTTGTTGTATTTTGGGTCAGCATTGGTGACCGGATCCTCTGCTGGTTTAAATCAATGTAACATAGTTGATTTCACTGGTGGTACAATGGTTTCCACCATCTGAGAATGTGGCCCCATGCATTCACCCTTAAAGATACAGCTCTATATTGAAAATTTAATAATATATAAAGAATTGTGATATTTTACCACTGAGATTTAGAATATGTCTATGCTACAGTCCACGTTGTGAATGGCAGTTCTGATAGACATACCCACTTTAGCATTGTTAAAAGTAGCCATGTAGATGTGGCAGTGTGTGCTTTAGCATAAGCTGTGTAAGCCTGCCTGGAAGCCTGGATACTGGGTGACCTAGTCACCTTTCTGAAGCCTGCACCGCTGCATCTACTTTTAGCAATGCTAGTGCGGGTAAAGCTAGACCAGGTGCGCCTACCCCACACTACCATTCACTCCCTGGATTGCAGAACAGATTTACCCTTAGAGAAATTCTCATTCATTCAGTGTATGCTTCACAAGTCTACTATTACTTAAAAGTCAAAGTCCTGATACTATTCCTATTGAATTCAGTGGGAGAAGGAATGCACCCCAAGTACTGAAGCATTATCAGAACATCACTGAAATCCACACTGGTTCTTCTTTTTGCTCTAGAGTGCTGATGACTCTTCTCTGTTTTAGCCATATGCTATTTCTATCCAGCTTGACTGTAAATATCCTCTATTTAGATTTTAAAAAAAGCCATTTTAGTCCTAAAAGGGGCTTAAAATGACCTTTTAATGGAAACATTTCCATCAGCTAATGCTAATACTAAATCAGCTAACGAGTCTTCACAAAAGATGAAACTACTGCTGCTGCACAGAAAGGAATTACTAGTCTTGGGATTAAGAGAACCTCATACAAGCGAATACGTATAGGAAAGCCTGTTCTTTTGTTAGTTTCAACAAAGGAATCTCTTGGTGAATACGGTATGAAAATTTAGAGCTGAAGAGTTCAATCTGACTTGAAGCATTCATAAGTATGCAGTGTGCTGTAAAGCCTACAACTGGGCAAGGCGAGATGATAAAATGTGCCATTTGTATCCTTCCCCCTTTACATTATTGCACCTTACTCAGCAGATTATTTACTATGTTAGTTCTTAATAAATTACTGATAAAGAACAGAAAAAACAAAATTATCAGAAAAAGTATGGTGTTTTATTATAGCATTAAGATGTGCCAGGTGTGTTTTATTGGCCAATGAATATATGCCTCAAGGTGTGCTGTGAAACATAAGGCTGCTGGCCCTCTACCATGTGAGGTTTGTATTGGCAGTTCAGTAAAACACATCCTGGAGGGTCTTAGTGGTTTTGTTCTGAAAGGAAAGCTCCCTTGTGATTAAGGCCCTGGTTACATTTACAGGATTATAGCGCTTTTGGTTATAGCGGTCCCCTTATACAGCAATATGTATAGTGCTATTGCGTGACCACACTGACACCCGCCAGCGGTATAGCGTGGCCACATTTGCGGCACTTCAGGCGGTATTGGGAGCAGCGCATTAGGGCTTTCAGCTGGATGCAACGTGCTTTTCAAATGAGGGGAGTGAGGGCGGACGTGTTGTGTGTATGCGGAGGGAGAGAGCCAGTGGTTTTTCCGTCCTTCTGAGAGCCTGTCAGCGCGTGTCCATTCACAGAGGGCTTTGTTTTCACACAGGCTCCCTCCTTAAACATTTGCATTGCTTATCTGCTGAGTTAAGAGAGAAACTCTAAAGAGGTACTTCCGCATTCCTCCAGCCGAGTTCAAAAGAAAGGGTAGAGACTTCAATTGCCTTAAATGGCTCTAGGCATCTCAAGAGATCACTTGTAGTGCAGTGGATGTCCACATTCTCGCCATAGCGGTACAGTGGGAGCACTACAGCCCTTATTCCCCATGTGGAGGTGGATTACCAGGAGCGCTATAACTCCACGGTTATAGCGCTCTACGTGCCTTGCCAGTGTGGACTGGTAGGAGGTTATAGCGCTCCTGGGGGCTTTATAGCGCTATAAAGTGACAGTGTAACCAAGGCCTAAGACACTGGATTGGGGCTTGAGAGATCTAGGTTCAACTTCCCAGCTCTCCCTCAGGTTTTCTGTGTAACTATGGGAAAGTAACTTAACCTCCCCTGTGTAAAGAGGGTATAATAATACTCTAATTCTCTCAGACTTTGTCTATTTAATTGTAAAGCAGGTACTGTCTTAGTCTGTGTTTGTTCAGTACAGTAGCACAATGGGATCCTACTCTCAGTTGGCTTAACTGTGCTACCACAATAATAAATACTAAAAACAAATGATTTAGCCCTGTATATTTAAATTACACTTAAAGTATAAGTACCAAATGACACAATTTGTTCCCAGGATAGGTAATAAAAAGACCTTTTCTCTTCTTTTAATTAAAACTTTCTTGCCATGAACATTCAAAAAGTTCCATTTTAGCCCTTGTGACAAAGCTCCAAGTCTGTACTTGTGGGTCCTGCGGTTCCTGGCAGATTTAGGGGCCTCAGAAACTCATGTAGGCCCCAGAGTGACCGCCCTTTCTCAGTATAATTGGCAAGAGTCACCACCTAGTGAGTTACCTTCATCACAGACCAGTACGGAAGATGGAAAAGGGGGGAGCCCGGGCCCGCCCTCTACTCCGGACTCCAGCCCAGGGACCCTAATAGTATCAGCTAAGATGGCTGACCTTTTAGGCACAAAACACAATACAGTTCCCTGGGCTACTTCCCCACAGCAGTCCCCGCTTCTTCAGACTCCACTTCACCCTTACCTCAGGGCCTCCTTCCTTCAGTATGATATGTTGTCCAACACTCAGTCTCACCAACAGCATAACTTCCCTCCACAGCTCCTGACACCCACACCCACCTGACTAACTGGGAGGTTTTTATCTGGTTTCAGCCAGTCCCTGATTGGCTTCAGGTGTCCCAATTAGGCTAGCTGTTTCTACTCCTTTCTAGAAGGTTCTTAATTGGCCCCAGGTGTCTTGACTGGCCTGGAGTAGCCTTTGTTTGGCTATCCAGGGAACAGGGACCTGCACATCCTGAGACTAATATACCTGCCTTCCAGCACTCTCCTATATCCTTCTGGTCTGACTCCATCACACCCTTTAAAAGCTGACTTCTACTTTGTCCTCTAACCCGCTACCATTCTCTTATCTGTTCTTCTCTCTCCTTTTTCTCCTTCTTTTCATCCTCCACCCAGCAAAAGCAGGCCAGCATCTTAGATCATTTTTCAACAAGAGTGGGGAAAATAGGAAAATATGGTCCCATTGTGCGCCCAGTTGCATGCAAGAGGCAGAACATCAGGTATATCTGAGACTGCATTGGACTATGTATCTGAATGATCAAATGGTATCCATTGGCCACAGTGACACACCTGAACAAAGTGAGAAGAGAGGATATTGTGAATCATTTTCATATTTCTATTCTTCTCTTGATAGCTACATGTTGCCCCAGTGCATTTCCCATCTGGCCAGTGTACGTATGATACTGTAGTTGCAAACTAGGTTTTGATATTTTTTTTCACTTGAACTTCAGCCATTTCCTCCTACCAGCCAAACAGTTTACCATCAAAGGAAAATCACCACATTCATCCTTCAGCCCAGCTGCTGTATTCATCTGCAATTCAGGGGCATTCGGGTTCTTAGATCTTTGACTTTTGCTTCAGCAGGTAAATCTGGAACTGACAAAAGTTTGTTAAATCCTGTAAAGAGAATTCAAGAAAATGTACAGTGATGATGGAGATAGCAAGGAGTGTGAGATCACATAGGACTACAGCAAATGAAAGAGTGGCTTTCCCACATTAAAATCTAATGTGAGAATAAAGGTGACAGAACAGAAAAAGATATTCAAATATAATCAGGTCTCTGCCACATCAGAAGCAGCTTTATTATCAAAGAAACTTGCAACCCGATCCTTATTAGAATTACCTAACATAAAGGGCAACATCCAGATCTTAATCCGTTTTTTACTCAATCCTTACTCTGGCAAAACTCCCACTGCAGTCAATGAGAGTCTTGGCTAAACTAAGGATTCAGTAAAAACCTGAAGTCCTGGTCCTGCAGTCCCATAGATAATGGCATTGGGACTCTGACTAAAGGGCTAAATTTCGAGTAGACCTAAGATAGTTGAACAGATCGAAAGCATCTTGAGATTTGGTCGAAAGTAATTGCAGGCCTTTTAAAAAATGTATGCTTATAAAAAGTGCCAGCTGATGACATCAAAGACTCTAATCATATTCACACTGTTGGAGCATGCATAGCAGCAACCCACAGTATTGTGTCTTACTCCTCCTGAGGTAGCAACTCTAGAGGAAAAGATAGTTAATTCTCCATGCTCTATTATTTGATCTTTCTGTTGAAACTTCTAACAAGCAGGCTAATTAGTACCAGTTGTGGGAATAATTTGTGTTGTGGACAGCTGACCAGCAACAAATGGACTGAGACCCTGCCCTCATTTCATGTAGGCACTGACTAGATCTCACGTGTCAATGATTGGCTCATTACTGATCTGGACTAGATTAGAACAGACTAGCTAGATGGTAAGGTTTAAAGTCCTATTATTAATCCTGCTAGCTATCCAGTCCACCAACGTAAAGACTTTTGCTTCAGTAAAAAATGGTAATGTTCAAATAAGTATGTTTGAATCATATGATACATTACTGTAGGACAAAATATATTTATATACCAAAATGATGTAGTGTAAGTGAATAATTCCAGCAGAAAAGAGATTGCTATTTAACATTCATATGAATCACACTGTGACCCGGGAACTTTTAATTTCAAAATAATGTTGATAATTTATTGGGCAGAGAGAAATTTGTTCTAGCACAAAACAGTCTGAGAAAAAGACAGAAGATCAAGAGATGGCTTAGCAGAGAATAGGAAATCTTGACAAGATATATGGTCGTACACTTGACTACAGAGGAGTAAAAGAGGTTCAGCCGATAGCAGACACCTCTGAGCAAAAGCTTTTCTGGGAAGGCTGATATCTGCCCATTCAATTTGTTTCAGAACTAATGATTCTGAATGTCTTAGATGTTTTGGTTTCCGGCATAACTAACTTCCTCTGATATAAAGCACTGATAATTAGCAAATGCTATAACAACATCTATGTTAATAAAAGATATAGTTTCCAGGAATAATCTGAGACTGTATTCACCCCACACATTTTGCTTGTGGAAATTGCAGATGTCTGGGGCTTACTCCTTATACGTGACCTCTTCCAAACTTCTCAGACACAGTGTGGACTGCATCTTTATAGAGTTTGTCTCATGGAGAGTTTCCCTCTAGTCACGCAACAGTGAGTCCTCTACCCTCACAATCAGGATTATACAGATTATCATCTGCCCTCCTATTCACAATTGCATAGCATTCTCATGGAAACTCTAGCAATTGTTTACATTGAAAGTATCATTAAGGACTCACATATGCATAGTTAACTTGTCTTTAGTACAATGTGTTGTTGGCTTTGACAAAAGTGAATCATACTATCTCCTTTCAGTCCTCATTTAATCACCCCCACCCAGTCTCTCTCCCACCACACAGGTTTCCACTTCTTCCTTGACAGACTCTTCCACAATAAGAGCCTGATTCAAAGCCTGTGGAAAGACTTGCATTACCTGAAATGAGCTATGGAACACGAACTCAACTCTGTATAGGGAAGATTTAGGTTATATTGCGTACTGGATGCAACACTGGATTGTGACAAAATAAACTCAGTTTCTAGCCTTTACTCTGCCATTGGCCTTGAGTTTGCCTCTTGGGTGACCTTGAGCAAGTCTCTTTGCCTTTTTGTGCCTTAGTTTTCCCATCTGTAAAATGAGGATAATGATACTACCCTCGTTTGTGAAAGCGCTTGGAGGTCTACTGATGAAAAGTGCTATGTAAGAGGTAGGTGTTGTTCTTGAATTCAGACATATTTGTGAGACACCCAGACTCCAAGAAACCCAGACGATGAGGATCTTTTCAGTTCCCAGATAGTTGCATGAATAATTATTCCATCTTGTTTCCATCATTATAACTTTAATTTGTAAAATGGATGATGCTCAGCTTCCAGCTCTGTTTCAAAACACCAGTGTTGCCTTGTCTGATAAAACAAATGAGGCAGGGCAGAAATGTTTGTTTGTTTGTTTATTTATTTATTTATTTGCCTGCCTTTAAAAGAAAAAATAATCTTGATTTGAGATCCCTATTCTAGGCATGATGTAATGTTGTCTTACAGTACATGCCTGTGGTAATATAGCTCTCCAGGAGAATGTACTGAGCATACCTATAAAGAAGATGGGAATATTAATTTGCACTACATCTTTTGGTTATATGCCTGCTTGGCAAAACTGAAGATTAAAAGAAGGCAAAGCAATCAAAACTACTATAGATTAATCTGGTTCCTCTTCATTTTCATTTCTTTTTTAAATTATGGGATCAGTTAACAGTTGTCATTTTTAACAGATGCCTTTGCTATTAGATCAATATTACTGTGAAAACAGCCGTCATCTTATGTAAGTCAATAAAAGAATATTTGTAAAATTTAAACTATTGGCAGGTGTGTCTATATTTAGAGTATCCAGTCATGTCACAGATGGTTTGGCACATCTTCATTCTACTGTTTTCTTTGTCAGAGATCTTGAGCAACATGTGTTTTGTTATAAAATGCTATACAGGAAGAACCTGGGCAATTTCCATACTATAAGGGCCAGATGCCAGACCGCATGCAGGTGCTTGGGGTAAGCAAGAAATTGCCCCAGCACCAGTAATCCTTGCATGGAAGTGCAATGGCTGTCTGCAGCCATGACAAAGAGTCCGGTGGCACCTTAAAGACTAGCTAAAGTATTAGAGCATAAGCTTTCGTGGGCTAATACCCACTTTGTCGGATGTATGCAGTGGAAGTATCCAGGGGCAGGTATAAATAGGTAGGCAAGAACCAGGTTAAAGATAACAGGGTGGATTTTGAATTTTAGAGATTTTGAATGGCTAGCTAACTACAAGAGCAGTTTCTCTTCTCTCGCTCTTTACACCTTCAGTTCAGCTGCTAGAGAAATACCTCACCCTCCCTGATTAGAGATAACAGCTGGTTCAGCCTCATTGGACCCATCCTGTTATCTTTAACCTGGTTCTTGCCTACCTATTTATACCTGCTCCTGGATACTTCCACTGCACGCATCCGACGAAGTGGGTATTAGCCCATGAAAGCTTATGCTCTAATACTTTAGTTAGTCTTTAAGGTGCCACAGGACTCTTTGTCACCTCTGCACTTGTAGACTAACACAGCTACTCCTCTGATTCTTGTCTGCAGCCACTGGCTCTGAATTTCTTGCACTCTGGGGTTCACATTAATTGTTCAATCCCACTTTTTCCTCAGGACTTTGAAAAAATGGCAACTCTTTGGATCAGGGACCACGTTTTTATTTTGTGTTTGTATAGTGTCTACCACCATGGGGACTGGTCTGTCACTAGGGCTTGTAGGTGCTTACTAAAAATAATAAGAGAAAGATTGGGACCCATGCCCATTCCCTGCCTCACCATTCTGCAGAGCAGGGCTAGCATGCTAGCGAAAGCAATGTGAGCCATGCACTTTAAGTCCAGTGTCTTCAGAAGGACTCACTGCTGACAATTAGAGACAGATTTTCCTAAGAGTTTAGTTTCCCTTGAGGCACCTAACTAAAATGGCCCAATTGCCAATGTTTCCAATGGGAGTTGCTGTTGCTAAGTACTTTTGAAGAGCTAGTACCTGTGAATTAAGCTGTTGGCTATATAAGATTTTCAAAAAAGACTAGTAACTTAGGGTGACTTAACTTTTGGGTACCTCACTGAAGACACCCTAAAAGAGCCTGATTTTCACAAAGTGTTGAAAACTTGGCCTCTGAAAACCAGGCATGTTTTAAGGAGTTACTAGTTAGGGATCCAGAATCACTGATCATTTAAAAAAAATCTTAGCCACTTTGTCTTCCATCCGAAACGAATCTGAAGCTTTCATAAAGCACTCCAAATAGGTAACTAGGTTTTTTTTGGTGTGTCTTTAAATCCTTGTGTGTCTCCATATCTAAGGGTGCTATGAATATCTGAGATTAAGAGAGCAATTGTTGAGATTCTGATAGTCCTTCTACTTATGATGAGCTAGAACAAACTGTTAGGAACAGGGATAGAAGGCGAGTCCCCACTGAAGGATGGGTTTTTAAAATGCAGATGTTTGCTTCTCTAGCAGAAATGTGTAATTAAATATTCATTTGAAACACATTCAGATTCTGATCTCTGTTACAGTCATCTTAAAACTAGAGTTAGTCCATTGTTTTTAATGGAGTTTCTGTCTATTTACATAAATATAACTAAGAAGCTGTCCTCAACTACTGATAAAAGTTGAGTTTTGTTTTAGTATATGAGAAGGCTAAGCTGGCAAGATGGTTTCAAGGCCAGAAGGGACTGTTGTGATCATCTACTTTGACCTCCTGTATAAGGGAGGCCATAGGACTTTCTCAAAATATTTTTTTGAACATCTCTTTGAGGAAAAACATCAAATCTCATTTTTTTAAAAAATGTCAGTCATGGAGAATCCATGATGACCCTTGGTAAGTTGTGCCAATAGTTAACTACTCTCATTGTTAAAAAATGTACACCTTATTTCTAATCTGAATTTGTCTATCTTCAACTTTCAACCACTGGATCATGTTATACCTTTCTCTGCTAGTTTGATGAGCCAATTATTAAGTACTTCTTCCCCATACAAGATCTGTAATCAAATCACCCCTTAACTTTCTCCTTGTTAAGATAAATAGATTGAGCTCCTTGGGGCTACTACTATAAGGTATGTTTTCTAATCCTCTAATTATTTTTGTGGCTCTTCTCTGAACCTCTTCCAGTTTATCAACATCCTTTCTGAACTGTGGACACCAGAATTGGACACAATATTCCAACAGTCATTCCAATGTCAAATACAGAGGTTAAATAACCTTTCTGCTCCTAATCCTTGTACATCCAAGGATTGCATTAGCCCTTTTGGCCACAGCATCACACTGGGAGATCATGTTCAGCAAATTATCTGCCATCGCTCCCAAATCTTTTTCAGTCACTGCCTTCCAAGGTAGAATCCCCTATCATGTAAGTATGGGCTATGTCCTTTGTTCCTAGATGTATACATTTACATCTGGCCATACTAAAATGCATATTGTTTGCTTGTTCGCAGCTTACCAAGCAGTCCATATTGTTCTGTATCAGTGACCTGTCCTCTTCATTTTTTACTACTTTCCCTCTTTTTGTGCTATCTGAAAACTTTATTAGTGATGATTTTATGTTTTCTCTAAGGTAATTAATAAAAATGTTATATGATATAGGGTCAAGAACCAATTCCTATGGAATGCCACTGCAAACAGCAGTTCAGTGATGATTCCCTGTTTACAGTAGTCACACGGGGAAATAAACACCCCTGTCTTTAGCATGTCATTTCCTGGAGTTTAGCAACATTGATCTTTTGGGGGCTGAGGCTCAGGGGGGAAGTGGAGAATGTTTCAAACTCCAGGTCCAGATATTATGTTTGAGTTCATTACTAATTTAAAGAGGTGGGGCAGTTGCTGCTCTTAACTCTCTGTTCTTTTTGTTTTAATTGTATTCTATTGCCATGTAAAGGTTTAAACCACAAAATAAGACAGTATATTTTCTTTCTGTTTGGTTATTTTCATGATCAAAACATTTCAAGGAATATTGATGAATATTGTTTTAGAGACAATTTTAACTGGGGGTATATGTCCACAGCCAAAGCCAATACTTCACATGATGACTTACCCTGACATTTCATAGATTTATTGTGGAAAATGTAATTCTCTTAATAGCAGTCTTAACACTAGCTAAGACATAACCTAAAAGTCTGATGTGGGAAGGGTTAATAACCTCTTGGCTAAAAGCTTTATCACAGCTCCCTGCCAGTGTGGATGGATAAGAACAGGCTAATTAGATAGAAAGACTCCCTTAGGATCTGCAGGAGGAACAGGTGAAAATACAACAGGTTACAAATGGTGGTCAATTATCTTTAATTAGCAACTAGCTACCAGGTGTTCTGGGGTACATAAAGGAGGACACTAGAAAGATAGGTGGGTCCTTTTGATTGCCTTTAGATTGATTTTTGATTGCAGTTAGGAATGTTGACTCTTCAGTCCACGAAAATGCTCTGTTGGTTGAGCTATATTGTCTACTTCACATCCTCTTATCCTAATAACCTTCTGGACAGGACAAAGTGACTATAATTTGTATGTAGGGAAGTCTTTTTGTTTTTAGTAACCTGGGTTGAACTGCTGTATCTTAGTTATGTGCCCGGGAACCTGTATGCAAGAATCCCTTACAATCTTTGTTGTGTTGAAAGTGGCTAGTTTTCCATGATATAACTAAGCATTACCTCAGCTTCATTGAGTTAACATACAAGTAGAAAGGATCACTTTAAAAAATGTGGAAAGTATGGAGAAGGCAGGGATAAGACTTCCTGTAAAGAAACAAGGAGCAATGACAAGCTGTTAGAAAGGAATGGTAACCAAAGCATCTTAACTCACTAAATTCATTTTAATTAAACCATTGTAAGCTGCAGTTGAAAGCTAGTACATGTGTTGTTCAAGCATGTATTAGACATCCCAGCTCACCACTGCTGCTTCTCCTGGAGCTAGCTGAGACAACGAGATAAAATCCCAGGCTTCCAGCACTGCAGTTCTGTGGCACAAACGTTAAACAAAGATTTATTTCAAATAAAAGTTGTAATGTTTCACTTCTCTCATACTTTTTTATTATAACTGAAAATACACAAATCTGAAACTTTCTTAACAGTTCAGGTCTGGGTACAATTCTCTAGATGGTCTATTTGTACACAATGAGCAGTTAATCAGGTCTTTTGGCTAAATGTTTCAAGCCTCTTTTATGCCTCATCCTACCCTCAAAGGTACAATTCCATACATTAAATAGACATCAGGTTAATGGACTTTGGCAATCTGAAAATTACATCTCTAAATCTACTTTACATTTAGCTAAAATGCATGATACCTATTTTCTTTAAAATAGGTCTATTAAAATCCAAGTAACGTATTAAAATGACAGCAGTATATTTCAAATGTTCATTATGCCTGTAATATTTGCTGCTGTGGTTATCTAAATGGATAAACTAAATGCAGTTTATCCACACCAAATGAGAGAGTCAATCATCTTTAAAATATTTAAAACAACTTTTCTTGAGGTTTTCATCATCCTTTCCAAACAAATACACTTTTAAATCCAGTCAATTAACTCCTCAGGATGAAAAATAAAGAACAAATTAAATAAACTCATGAATTTAACCCCTAAATAGCAAGGGTACATGGAATCCTCATCACCTGTACCACTGTATGTTTCTGCATGTATATTTTCTAACATGACATACAATGTTCAGTACCCACTTGATTTATAGAGAGATTTTTCAAGTAATAAAACAACACTTAGCCATTGCTGCTCTAGGGCAACTTCCCCATCATAACCTGCACTGTGGTAGTCCATGGGATATTTCAATTGTGCTGTTAGAATGAAGATTATACTATAATAAGTAAATAAATCAAGAACTAGAATTTAGGAAATAATAGCAAAAGAGATAACCTTATGTTTTTATTTAAGTGGTATTAATCATTTATATAGTTCCATATTTTCACAAGGTGCTTTACAGAGATTTAAAATAAAGACACCATCTTTGTCCCCAAACAAAGTCTTTGTCCTGCAAACACTTACTTGCATGTGAGTAAAAATGTAATGTTACATGTTAAGACCATGAACAAATGTATGCAGGATCGGGGCCTAATTTAGACAAATGAAAGGGGGCTAAGGAATAAATGGCAAAAGTTAAAATAAATACTGTGTTACATACACAGTTATCTAGTCAGTGATTCATACGCATTCTGATATTTGTGAAGAGACTGACAAGTGGGGAGGAATTGGCCACAAAGGAGATGCAAGCCAAGGCAAAATGAATAGATGACTTTTGTGAAGACGTTTGGAGCCTGATCAAAAGCCCATTGAAGCCAGTAGAAAGACTTCTTTTGACTTTGGAACAGGTCCTTTGTTCACAGAATGAGGAATGTCATTCCAGGTACAGAGACCTGAATAAAAGAGGCCTTGTTGCATCAGATAGAAATGTTTTAAATGTCCACTCAGAACTTTTTCACTGATACAAGAATATTGCATTCAGAGTAACACATTTCTGTTTAAATACTGCATAACTTTACTGACACCAACAGTGATCAGAGAAAATGGAATTACGTGTAATCTTAACTTAGGTAATACAGACAATGTGATTACACCTCCCTTCTGCTCCTGCTACACATCCTTGCACTACCTCCAATTATGAGAAGAAACAGGAACTACACAGTCTTCAGACTCATGCAGCCACCTTAGGGCCGGGGAAGGGTGGGGGAAGTGAGGGGGAGAACACCTACATTGTGTTGCTATCCTAGTGATAAGTATATAGCAGAGTTAGAGTTAAATTCTCCACTAATACGAGAAAGAGCAAGACAGACAAAAGAATAGCTTCCTTTGTGAAATTTTCCTGCCAGTAGCTACTGCAGTATCCCAATTAGAGAAACAGACACTGAAGAGTGTATACAGTAGAAAATTTAGACTAACCCTCTTTTCCCCCACAGACTTTTCTGTTACTGGGTCTAAAGTATATTTAATTCCAGGGGAAATTAAATATAATAAAATATATAGCATATTGGTGTGAAAAATATGGTATCACTTTATATAATCTCTCTCTCAAAAAAGTCAGGGTAACAAGGTTTATAAGTAGTCATGCCAAAATGGAAAAGGAAGTAAACGTAGTAAAAAAGGGGGTGGGGGGAATAAATACATAGGAAGAAACCTGACACTGAAAACTATAAAACAGAGACAAGGTTGATGACTGTCTTTGAGGTTCTGTTCCTGTGAGTTGTTGAGTGCTCTTAGAACCTATTAGAGCAGTGGTAGGCAACCTGTGGACAGTCAGGGTAATCCGCTGGCGAGCCGCGGGACAGTTTGTTTACATCAGCTGCCCGCAGCTCCAATTGGCTGGGAATGGCAAATCTAGATCTGAGATATAGAAACTGTTAGGAAAACTTATAGCAGGAAAATTCTAAGTATCTCATTGAAACAGTACCACAGGGATCAGCAACGTTGGCACGCGGGACCTAACAGCTGTGAATTGGGAAAAGTATCTTTCAAAAATCTGATTTCATTTGATCATTTTTCTAAATGAAGAAGTAGTAGAATCTATCCTGGCCATTGTGGGAATCGGATAATAAATAATAAAACGCCAGCATGGCGTCGCTTCCTGCAGACCCCACTGGACTGGGCTGGCAAATGGTGGCCAGTGGGAGCCACGGTCGGTGAAATGGTAAATAAAGGTAAATAAAGTGGCAGGGCCGCTAAGGGTGCTTACCCTATGGTCCCGTGTGCCAGCATTGCCGATCTCTGCAGTACCAGCACAACCCTCTCAGTACTAAATAGAAATAGCTGGAACTTTATAAACTCACTCTAGCATGAAATTAAACCTTCCTCACTCCCACCTCAACGATGGGGAGCAGCAGAGGTTAACTTAAACACCTAGGCTGACAGCAGCTCTTCATTTCTGAAAAAAAAAGAGGTATTAATTTAAAAGGCCTCCCCAGTATAAAATCTGGCTCTAAAAAGAGCAGATGGAAAAATATATGGAGTTGTGAGATGACTTGCTTAGTGCACGTATTGCTGGATAGTTCTGACTCACACACTATGGAAAGATAGTTGTATATGTAAAAGTCTCCATCAGCCACTTACACTATAGCTTCCATCCAAATAATTTATAAACCTAATGTAATACCTTTTGAGGCCACAATTTATTATCCGATTCCCACGATGGCCAGGGTAGATTCTACCACTTCTACCTTATTTAGAAAAATGATCAAATGAAATCAGATTTTTGAAAGATACTTTTCCCAATTCACAGCTGTTAGTTTTAAGGGACTAAATCTTCAGATAAAGGACTCATTAAGGACAACTACTCTGGGGTTCTAGATTGTTCAGTGCACATGTGCAGATCCTAAAAGGTGGGTTAAATTAGTAGCAGAAGCTGCAACAGCATCCCAGAATCTTAACTGAACTTCCTAGCAATTACGTATGTGTACTTGAGAATATACTCCTCTATGCTCTGCTGAAATTATCATATCTGCACACATCTGTAGGGGTATGCAAAGCAGAAGAGAGATTACACTAAAGTCAGTCATCCACAGCACAAGAATGAGAAGCACTTACAAAAGTTCTTGAAGAGTTGGCACACGTAGAACAAATCAAGTTGTGTTTTGCCAAACTAAAGCAGCAAAAGATCCATCAGAAAACTGAGCAACAAACATAACTGGGCAATGGTGGCAGAAGCTGAACAAAGATTTGTCCCAATTATCCCCAAAACATTCACTTGGCAGTCTGTTCTCTCAGACTTGACTGGACTGAACTAAATCAACACAATACCATTTTGTATGTCATCTTGTGATGGGGTGGTGAATATGATCTTTGTGCATCAACAAGATAAAGCATGTCATGATTAGAGAATGAACCCAGAGTCAATATTAGTGTGGGAAGTGTAAGACAGGGCATAAATCCTCTTATTTTTTTTTTTTGAAATCTCAGCCTTCTATGCCACTATGCACAAAAAAATATCATCAGTAAAATAGGTTGGACCAAACTTTCTAGTACCAGTGCATGATTTTTTTGAGCTGAAATGTGAATAGCATCACACAGACAATGTATGTATCAGTGTATGGATCTAAATATCTAATAGCTTGTTCAGTCTTAGAAGGCCAAGCTCAGTAAACAGAAAAGAATCTATCCCTCTGGAATGTATCCCATAAAGGTTTTAATTCCTACTTGTAATGTGCTTCTGCAATTGAATACACACATTTCCTTCTGATGTGCATTTGATAAATATTGCACTATAAATCCCAAGTTCATCATCTATGATACAAGATGCATCTGCATCCATATTGCAAAATAAAGTTCATCCAAATGTGATGGATGTACAGGGTTTAACCTCCAAATAGATGGAGTGCATAGAGTGTCAGGGTATGAAATCCAATTTCTAAATATGGACCAGCAAGTGTGCTGGTTATGCAGGCCTACTCCCTGCCTCGCCTACAGCTATTCCAGCCAGAAATAATCACCACAGCTTTCTGTAAGGGTTGTGCAAACTAAATTTCTGGCCTGTATCCACAGTAATCTTCTGTTCTGGCCCATGTTCAAACACCATATCTGCAGTAAGAAGGGAGTACAACGGCATCTCTGCAGGATTCCTCCACTGTTATCCTCCCAACGCCCCCATATGGGTTGTAAGTGTTCTTGTCCATTCTCCTTGCCTCCGCCCCCCACCTCCCAAACCACACCAGGGTATATTTCACCTTTTGACAAAGTACATGTCCTTAAATCTTGAAAGTGGAGGGCAGTATGGTGGTGACCTGATAACCATGCATTGCATTAGGTGTCAGATGTGGAAACATAAAATACCTTCAATTGCTGAGCTTGGGGAATGGGTCAAACAAGTATAAATAGAAAGTCCTGGGTGCATTATATGGTATGTAATTGTTCACCCCAACAGTTGTATCAAAATCTACTGCTATGAATTATGAAGCAACGTATGGTAAGGTCACAATTGGATCAAGTTAATATCCGTTCTGGAAAAAATATTAACATCACCGCCAAATGTACAATCTTCATATTTGTCAGTAGCAAAGTCCTACAAATTCTGTGCAATCTGTTCATCAGGAAGCATAGCAGATAAATATTGATCAAAACAATAATTTTAGGAGACAGAGTTAGATTTTACATTTGTTTGTTGGGGACCTACTTATAGTATTTAATGTTTAATGGTAAACATTTTCAGGTTGTGTAAGACATAGGAGCAATTAGATATACATGGTTCATCCTACAGATAGAAAATCTAAAAAAATTTAATTTTCAGCTGAAAATGAGACAAAAGGCTGATAAAAATTAAGCATTCTCCAAGAGAGCTAGTCCACCTGCTCCTCATTAATCAAATGCGCATGTGGACATTCCGATCTTGACTGTCAGTTCTCCATTTAGACATGCTGCATTGCTGCATACCTGTTTGTATGTGTGCATCTGAACATTTCTCAGAGAACCATCCTCTATCTGGACATGACACATATATGCTGCTGATAATCATCTCATGATCATCTTGTGCTCCTCATCTGTTTATTTTCATTGTCATTGGCTATCTCTCAATATGAGGATGATGTATGCTGGGGGGAAGTCATTGATGAGACTTTGTGATTTACAAGTTTCTCCACTTATGTGACATGTTGATGAAGTTTTTGCACGAGTTCTATTCTACCAGCTTTGAAGACATCAGCAGCGATGCCACCTGGGCCTGGCGCCCTGTTGTTTGTTGTCTGAGTGATGCCATGCCAAACTTCCTCAGAAGATTGGAGGGGTGGGGGGGTCAGCAAGAATTCCTTGGATTCTGAGGAATGCACTCAATGGTGACAACTGAGACTTCAGTTTCATGATTCAATAGCGTCTCTAAATGTTCCTTCCAATGTTACTCGAGGCCCACATTGCCCTTAAGAAAGCTGAAACTGTCCTGGATTGTGCCATTTGAACTTGGCCTGTAAAGGGCTTCAATTGCTTGAAAAAAAACTTCTCATGTTAATTAGTGAAACTCTGGATCTCCATGGCCTTTGCTTGCCACTACAACCTCCTTTGAACTACAGTTTTAAACTGATGATAAATATCTTGTTTTTGCTGATTACAGGGTTCATTTTGCCAAGTGCAAAATGAGCTCCTCTTCTGATGAACAAGTAGGTGGGAGTTCCTCGTTGTTCTCATCATACCAACCCTGATGGCAGTGAGTGGAATATCTAGTTGATTCAGCACACTCTCCAGAGCTCAAGATGTTGCCCAACTTTTGCACTGAAGTTGCCCAAGAGGATAAGCTTGTTTTCCTTGGCTGTGGCAGTAAGAACTGCATCAAGAGCACAGTAGAACTTCTCTTTGTTATCTTTTTCACTGTTACATGTGGTAGCGTACACATTAATGTCCATAACATAGTGGTTGTTACTAAGCTTAAGATAATACTCATAACAGAGAGTTCTAAAAGCTGGTTAGCAATCTTGTTCTTGATGGCAAAACAAACCCCATGAATACGCCTCTCTTCAGATGACTTCCCTTTCCAAAAGAAAGAATAGCCACCTTCATCTTCTTTCAGTTGGGTTGATCTGCCTGAAGTGTCTCATTTAGGACAGTAATATCAGTTCTCTAACTTTTATGGCAATTCTTCTTTCAGAATAGTCAATGTTTGGGAAAGCCATACCTCTCCTTGGACTGTTACCTTATTGTGATTGAGAGGCTCATGTGTTCCAATGATCCTCAGAACTTTGTTGTCCACAGTCTTGTACTCCTGATAGGGTCACTGTAACGGGGTTGGGACTCACCACCTGGTGCCTCCAGCTGGATAGTCCGGGAATTAGCTCAGTTCACAGCAGAGCACCCTCCGCTGGTGGTGTCCTGTCTGTCTCTCTCTCTCCGTTGGTGTCTTCAGTTGGTCTCTGGATGTGCGCTGCTCCTCACAGGGCAACGTCTTCTTCAGGGCACTGCCCTCCGGCAGTACCCGCAAGTCCACACTCACCCCCTTTGGGGGGGGTGGGTGTTGTTTCCGCAGTCGTCCCGCTGCTATGGCCAGCCACACCCTGTGTCGAGCCCCTTTTGGCAGGGGTCAGGTGCAGTCTACTATGGCCACCTCTGCAGCCTGGTTCTATGAGGGGGAAGGGGGACCCAGGCCCACCCTCTACTCTGGGTCCCAGCCCAGGGACCCTTTGGTGGCAGCTGTCCTGCCCTCCTTCTCTCCTCTCAGTCCCGTCGTCTCCCTGGGCCACTTCCCCTGCAGCCCCCTTGCACCTTGTGGCCCTCAAGTCAGGGCCCGCAGCCCTAGAGCTCCTCACTGCTCCCCAGGGCCTGCCCAGCACTGCGCTGCGCTGTGCTGTCCTTGGTGCTGTAGCTCCTCTGTCAGGAGCTGGACCTTCCTCCTTGACGGTCTAAGGGAGACTGACTGCCTCTCTCCAGGGCAGCCTACTTATACAGCCAGCCTGTACCTCATTGGCTGGCTATAAGCTTGGCCCTGATTGGCCCACAGTAAGCCCTTCTCTAATTGGCTGTCTGCCCTCACAGCCATTTTGGCCTACTGTTGCCACTCTGACATGGGGGTGGGACAGCCACCCCACCACAGTCACCTTTGTGAACAATTCTGGGGTGAGGTTCCGGACGAAATGTGGTCCAAACTACTCACAGTTCCAGCGACGGAACGGTCATATTTGAGAACTTGCCAGTTTTCTGTTGCTGTGAAGGTGGGTTAGGGCTGCAGCAGGACGGTAGTCTTGGCGTCCCCTACAATCAGGTCCACAGCTCCTTCTGTCAAGTTTTGTGAGGTTGCTGCCTCTGTCCAGGTTCCCCCATGTTAAAAGATTTCACACATAGGTCTCTTACAAGGGTGTTAACATGTCCCATTAACAAAATCCGGTGGCAATAGACATATTGTAGTAGAATCAGGAGCAGTGATCTCTGTGAGTCCCTAGTCACAACTCTGTATTCAGATAGCGGCCATCTGATGATCATCCTGCACTTGGACTTGTCAGACAAAAGTGCAATTTTGGCACTGCAACCACAACGGAGAAATCTTTTTTAGGATCCTCTCTGCTCAACCTGAGTGGGGAAGGGGCTAGAAAAGGTGCCATAAACATAGGCTGTCTGTATTACCCCTCCCATCTTCCGGCTGGATGGCTGTGTCCAGCTGGATCCTTCTACTTATGATCAGGACATAAAAAGAAAAATTAAAAAGTTTGCTGCTTAGAATGTTCACATAGTGTTTGTTTTATCCACCTGTTGAAAGCTTTTTGAGGCAAGGCCCATCTTTGTTACATTTGTACAGTGCTTTGCACAATGCAGTAATATTCTGAGAGGAGGGATGGAGCTTTACAAGGCATTCAGATCTCTATCTGCTCTCTAGCTTTGTTCTGCTAAATCCTTTTTCAGAGATCCCTATAACTGGGACACATAAGCATTTTTTCTTCCGTAAACTTATTTTGTTCCTTTTAGTTTCATATTAAGACACTGAAAATCATATACAATAAAATGAAATAAACCCACAGCAATTCTGCAATTAACAACAATACTAATACCATAACAGATCTTTACATTTTCAAAGGACTTAATAATCTAATTAGTCCACACAAATTCATAACACTCGTGGAGGTAGGGGAGGATGTATGATGAGTCTTTTTTTATAGAGAGGATGGATGCTGAGTGACTAAGGGCAACATTTTCCAAACTGAACTACTGATCCTGCCAGTGATGATAGCTGTAATGGGGTATATAAATCCTACACTAAAACTGAAGGTGTTAAAGAGCAGTTCTGGGTCCAGATGACATCTTACAGCCACATCTGTGGAGTATATAATGGATGGAGATGGGCCATAAAGGAAGCCAGACAGCTCAGAGAGAGCTTGACAATGCAGGAAGAAGAACACGCCCTGGAAGATCCTGAGAAGGGATGCAGGGAGGGCAGCAGTAAGGCATTCTGGAGTGCGTGGCCTTTGGAAATCCTCAGTTGGCCTGGGGCTGGAGCTCAGTGTGAAGGGTCTGGATTTCTGCAATAAGGAGGAACTGACTCCAAAACAATTAGGTAATGCTTCATCACACCAGCCTTGCTCTTTACTAGATATGAACAGATCCCTCCCCTCTCCACTTAAAATTTTGATTAAAATGAAAAAAGAAATAATTTGTTTTGTCTTTTTAAAAAAATCTTCCTCCAGAAACTCAGTTTTCAGATGGAAAATTTTCAGTCAGCCCTACTTAGTTCTCAAATATTCCCACAAGTACTGCTCTTTCTCCCATTCGAGAGAGGGGCTCCCTGTATAACTACATTAGTTTCCCTCCGATCTCCCGTTAAAAAATTGTTTAGTTGTGATGCCACGGCAATGCAGTTGGTCTGCTGTGACCCAGCTACACTACAGTAATCCCGATTGTCTTACTTTTACCTTGTGTTTTTCATCCTTCTTCACCCTGTCCTCCCTGTCTCTCTTATGTCTTTGCTGTATCTGTTATGTTCATGGAATACACAAAGGTTTAGATAAACACAAATAATATTTCTGGAACATAAGAATCACCATATTGGATCAGGCTGATGATCTGTCTAGCCAAGTATCCTGTCTTCCAACAGTGGAAAGTGCCAAATGCTTCAGAGTGAATGAACAGAACTTTATCAAGTGATCTATCCCCTGTTATCCTAGCTCCGCTTCTGGCAGTCAAAGATTTAGAGACCCCCCAGAGCATGCAGAGTTCCTGATCGTTGTGGCTAGCAGTCATTGATGGATCTATCCTCCATGAACCAGTTTAATTCCTTTTTATTTTTTAGCTCAGTTATACTTGTGGCCTTCCAATATTTCCTGGCAATGAGTTCCATAGGTTGACTGTATTGTGGGGAGAAAGTACTACTTGATATTTGTTTTAAACCTGATGTCTATTAATTTCATTGGGTGACCATTGCTGCTTCTGTTATGTGAGGAGGTAAACAACACTTTCTTATTCACTTTCTCCATATCATTCATGATTATATATTTCTCTGTCATATTCCAATTTTAAAGGATGCCTTTTTGTCTGTAACTGCCTTTTTTAGTCTTCTCTTAACCTCTTTGTCTTTATTTGGGGTGGGTACACATTTAGTTTGAAATTCTGTTATGGTGCTTGTAGTTTCCCTGCAGTTTGCAGGCATTTTGTTCTTATGACTATTTCTTTTAATGTCTGTTTATCCAACTTCCTCATTTTTTCTGTAGATCACTTTTTAAAATTAAATGCTACTGTGATGGGTTTCCTTGGTATTTTCCCCTGTATAAGAATGTTAAATTGTATTATATTAAGCTTGATATTACCAAGTGGTTCACCTAAATTCACCTCATGGATAAGATCGTGTGCTTCAGTTTGGACTAAAGCAAGAACTGCATATCCCCTGTGGCTTCGATGACTAGCCACTCCAAGAAGTAATCGTTAATGGTGTCTAGACATTTTATCTCTACACTTGTCCTGGCATGTTCCCAGTTAATATGGGGATTGTTGAAGTCTCCCATTTATGTTGGGTTTTGTAGCTTCTCTAATCTTTTTGAGACTCTGTTTGAGCATCACCGCCACTGTTCAGGTCTGGTGGTGAGTAAAATAATCCTACTGCTCTACTCTTATTATTCAAGCATGGAATTTCTATCCATAGAGATTTTATGGTACAGTTTCATTTATTTAAGATTTGTACTATATTTCACTTCATGCTTTTTTTTACGTATCGGAAGGTTACAATGTAACATTATATTTTATTCTGTAGAGCTCATAGAATAGCACACAAGTACCCTCAAGCTAGAGAAACCAGAGAAAGACAAAGCAGGCTGCTTCCTAAAACAGAGACAGATAACTCTCTTCACCTTATTATAAGCTGTCTGTCTGGTAAGATCATCTCGTATGTTTCCTCACCAGCAAGCAGGACCAGGAAAATACCCTGAATTTTAAAATGATAACCCACAATTTTAACAAAGCTCTCAGTACACCATAGTGTTCAACCCTGGATTCCATTGTCTTATTTTAGATTTAAGATATTTGAGACAGGGACCATGCTCTTTTAAATGTGTTTGTACAGCATCTAGCACAAGGAGGTCCTGCTCCCTGATTGCTCTCCTTGTTCATATATCTTTAAAGCTTCCATTTCAGTTACTGGTCTTTCCCTGAGATAAAAATGCTGTTCATGTAACTATAATCTAATCACTGAAGAAAATTCACGGATTACTTAAAGAATTTCAGCAAGCGCTATTGTGACTTCTCTGAGTACTTTGACAGGTATCTTAGCAACAGCATCGAAAAATGAATGGTGCTGATAAACCAGCTGATATCCTAATTAAAATCTGGAATAAGTATGATCCGAGGGATGATTAGATTCTATTGTCCATTTTTTTCTTTGCAAAAACCTACACATTCTGGTTTTATAATTGTTTTGTTTGCAGACATGGGGAATGAGTATTCATCAGCCAAATGGATGTTATAAGTTCTACTTGAAACCACATCATATTAGTGCTCAAATAAAAATACATGTTCCAGATCCCTGTGTGCTTGTTAAACACATTACAAAAAAAAAGAAGCTGTCCTGTTGGCTACACTCAAGGGATTATTTCCTGTTGTTAATATTCATATAATAGAGTTTTAGTGCAATACTTTTTTACTTTCCCTTCATTGCTTGAATTTGCTTATGCAGAGCTGGGATATTTGAGCTAAGCCAATAAGTCTATATAAAATATAAGACCACAAATATAATAAATAGGTCAAAATAATCTCATTAGGAATCATATAGATAGAATGAGCTACCTGGAAATAATCCTACAAATTGCTCTGCAGGAAGTAGTTTCTAAATAAATTGCATTGATACATTCATAGCAATAACACTTCCCCATAGCAGTGAATTTGTTTCTATAAAATTCCACTTTTTATAGGCTGACTGTAGTCAATTTGTTCATACCAAACTACCAGATGTAAAGGAAGGGGATATTCTTTCTTCTTCAGCATGTACTGTACATAATCAGATAATAACCTGACCAAACAATTATTAGGTTGAAATGCAGCTAGAATTCAGTTTTCAAAAACACACAAGTAGGTTAGATCACATTGTATCACACCAGCCAGGCACTAGAAAGGCAGAGATCATAATATGATAAAATATGTGACTATTCAACCTACTAAATTTCTATCCCAGTTTACATCAGCAATATGCAGGGTGATACTAAAACCCCTCTAACATAAATGTTTAATGAAGAAATAAACCTATCGAAAGAATAAATGTATTAAACATTAAATGTATACATTTTATAGGTCTCTACTAAGTAGGTTTTTCAATTGGAATCAGTGTTTGAAGTAATGTAAAGGGAGTCTTAGTAAAACTAAAAAGCTGTGAAGAAGCATTTTTAGGAAGTTCTTCACATCCTGATTCCAGCAGACACCAGAAGTAGAAATGCCAAGATGTTGCAGGGAAGTCTGTTCCCATGAGATTTCCAGGCTGGTGTAGAATACAGAGACTCAAACAGTTCTGGTCTGAACTGAACTTCAGATTATTTGGAGGCTTCCAAGAGGTTTTTTTTGTTGTTGTTGTTGTTTTTTTTTTTTTTTTTTGTTTTTTTTTTAATTACAGTTGAGTGACTAAGTGCAAAATTCTCCTCATATCCTGTGTGGTGGATCTCAATACTGATGATGTCCAAATGGGAAATTTCTTAATAGAAAATGCTAACCTTTCTTTACTTTTAAAATCTTCCTACAGAATTTTATTAGAGAATTTTATTCCTGCTGAAAATCCTATAGAAAGCATATCCCCATTATCTATTTAATTATATAGGTTCTCAGAATAATTTCTACCATAATTTATTATTTCTATAGAACCCTATTGTTTTCATCCCTATCTAATTCTCTTTTATGTAAGCATCTAATTATTCAACTTGATACACTCCTTTGGGAAAGGATACAATATGAGTGAGGATCAGTATTGTATTACAGATATATTCATCCTCCGAAAAGGATCTAGTGTTCTATGCTTTTTCAATGTTGACCTATGTCTTATCCATCTAGGTTCAAATGATTGGAAAGGTCCTTTAGGGTAGGTAATATGATTTTTGTGGACCAGATAAGCAAAGTCTTTACAGACTCTGGTGGGAGTCATTATATGTATGTTCTACTCTTCATAGACATTAGCGGATGCCTCAGCAGTCTTTGAAATAGTGAACAATATTTCTGGAATGGAGTTATTTTCATTGCAGCCCTAATACACAGTGGGAGAAGCAATATGTAAGGCATGATTTACACTTAAAATTTAGGTCAGTTTTCAGGGGAGTGAAAAATCCATTCTAACCCCATTATAGACTCAGCTTAGTTGACAGAAGAATGCCTCCATTGGCCTAACTATCTTCACTCAGGGAGATGGTGTTCCTACAGCAGTGAGAAAAGACGCCTCTAAACTACAGGGTTATGCTGGCATAGCTCCAGTTTCATAGCTGTGTCATATAGTCCCCCTAGTGCAGATAGACATGCACTAAATTCAGTTTATCTTTAGTCAGAAGACTGCTTTCACTCCAGGAACATCACTTAACTAAGACCTTTCAAAAAGGAAAATGTCCCTTTCTTGAGACAAAAAGATAATGCAACATTAAAATAAAAGGAGCTGATGTTAGACTAAGACAAAATAAATGGCCCAAATCTGGCCAGCAGCATGTTCAACCTGAAAGTAAATTAGCTTAACAGAACTATAGTGACTGCTGAATTTGCAGTAATCATTTGTAAATGAAACACTCTTTCATTAGCATTTCCATGCTTCCATGCATAATTTATAACTAAGGGTTGCAGGCACATAGACAGCTTTCATAAATTAGTGCTAATTTTGTTGTAGCTGAAACCCAGGAAATTTTGTAATGCAGAAACAGTTTTGCATCTGAAAAATGTAACCCTGAGCTTTACTTGTCTTAGAGCCAGATTTCATATGTTAATATAAATATTACAGATGATGGGCCTGAGTCCCCATTGCCTTTCTCCATATTTAGCTATTTACATCCAGGCAAAATGAGGGACCACATCAGAATGGTAGGACCAGTTTCTGCTCTCTCACACTGTTGTAAAGTTTGAACCAAAGTGTTTTTACACCCAATTTACACTCACTCTGTATGTGTAATGAAAGACAACACACTGTCCAAGAGTGATACACACAGGTGGGGAAATGATACAAAGAGAGGAGAGGACACCACAGCCAGCTAGCATCAGCACTCCAACTCAGATGGACTTGGATTCTATGGCTATATGTACACTGCACTGGGATGAGCCTCCCAGCCTGAGGAAACAGACTTGCACTAGCTCATCTCAAGCTAGTATGCTAAAAATAGCTGTTTGGACGTTGTGGTTTGGGGAGCAGCTCAGGTTCTCAAACTCACCTGACTACCAGGGTCCAGGCTTGGGTGGCTAGCCTAAGCCTCCACCGAAGCTGCAGCATTCACACAGCTATTTTTAGTGTGCCTACTCAAGCCAAGCTAGTGCAAATCTGTCTACCCAAGCTCGGATGTTGAGTCCCTACTGCAGTGTAGACATGCCCTAAAGAGCTAATACATACTAAATCCATATTCTCAGAACAGGTTTGCTAAAACTTCAAAAGTTTAATCTGGAATTTAAATGTTAGCTAAAATATCAGAATATGATTGCATAAAAAAAATAAATCTTTCATGATATCCTGGTTCCAGGAGACTCTCTTGCAAGCCCCCCCCCCCCCCAATTAGTCACAAAAGGCTCTTACAGTGCAATGTTCTTGGGGGATGTACAAGAACATGAGCTAAGCACAGAAGAGGGGGCTGGAAAGGTACAAAGTAAGAAAATTGAACAAATGCCCTACAGTGACTAGCTGGTGTAATGGGATAAAGAGTCTTTCTTTTTCTCAGGCCAGGAGTCTTATTCTCCTTGACCCTTCCTAGTCAGAGGAGTGTAAAATACCCTATTCTGATTTGATAGTATTTTACATGCAGTTTTCAACCCCTCTGTATCAGCGTAAATGACTGTACAAGGGACAGGGCAATTTAAAAGCAGGGCACAAGTGAGTTGGGGCTAAAATAAGCAACTAGTTTGTTAGCCAGTGTAAATCAATTTGTGGTCCCAGTCCAGTTTTCAGGGGGCAGGCGTCTATATCACAAATACCAGCACCACAGCCAGTCTTCATTGTCACATTATTTGGCTATTTCTGCAGATGATTGTGCGTAGCAGCTGGATCCTGTTTCATTCCCTAGGAGTGCTTGCTCCAGGTCAGAGTTGAGGCACGTTGGCAGGGCAGCAGGGGGACTTTCACAGCCTCTGCCTGAGTTGTAGTGACTCAGTTGATAAATAGAAGACTTCTAGTCTCCAGGGCTGACAGTCTGTCACCTTTCATGAGCAATAGAAATTAACTAAAAATAAGCCCAGTGAGCCAAAAAAGGAGCTAGATGTGCAGATGTGATTGGGGGGAGGGGAGGTGCGATGAGAAAATGTTTTCCAAAAATAGTTTGATATCTAAAGAACAGAATAAAGAACCAAAGGGGGACATAATACACTTCAACTACCCCAAATACATTTGTCCAATAGGAAATTGTTATATTAAAAAAGTTAGTGCAAAGTGTAGGCAGTTGATAGTCAAATTTAATAAACCTGCTAGTTGGAGACAAGGTTTTATGTCTACATTAATTTAAAATGATCTGGAGTTTATGAATGCTGGACACTTTGAAACATTCTGTTGTAGCATTGGAAAGAAGTGCAGTTTCTTAGGAAATCTAATCTGCATATTGAATAAATCATATTTAAATCTAGGCATGGAACTGAAAAAAAGTATTTGGCAAAGAATCATTTGAATCTTTAAACAAATTAGTATAGTCCTTTGCTTCCACTTTGCATGATTTTTCTATAGCTAGACTTTACTGGTCTTGCCCTTGACAGATTCTGACTCCTAATGCAGATCCCTTTGCACTGCCAGGGGTCTCTAATGTTGTTCTAACTGGACTAGTGCTTCCAGATTCTCTGTCTGGCATAACTGCTTCCTCCTCATTTCCAGCAGCTCTGAGAATTAGGGAGCACAAAAGTGGGGTATAGCCTTCTATCATCCCTGCCTCCTGTGTGGAGCTGAGATTTGGGCCCAATAGGAATAGCATGTGGTAGCAGCGCATTATGTTATGGTGCATGCTGAAAACCCTCTGTAGTAAGAATTATATGGCTACTGGTGTGTTTTGAGTCATTATAGCATCATTCTGTGAACTACTTGGGCAAAAGTTCATTGTGGTATTTTTACAGTACAAATTCCCTTTAAAATCTATAGGACACCTGAACCATTGATTTCAATGGGATTTTTGCTTAGTAGAAAAACACATTAATACTGCATAGTAATAACAGTATGGCTGCTTCTGCATCTTATGATACAGCAGCAGCAGCAGCCAGTCCCTTACAAAGTTATATAACCATGAAAAAAACAAAGCATATTAAAGACAAGAGAGCCTTTGTAATAACATGGTCTGATTTAAACCCACAAAAGCAAAGAAATGATGATTAAAGGGACCAACAGCTGTAAGAAAAATGTGGGTTTTGGGGACAGGAAGATTATAAGTGATATGAGATACAATATCTGACCCAATGTGATTAGTCCAGGACAAATTAAAATTCCACTCAGACCGATACTCACTTTTTCTTCAACTTTAAATTTCTTGGCTTTGGTGGGTGTATGTGGGACAGACATACCCAATGAAGAGAGCCCAAATCTTTTATGCTGAGAACATTAGAAAGGTTAATATCACATGCAAGACATGTACAGACCCTTCTTTATAGCTGGTTTGTGGGGTAATTTTCTCTCCTAGTTTTGCTGTCCCCTTGCTATCAACCATGAGGATGGCATCCTCAAATTTACCTATATGCTGATTCATTGATGAAGCAACTCTTCCCACTAAGCAATGCCCTGAGGTAATGCAATAAGTCAGCTAAGGGTTTCTTCCATTTATCATTCAGCATGTGCTGCCATCTGATTCAAGATGCACTGAGTATTAAATGACACTGTTTTAGTGGTGAATGTAAATTGGATTGTGGCCAAATATGCATAAATGCATTGCTAAAGATGGAAATCAATGCTTGCTTCTTCTCAAACTGAATTATAATTTCAATTTATACCATTTCTAAGTGGAGAAAATTCATTTAAATGGGATTATACGTTTTATATTCTCTAGAGTACACAGTGTTTTACTGAACACAAGTATCTCGACAATAAATCAGTGATCAAGAAAGCTTTGTCACCTTTGGTTATATCTTTAATAACATTTTATTGGATATAAAGGTATCTTAATATTTGTTGGGAATGTAGACTTATGTGCATAAGTATATCATTTTTCACTGAAAGGATGAAGAGGGTGAAAGTCTAAATGTTAGACTTGTCTTATTTATAGAGGTGGTTGAATAATAGAATATATTTGTGAATAATTATTTGGTTTTGAATTGATTTACAAAAGCTACAATTAAAAATGCATGTTATTTGCAGTGAACAATTTGTTCACATATTTTGATCTGTCTGATATTCATACTATCTTTCAAAATTTCATAATATAAGCTATTAAAACTTTTTCAGCAAAGTTTTGAAAGCTTATTCAGCCCCTAAAATTTTCACCTGCAGTATAAAATAATCTAGTTCACAGGAGGATTTTGTTACAGCTTCTTAGTCAGTAGAACGTGATGGAGGATTCTAAATGTTGACTTGTTAGGAAATCAGATATGAAAGGCTGTCAAGCCTTTTTTGAGAGCCACTCTGACCTACTATATTCAAATATAATAAAGTTCCTATTGTTGTGGATAAAATAATGTAAGTAAAAATAGATCCCACTGTATTGGTCAACTGGTTCAAAATCCAGTCTTCTGGAAAGTAAATACATAACAATACATTATTAAAATAAAGCTGAAAGACTCAATCACCTAAACTAAAAATAGTTTAGAAACAATTTAACATCTTTCTTTTTGTAAAAAACCAAAAACTCAAATACTTTCACAGATATTACAGTCCATTAATTATCCCTGCCTAATAACATTTGGCAAATGCTGAACAAATGTTGCTGTCAGTGACACAGGTGTATATTCAGAATCATACCACCAATGCTAATGAAATTATTTTAGATTTATTGCTTTATAATGGAGAATGCTTCAGCATACTGGTAATTCTTGTAGAGGAGTCCTGTAGAATTTAATAGAGACCAAGTGTAAAATTTTCAGATGCACCTGAATCACTTAGAGGAGGCCAATTTTGTGGTGTGGCAGCTTTTAAGATTTCCAAATTTGTTTTCATTCCAGTATGAAATAAAAATAAAATGTTTCAAACATTTTTTCAATACCAGAATTGTGTTAAAATGTCCTATTTTTAGATCAGAAACTGAGTCTAGGCCAGTGCCCTTACAACCTATATGCACATAACTCAAAAAGCTATGAGAGACCCAGGTTCAAGTCCTTTCTTTTCTGCCAGATTCAAAGCAGAGATTTTTGCTCCACTTCACTCTGAATCAGGCAAAAGGGCAGGAACTTGATACAGCCCAGATCTGTTCCCTCACCACCAGGCTACTGAGATTCCCTTTCTTGGATGAAAACCTTGCTGAAACCTGCATATGTTGCTTTAGTTGAAAATGTTCCAATCAGTTGTGGTTAGGAGGTGAACCTTATGCCCCTGTGCTAGCTACCTGCATCCTGGGTAGTACCAGTGGGGAAGAAACAGGCTCTGCAGAGCAGTTGTTTTCCATCCATCTGGCACAGGTGAGAAGGATGGGGAACAGGTAGAGCTTTGGTTGTACCTCCACAATACACTGGCCAGTATAGCAGCATTGGCACAATGGACAGTGTAGGCTGCATTGGGTATAGATGTGGCACAGTTTATTTTCTCCCCAGAGCGACCTGGGAACTTGTAGGGAGATTGTGATTCCAAAGTGATGTCTACACTGCAGGCAGAAAATGCCAAACAAAATCTATGGCAGGGAGTCTGAGCTCTACAGGCTCCTGATGTGGTACAAAAAATAGCAGTGTAGCCCGCTCCCGTGTGGGCTCTGGGACCCACTCCCCTCGCCATGGTTCAGAGCCAGAGTGAGAATATCTACTCGGCTGTTTTTAGTGCCGAAGCACAAGCTCTGTGAAATCAATTTTGTAGACTAGGTCTCTGAGACTCACTGTGGTGGGCTTTTGTTTTGCTTTTAAATTGTAGACATACCTTGAGTCTGATCACTATAGGAGCAAAGTACCAACATACTGCCTCTTATTTGGGGAAGATCACAAGTTCATGATCCAGATCACTAAAATTTACTCTAAAATCTTTGAGAATTTCAAATAAAATGTTACATTTTCCATATTTAACATTGTCTCTCTTATAATTTAAAGCAATTTAATACAAAATTCTTGAGGGTGCTCTATAAAACCTGTAAAAATGATGTAATATTATGTAAAACTACATCTTTTCTACAAGACTTTTTTATAGGGGTATGCTAACAAATAAGCCATAATTTCCACTGTTCATGTAAGAAAATAGGGATTCTTACACTGTTTTATTTGGCTAAAATATTTTTATAATAGATCTTTAAAAGTAAAAGGACTGATCATTTTTGCCTTTGACTGCACTGTTACTACATCTGTTCTTTTCTTATTGTTGTGCCATTGTAAGCATCGTACGCTAGCTGTCATTGAGCTGGTGGACTAAAAAGAGAACATAGCCACATTTGTGTGAGCTGTGGAAGGGGCTAGCCACCCTGAATACATACCTTCCCAGACCCTAGTCACATACTCAGGGCAGCTACTCTGACCAGCCACTATTGCCACTGCAGCTTTACTCTGATTTTAGCATGCCAGCCTAATAAGAGCTAGCTCTCATCATGTCTCCGCAAGTTGGGAAACACAACCCTAGCTCAAGTGTACACAAACCCTGTGGGATCTTGGTTTAAAGTGGTGTTGAGTCTGTTCTGTGAGCAGGGATTTTCAGCAGTCTGAATCCAAACAGAAGCCTTGGGCAACTGACTGAAACCAGTTCAGTGCTGTTTTGGAAAAGCAGAAAATGCTGCCAGTTCATATAGAAAGGTTTATGCCACTGTCAGGCCTGTTTCAATCTTGTTTGCTTTCTAGTAAGGTAAAAAGATGACAGGGAGGCAAAACTGCCCAAAAGTTTGGGAAACTGAAATTAAGTTCACAAAGCCAGGTTATTGCCTATGTCTATGTCAGAGTCATACTGTCCTCTTCAGGAAGGATTCCAGAGCATTCTTTGTTCCTCCAAGATGCCTTCCCTAGGATGGCAGCACTAGCCCTCGCCTTCCTGCTTTCCAGAACTTTTGCTGTCAAATAATAGCTCCATGTACCTTTCCATTGTCACTAGCACATCTACAAAGAGGCAGGCATAATGATATCCTTTTATCTCCTTTGGAGCAGCAAATAGAGCACTTATGTGAGAAATCAGAAGGATTCACTCAGGAACATTTCAAGGTCCTCCACAAGAGTCTACTAAAGTAGCTGAGCATTCATGGGGTGAGAAGCAAACTGTTGTCTTGGATCAAAAACTGGCTAGTGGCAAAAAGCAAAGCACAGGATTAAATGGTCAATTTATATCATGGAAAAATATTAGCTCCAGGGGCTTCAAAATTCTGTACTAATGTCCGTGTTTAATATATTTTATTGATCTGGAAAGGGGAATGAGTAAGGTAGCAAAACTTGCAGATGACACATAATTGTTTGTTAGTCAGAATCAAAGAGGACCCTTAAGAAGTTCAGGGAAGCTAGGTAAATGGACAACATGGTGATAAATGAAATGTAGTGACAACAAAGT
The DNA here is from genome assembly GCA_007922305.1 of Dermatemys mawii. Taxonomy (NCBI): domain Eukaryota; kingdom Metazoa; phylum Chordata; order Testudines; family Dermatemydidae; genus Dermatemys; species Dermatemys mawii. The sequence continues at coordinate 10,062,440 of ML677377.1, forward strand.
AATGAATTAGGAGAAGAAAAATGTAAACCACGTAGAGTTTCAAATTTAACTGCATCAACCCAAGAAAGGTAAACAGGCATCATTGTAGACAGCTTAGTGAAAACCTCTGCTCGATGTGCAGTTCCATAGAGCCTTGCGTGGATACCAAATTTGTATCCATGGATATAAAGCAGATATCAGAGGAGCTGCAGAGCTCTACTGGGAACAGCAGTAGCAGCGGTCAAAGCTGCCGTATGGTGTATGGTGGGCTGCGGCTCACAGGAGCCAGCACCCTGCATGGGCAGCTGCTCCAACATGGCTATACCGCCCCCAGCCATGCCCACTAGCTGTCCCTGGTTATGCTAGTCTGGGAGCATGCATAATCAGACTGTGATAGCAGAGTCAATATGAGGAGTGAAAATGACAATGTTAGATGGAGAGAAATTTATTAGGAATATACAAAGAGGTGTGGGGTGGAATCAGGAAACAGAATTTATTAGCCTGGAACTTGGGAGCTCTTGGCTCAATTCTGTGCTCTTCCACAGGTTTCCTGTGTGACCTTTGGCAAATCTGTTAGGGAGCCAAGGGATGTAGGCACTTTTGTAAAATGAAGGCAATAACACTTCCCTGCCTCACAGAGATGTTGTGAAGATAAGTACTTTAAAACTGTGAGGTATCCAAATGCTACAACAATGAGGGGGCAGATAAGTAACACCTCAGAACAGAGAAATGGAAGCCTGGCCTCAGTAAATGTGGCAGAGGGTTTGCAAATGAGAGACAGAAATGGCCTGCCAGCATAGAGAGAGACAGAGTGATCTTGGCATGAGAAGATGAGGGACGGAATCAGCCTGTCAGCAAAGAAGGAAAGAGATGACCTGGCAGTGGTGAGAGAAAAAGGTCAGAAGACCTGCGGATGTAACTAGCTGCAGGGGAAGAGAACTGCCCAGCTGCCTGCCAAAGAACTTCACAGAGGAAACAACCCCAGGTGATCTGTCTGGTTGAGTGTCTAAGATCATGTGTGTCTTTATTCATGCCAGAGAATATAATTTATGGAGTTCAAAGGAAAAGGATATTATCATGCCTGCAGTCTACCTGATTCCTCCCAGAGAAGCATCTTTAAGGAAAAGTGTAACAGCGTTGTTTTTTAAAAAAGAAATCAACATTTTCAAAAGATGTAAAACTAATTTTGCCATCCACATATTCCCCAACCACTTCTAAAAACCAGCTTCGTTGAGTTTTCTTGTTTCTAGTTTATTTATCATGGAAATACTAAGCAATGAAGCTGAAACCTTATCAAATGTATGAAATTGAAAGCAAGGTCTACAAACACATTCTCTTACATGAGCAGGCAATATACAGATGGGGAATTTCTGCTTAAAAAACATATAAAAACAAACCCAAACCAATGAATAGCTAATCCAAAGCAAACCATTGTTGGCTGGCAAATGTGTTATCTAAAATGTTCCAAACAGACCTTCAAGGAGATATAATTCATAAAGGAATACCTGACAGAAATAGTTAAAATGTCACGTTTGATTCTTTTTAAGAAACACATCGTGTCTTAATTAGCTATTTAATTTAATTTATTTGCTTTTATGTCAATGAAATTGACCCCATTTATTTTAGCAGTAGTATCTGGAATCGTGCATTAGTTAGGCGGAGGAACATATTTTGGATTGGTAAAGCAGGGATTTTTTGATGGTATTATTCTTATATTATTCTGCATTCAGCACATGTTCACAGGAAACAGGCAGTATTCACTGTTTGTAATATGGCTGTGCAATCTCAACAAAAATTATGTCTTTCTAGCTTAAAGATTCCCAGGAGGAATATTAGGAAAAAGAGATTCACCCTGGATATGGAACAAATCAGACTAACTCCAGGCTAGATAAAACAATTTTGAATGGAGTATGATGCATAGGCTTAATTAGTTTTCACAGAAGACAAACTGCTACTTTAAAATACCCCCAAACACCACTATAACAATAATACTAAAAATGTAATTTACTGTCCCTTTATGGCTAGCAAATCTGCAGACAAAAAATCTTGACATCTAATATATTATAATATTATTACCTGAATACTCCGTAATTAGAAGATTTTAACATTCAGGAACAGTAGTTCCTTTTATACTACTTTGTTACCTGAATTAAATGAAGGAATTATACAAGTTTCTGAGGAAACATTATGAGGATTTCAGTCCAGTTTCTAGCCAAAGGAGGTTTGCTAAATCCCATTAAAATCAAGAACACTCATGAAAACATTGAAAACTCATGGTTCACGATATTTCCCTGTGTAATTAACTCCAGGAGTAAAAGTAGAGACATTTAATCCCCTACACGGTCCTTATTTCCATGGGAACAAATGTGCAGCATTTTACTGGAGCCCAGGTCACATGCAGAGAGACATAACTAGGATCCCTTCAGATGAGACCAACCATGCCTGAATAAACCTCTTAGTGGAACTGGGCTAATGTTACCCCACATGAAAAGGGAGCACTGATGAGTTCATATTTAGAAGGAGCTCAGGTGGATGCCACGGAGAAAAAACCTGAGAAAAAGTATAAAAATAAGTGGGTTAGGGATGGATTCTGTGTAGCCCTAAAGCTGCTGCACAGTTGAGAGGTGTGGAGTAAAGAGCTCCGCCATGACCCTTTCTAGGCTCACAAAAGGGCTAGGCATGTTCCCAGTCCTTGCCCTTGGCAAGAATAGGGACTGTTCTCAAATTTTCTCTTTTGGGGTGCTTGGAAGTAGTGGAAAACAAATGGAGCCATGACTCCACTCCAACTCCTGTCTGAATCCAGAGTGCTCCCTCCGGGGTAACTGTTATGCTGGGCTCTCTCTGCAAGGCACAGTCTAGCTTGGAATCAGGGCCAGCTCCAGGCACCAGTGTCCCAAGCACGTGCTTGGGGCAGCCAACGCTGGGGGAGCAGTGCGGCATTTGTGATTAGGGCAGCACACCGCTTCTTCTTTCGGTGGCATTTCAGTGACTATACCCAAGTCGCCGCCACTTCTTTCGGCAGCATTTCAGTGGTAGGTCCATGACTTCAGGTTGGTTTTTGTTTTTGTTTCTTTTCACTGCTTGGGGCAGCAAAAAAGCCAGCCCTGCTTGGAATCAATATGAGAATGATCTAAATCAGCTAAGAGTCTCATAATCGACATTTTATTCTCACTTGTAAATTTTTTGTTTCTGTTTTGTCCTGCGGAGCTGGGGGGAAGACACAGAAAAAGGGTGTTTCCATCTCTGGTTCCTGACCCAAAATAAAGTTAATTGGAATCTCACCATGACTTGAAAGGATTATGCATCTCTGTTCATTGTTAGTCTGGATAGATCATTTAAAAGTAGGTGATCAAAAAGGAACAAGGAAGCAAGAAGTATCATCCTTGAGATAGGGGAACTTAGTTGTGGGAGAAAGCAACTGCAATAGAACTACCAAAGCGCATTACTTGCTGCAAGATTGTGCTCAGACTAACCAAAAGGCTGCAAAGACAGTCTGGACATCAAAAGGCCCTCTTGTTTGCACTTGGCATTGTGCGTGTCATAAAAATAAAAGGAGCAGATGAAGCTGTAGCACCATGTAAGGCTCTCTTGCCACAGCCTACCTCAGCACAAGCATATAGAGGCCCTACCACATGACTTTGGAATGAGGAGGGCCAGAAAACAGAACTTGCCCCCTTCATGTTACAGTGCAGGTTTACATTATTTGTAAACTGGAGAAGTACCAAATTTTCAGACCAAAAGATACCATAGATCTGAGGGAGAGGACACAGTCAGCAGCAAATGGGAATGTGGATAGAGAAGCTGACAGGGAAATCTCAGTTTATTGGTTTTGTCTGGCCAGAACATGTATTGGCTGAGTACAGAGGTAACCTGGATGTTTTGGGCAAAGAAGATTATGAAAGGCAAAATCTAAGGGTCAGGGATTCTCAGCTCAAATGTGATTTTGGTTATACCTGATAATCTTAGCAACAGATTGGTTGACATATGCAGAGATCGTTGTTGTTTATCCCAGTACACAATGTGGGTTAAGGAGTCATCTTTTGGATGCTGACTAGCCTTGAAATTGCAGTTTAAGTAATGATATTGTCTTATGTTTCTGCTTAGCAGCAATGCATATTTCAGCTACGGGATCTATGGTCTCCTTGATGTGCCTGTATAATTTTCATTAAAGTTAATGGGTGTAGCATGCCTGCATTAGAAAGAAAACAGACTTCGCATTAGATTTTCTGGCCTTTTGTTGCTCCCCGCTGTGGAGAAAAAAGATGTTTAATCATGTCTGGCTCTTTTTAGTTGCTATGTAGTCTGAAACACCACACTATGCTAGCAGCTCTGATTTTCTATTTGGAACCAATAATCTTTGTGAGTATAGGAAAGCTAATCCTTGAAATTTAGAATGTGGCTTGGGTTTTTTATATTTTCCTGTTAAGGAGCAAAACTGGGGTGTTGGGAGGACAAGAAAAATTGCTTGCAAGCTCGTCTTTATCAGTTTATTGTAAACTATCAACAAGAGAGTTTCATATTTTACATTAATACACTTTTTCCAAAATTACATACTGCTTTTTGATAGTTGCTAATGAATATAAATTACTTGCCGTGAGATGGTAAAACAATGCCATGGGATGGCCTTGACTGTAATATTTAAGGACAAGCTAGTCACTCTTCTGGGGCCATGGGTTGCTGTTACTTGCAGACCTCCTCCCTGCAGTAAGGACTACTGTTGCGCCCTTGCTCAGGAATGCTCAGGATAGGTCCAACCCCTATCCTATCTGTTGTCTTCCCTCTTGCTGAGCTGTCTCTTTTTTTAAGTCCTCCAGATGCTGCAGGTGCGAAGGGAGTGGGGGGACTTGTGCCCAGAACTGCTCCTGAACCTCTTCCATCCTAATGTGAATTATATACCCCCATCACGCTTGGTAATAGGTTTTATAAACCTTTATTAGAGGAGAAAATTGAATTATTTGGGTTTTTATTGTGCTTCTTAACATCACTTATTATTCAGTGAAAATTGCAAATATATTTTTCAAAGTCTTTTTAGGCTCACATTTTTCTTAAGATTCTATCAGTCTTTTTGTCTGTCATGGGCTATTTTGATTTTAAGGAGCAACAGAATCTAGCTGTAAGTCTGTGGGGCTTTTGCTAGCTCTTTCTTTCCAACAAGTTTGCCATAGTGACAAAGAGTCCTGTGGCACCTTAAAGACTAACTAAAGTATTAGAGCATAAACTTTCATGGGCTAATACCCGCTTCGTCGGATGAATGCAGTGGAAGTATCTACTTCCACCCATTGCACACCCTGGATACTTCCACTGCATGCCTCCGATGAAGTGGGTATTAGCCCACGAAAGCTTATGCTCTAATACTTTAGTTAGTCTTTAAGATGCCACAGGACTCTTTGTCACTTCTGCAATTCCAGACTAACATGGCTACCCCTCTGATTCTTGAATTTTGCCATAGATATTTAAAATTTGCTTCTGCATTAAATAGCGCATTTTTCCACTCTACCTGTCTGTAGAAACCAACATTGGTTTGTTCCATTGTTTTCATCTGTTTAGTTTCCTCAAGTATAGGTGGATATTGATTATTTGAGTATTCTTAAGTAGAATGAGGCTGTTCATTAATTCATTTTGAGTTCCAATTATGTTAATTGGGAAGGGTCACATGGTATTTCACATTGGTTTCTGGTTGGATGCATCTGCCATATGAGTCATCAGACAGATATTTTCACTTGGTTCCTCTGTGTTTTTTTCTGAGATCTCTGGTTCAATATTAAGAAAGACTAATTTTTAAGAAATATATCCTATCATCACAAAAAAAGAACCCGAAGTCATTAGAGAAAAATTGAAGGAAGCAATTGTTGTTTAATTTATATATGTTTTAATTTGTTTTCATTTTTATTTTTGAGCTTTTGAGAAAGGTATCATCATCATCTCATCGTAAAATAAAAGATATTATTTTATTTTTACAATTCACATTTCCACTATATATATAATATTAATTCCAGGCTTTGGTCATTCCCTACCCAGTGCTTAGTCCAATAAACCATGTGGCTTTTCGGGGTATGGGGCCATCAAACTTCCTCAGTAGCTTATACAGAATTCATATATGAGTGAAATTCATCCTTATGAAGAGAGCCAGTCTGAGGCCCACATCCCACTTAAATCCCACATAAATTCTGTGGGAGTCTCCTCATTAATATCACTGAGGTCCCTCTCTGCACAGGGGTGAATTTTCCCCAAATGTGGTGAGTATTTACTTATTCTTTGACATTTTTTCAAAAATGTTTTGCTCTGAATACTTTTCAGTTCTGGTATTCTTAAGTTATGGGTATACTAAATTTCACAAAATGAACTGGTGGAAAAAAATGCACAAAGTGTCATGAAAATGTTTTTCACCAATTTTTCCTCAGGCCTGTATTAAATAATTCAGACACATCTGATTAAGTTTAAGCTTCTTCTCCTTGAGAGCTAGCTTTTCTCCTTGATGGCATGCTATTAATGTTCAATGTCTTCTACAGCAAGCAGCCTAAAGGAATACATCTCAACGGGAAAGTTAACATGCCATTCTCGTTGGTTTACTTATTTCATTCTACTTAGCCAGGAGTATTGCACTATGTGGTCAAATTTGGGAAGAAACAAACAGCTCCTCATCATGGGTCCCATCTAACATCCACTGAAGTCAATGGAAACAATCTCAAATTTTAGTGAGCTTTAGATTAGACTCAGATCTGTAAGAGCATGAGAAAGATAATGGGATCAGCACCAAGCAGGATCAAATCCCAAATGAAAAATCAGAGATTTACTCTAAACAAAAAATTTTGTAAGGACAATTCTGTATACTTATTTAAATGACTAAAGCTAAAACATCTGGAGCTTACAGCACAATACATGCTAATCAGAAAAAACAACTGTGTAATACATGAATAGAAGCTAACAGGAGAAATATGAAAAATATGAAAGCGGACTTCGAATATGTAATCTATAAAACATGAGAACTTAATGATCTGGTAAGTTCCAACAGTTTAAGTCAAGTTTTCAAACTCATTTTTGTTTGGCCTGATTGTGCTCTATAATGACATGTTACAGGATTCAGACATCACCTTAAAGCAAGATTTGGTCAGAATTGATTGTAGCCTTATCGTAGCTAGTTTATCAGACTGCTGCCAATTCACTGAATGTGTTTGTTTATCTTGATTAGATAATGCTACAAAGTCATTGTCACGTGACTCATAAGATATCAGTTCAGTAACTTTAGGAAGTGTCCCTTAGGGAGACTTCACCAAAGCTAGCTAGAAAAGAGAAGCACATTTTATGTTTGACCTGTTTAGGAATAAAAATAATTTTAAAAAATTAGCAATCTGCAAACGTTTCTTCTATGTTTCCAATTTGAGCAGACTTGCTAATTTGTGGTTTGTATCATGTAAATAGGCTACAATGATGATATGTTGGAGTGGCATATATTGTTATCCATTTTCATCCTAGAGGTTAGCCAATATTTGAGGTCCTACAGGTATTTCTGTCAATAGGAGAAACTGATGATGGAGCCAGTTATTACTGATGCAATCCTGTTTGATTATATAAAGTCCTGTTTCCCTGAACAAAGTAGGAATCAAAAAAGAGGACGGAATGTCTTTGCTTACATCTCCAACTCCATTCCCCCCCCCCCGAGCACATTAATGAAGCTCGCTTTCCAGCTTATCTTCAGCATCACATTACAAATGCTTCTCTGGTTATGCTTCTCATTATGCTTCTCCTGATTATCACTACAAAAGCGTTTTTTTTCTTCTGCTGTTAATAGATCACCTTAATTGATTAAGCCACTTAAAGTTGGTATGGAAACATACCTTTTCATGTTCTCTCCGTCTCTCTCTCTCTCTCTCTCTCTCTCTCTAATCTTCCTACTGTATGTTCCACTCTATGCATGTGATGAAGTGGGTTCTACCCACGAAAGCTTATGCCCGAATAAATTGGTTAGTTTCTAAGGTGCCACAAGTATTCCTTGTTCTTTTTGTGGATATAGACTAACACAGCTACTGCTCTGAAATCTACCCAAATAGTCCAAGTTCCTGAGTGGCCTTGCATATGGCTGGTGTTTTTGGCAGTGTCTCCTATTTTTTTTTGCTGTCTATTTCATTTACATTTATTGACAATGAAGGACTTCTGTTATATCCAGCTTCAATGTGGTTTCACCCAACCCCCCAGCATAATAATCTTGTAAAATCCCAGTTCAGCCCACCCTATGCTGCTTAATGAATTCAGATTTTGCCTCCTAACTCTGATTCTTCAGAACTTAGTCTGTTATTAGTAGCATTATGATTATTGGTTATTAATTTACTGGAAACTTTGGCTGTTAGATTTTTAGGCTGACACAGAGATATATATCACATGTAACTATGATGACTGGATATAGCCTTAAAATGACACCAGCAAAATAGGCTCACATGTTCTTTCTCTGTCCTTGCTACAAGAACCAGGGACTTTGATTCCACATAATGCAATGCTTGCCACAGCTACTTATTGCTTTTGGGTACAAATGATAGTTTTACACTATCCAGACAACATATTGAGTTTATTTGTGAAAGCGTGGGGGCATTTAGGTTGAGAATTAGCCTAATCTTAATTTTAAATCTAAATCTTTCTATTTCAGGTTTCAGAGTCCAGCAGTGATTTTGAGATTGGTTGAATTATGTACTAGAAAAGGCCAGCATTCCATATGCAGTTCAAATATGGTTCAAGAGAGTAGAATCATTTGTAAGAATGGCTGATCTCAAGAGATTTGAAGCTGAAATCTCATTGGGAACATGTTGTGAGATTGGGGCTACTTGAAACATGAAGAAGTTTAGCCTTGAACTCAATCCATCATCCAGTCTTGAACACCTTTTCCTCAGTCCATCTGTGATTTATTAGTTCTTTTTGTTTCTTTTTTCAGTAGTTGCCTGATGACACTGTGAGCTGTAATAGCATTTGCTACTAAGACATAAACATGTGTAAAGTACAGTATATACTGAAAATCTGACACCTTTATTTGTGCCACTAGTAACTTTCTGGCACCCATGGAATTCTCATAATGAAACCCAGAATGATTTTCAGTGTTAGACTCTGAGCCATACCCAGCTCAAACTAACTCAGGATGATGAAGGTAACCAGCACTACAAAATACCAAATAAAAATACATATTCTAGAAATTGTGCTAAAATCAATTTGTCAGATCTTGTATTATTTAATTTTTATTTTTAATAAGCCAAGCCTGATTATTATGTCTAGACATGATAAATCTATTCCCGAATCGACTCCTGTACTTCACCTCGTTGAGAGGAGTCAGTGGAGTCTGTGGGGGAGCGGCCGCAGTCGACTCGCCGCTAAGGGGACAGCCAGGTAAGTCGACCTAAGATACTGTGACTTCAGCTACACTATTCGCATAGCTGAAGTTGCATATTTTAGGTCACACCACGCCCCCCTTGCCACTTCTGCCCCCACCCCCCCGCCCCGTAGTGTAGCCCAGCCCTTAGAAAATTCAGGTCCAGAAAACAGGTGTAGAAACTTATTAACAGAGAAAGATTCTGAGGACAATTGCAGGAAAACTAGCCAGAGAGCGCCACCAATAACTCAATGATTCTAGAGGAGTCCTCAATCCCTAAAGAACATTCAGAAAGTTTTAGCAGGATTGGGTTAAAATTGCTCTGCCATGACTGATCAGCAAGAAGCCAACTCACAGAATTTTAAACAGGGAAAAAGTGGATCATCTGGCAAGTAAAGATCAAATTTAGTATCCATTCTTCCAAGAATCATTACTGAATGGGTATTTTTTAGCAGGGTCGTCCAGGAATATGTTCTTCATTCAATGCTTTTCCACGTCTTTTATCAATAATCTGGAGGAAAATAGAACATCACTGCTGATAAAAGTTTGCAGATAACACAGAAGTTGGTGGAGTTGTAAATATTGAGAGGCCAGTTCTGCAGAACAATCTGGATCATTTAATGCATGGGTATACTTCTAGGGACAAACAATGTAGGTCCTACATATAGGATGGAGAAACTGTCCTGGAAATTTACTTGGCAAAGAATGTAGAGGCTCATGGTGAATAACGAAGTGAACATTGCTCTCAGTTCAGTGCTGTAGGTTAGAGGACTAACACAATCCTTTTGATGTAGAAACAACAGAATATTGAGTAGGAATAGGGAGGTGATATTACCACTGTGTATGGTATTGGTCTGCTGTACCCACACTTCAAAATGGATGCTGAAAAAACTGAAGACGGTTCGGAAATGAGTTAAAAGAACAATTCTAATTCTGAAAAATCTGCCTTACATTGAGAATATAAAGAATTTCAATCTGTTTAGGTTACCAAAGAGAAGGTTAAGATGTGACTTGATCATGGTCTATAAGTAACTGCATAGGAAGAAGATTAAAAAGGGCTCTTTAATCTGTTTATGCAATGGATGTTAATTGAAGCTAAAGAAATTCAGACTGGATATCTGGTGTATATTTGTAACTGTGATGGTAATTAACCATTTAAACAGTTTCCCAAGGAATTTGGTGGAGTCTCTATCACTTGAAATATTTAAATCAAGACTTGATATCTTTCTAATGAATTTATTGTAGCTCAATCAGAAATGACAGTCTTGGTGCAAACAATTGCTAGGTAAAATTCTTTGGTCTGTGTTACGAAGGAGGGCACACAAGAAGATCATAATGAACTGCACCAACTGTCCTCTCCAAACATAGGGGACATTCCTGGATGGGCTGGGGACATACTCAGTGGAGTGAAGCAGGGCACATTTGTTTTGGCAATTGACAGCTGCTGGAGTAGTCTCTAGGGTGACAAAGTAACTTAGCACCACCCTTAGACCAGCTTTATTCAGCCTTCAGTTACATAAAATTATATAATTTATTTGGTGTTTGCTTTTGAGTAAAACGTTCCGGCTGATCAATTTAGAAATTACTATGTCATTACTTTTGGATTTGTTTTAACTCAGGAACAGGAGATGTCAAATAGTTAGACTTAATCAACATTATTAATCATAGCTTATTGCTCAAAGATTAATACAGCATAATACAGGAATGAAGGCCATTAAGTTATTAATCCATATGGGGGGCTTCAGTGCAGCTGATCAACTGTCTCAGTGCCTGAGTTTCATTTTAGTTCTATATATGCTAGTGTTATTTATAACAGATGAGGCCTTTACCATTTCTTTGCATTATTTTATGCCTAAAATATAATTCTTATCTATTGTCATTGACATGTTTTTCAAGACATTTTGCTAGGCTTGCATAGACCCTGTTCATGAACAGAACAGACAATGCAACTAGTTTCTTATCTTGTTTTGATCATAGCATTCCAAAAGTCAGCAAAATTTGAGAGGCATCCTGTACTGGCTATATCTTGGTATAGAGGGCATGATAGCTAAGCATCAACAAAATCATTTGTCTTGTTCTATCCCCCTAGAATGTCTATCTACGAAGCACAGAAATTACAACAATTCATATCTACCTTTGGTTAAATAGCATAACAAAAATCAAAAATAGGTGTTTTATTATATATAATATTGATGTTGTATATATTAATATTGTGTTTGATATTGGCTAACACTATAAGCCTTATGGATTTTTTTGTTATTTGGCTCCATAGATATTTGTAAGACAGAGGGTCTGTAGTTTTCAGTAGTTATGAAAAGGTTATAACATCTAACTATTGTAAGTTATATTCAGCATGAATATAAAGCATTCTTTACCTCTTTACTATTAGCTACTTTTTATTTTGGCTAAGTAACACCTTGTCTTTAATAATTTCACTTATATCTACAACAAACAACTCCCATACTTTATCATTACATTTTGATTGTGAGAGGTGAATACAATAGTGAGTAATAAAGCAATTTATATTTGTAGTTAATAGTTATGTTTTTGAGAGCTGGTTTCCCAATATATCAGTTTACAAGAGTCAGCTTTATAAACGTTAATAAAATCTGTTCCTTATCTAGCTTTTAGCAATGTATGTAACTATATTTTTGCAAGGTATGTTTTCCCACTTTGCCTTTGGTATGGGGGGTTTAGTTTTGTCAATATTGTTAATATCAGAATTGCCAGGTAAGGAAGAACACTTGATCAGGTTTTATTTGATTTTTCATTTTGCACTACACTATTTATTTGTTCAGTTTTCTGCAATGACTATCTACTACTTTGTCAAGGATTTGGCATATATCAGGTGTGAGTCTCTTATAATTTATACTGGTGCAAATCCAGATAAACACCAGTGAAATCCATAGAGATACACTGGTATAAAAGAGAAGTATGAGAGGAGAAAATAAGGCCGCTGCATTGATGTAGGTTCTCATTATCAGTTTTCTAGGGGCATGTTTTTAAATATGGTTAATACCCTCAGCATCATTTTAGCAAAGACCTTAAGTCTGATGTTCAAAGTGATCAAAACACAAGGTATTAATTATTGCCATCCAAGTAAATCTTTGAGTTCTGAACTGTTTTATTCCCTTCTATGGAAGCATTTGCTTGCTATAGCCCTTGATGATGGAAAAAAATCTAAAGCTCTGGTGACAATACAAAGCCACGTGAAGTCTCTGAACATGATGCAATTGATACAGCAAATTAAGTGTTCAAAAGGTTCATTTTCAGCTTCCCCAAATTTTGCCATTAAGGGTCATGCTGGGGAAGACTTGGGACCGTGTTCTGTGGTCATCTTATTTGTGTCAGATGATAGTTGTATCAAACTCAGTCATTTTGCACTTCTAAAGCATTTTTGATTATGTCACTAAATAGACCAGAGATAGAAGTGTCAAGAAATTAGTGTAGCAAAAGCCTCTCTGGGGACTGAACAGGAACTGGACAGCATCATATCCAAATCTGGGAGGCACACTAGAAGGGTATATGATGAACGTAGATAGTAGTGACTTGGGGTGTGTGTGTGTGTGTGTGTGTGTGTGTGTAAGAATTTTCTTTTGTCTATTGCCATACATCTTCCTATAACATTTTACCAAAGTTGCTAATCTAGTGCAACGATTCTTTTTACATGCTATATGTCAGATTCCAGTAATAATACTATACATTTTATATAGCATCTTTCTTTCAGGAATCTCAAACTTCTTTGCCTATATTAATTAAGAAATTTCCTCTGAAATAGCTAATATCTAACACAGTAGAATAACAGAAAACTATGTGATGCCTAATATGATGGAAATCACTTAATCATCACCTATAAAATGTCTACTTGATTTGGGAAAATTGCCAGAATGCAATGTAATGTATATCAGTGACTCTGAACAACAGATAAATAGCTCACATCGTGTTGCCTCTGATCTTATTCACAATGTTTAACATGTGTGAATTGATATTTGCTAGTTTAAAGATGTTGTTGCTTAGTCTTCTGTTCATTTAATGGTATTTCTTGTCTTGTTTGCATGCTCAGTGAATCAGATTTACATTCATATTTAAAAATAATGTTTTAGCTACATTTATTTTATTAGTTAGCTACCATTCCAATCATTTGCAGAGAGGCTCTGATACTCAGAGAGGGGTGTTTAATGGGAATTCATATAGTTACTGAATTAAGTCAGTGTATTTAATGATGTAGCTAGAAGCGTGATCCTATAAGAATGAAAGTGGATCTGCTCTCAGGCTCTCCCAGGCCACTGCAAACTCAGCCTGGGATCAGCTTTGAAAACAGGCTCTGGTCTTGCTAGAGATTAGGCTAAACCAAAAGCCTGTAGCCAAAAATTTGCAGAGCTTGGAGTGGGATGGGATCCAGGATCTGAATTTGGCAGATGGCTCTTTCCATAATGGACTAAAACAAAATCCTAGCTCTTAACACTCAAGTTCTACAGCTGAAGATGATTTCTTTATGTCTCTTACAATATCACTAGTAATGAAGATTTTGTAATTAGACTATTAGTTGACAATTTGGCTGATGGTGCTCAAAGCAGAATTGGGCTCCATTTCACTTTCCATAGCTCTGCTGATTCTGCAATGCTAACAGTGATTAAAAAAACAGGTCAGGGCAGTGATTGGAGCATGATATGAAGAGACTGAAGAATCAGGGATAATTAAAATTGTACTTTTTTGTTCGCTCTTTTCACATAGTCAGTTTTCTATCTTCGGTCTCTGTTTAAAAAAAGGCTTCCATCTGCCTATCTTCTTAATAAATATGATTCCAAGCTGCAATATGTGACAAGAAATGCCCAGAGATGTTCTGCAGGAAGCTATAATGAGAACATTATTTTTTAACCAGAAGAGTACATCACTGCTCACCAGGACCCAATATGTTTTGGCACATAATCTACCCTGCAGTGTTTGTTCTTAAGGTGATACGTTTATATACCATATTTTGTTCACTTTATCATACTTCCTTATAGCCTTCTCCCCAGAAGTCACCAGTGCCCTCCTCCTATTCCCTCAGGGTTTGAAGTAGCACATCTGTCATTGACTGACAAGAACGCAAGCAAATGCTTTTGCACTTGTTTGGTTGTCATATAGATCCACAAAATTCAATGACAGGTGACATTTGTTCCCAGCATCTTATGTCTGCGGTGCAGTTCCAGGTTATTAAATAATATTTTGTTCTTGCTCTGGTTCAAAATTGCTTTAAAAAAAAAATTCTATGCAAAGGCCATGGTTTTGTCAGCACAGACGAGTAGAAGATCACATGATGAGAAGCACATCTCACTATGCATCAGCAAATAAAATTCAAAGAGAAACTTTTAATTAAAAGTAGAATTTTTCTCAGCCTGCTTCAGGTGATAAGCCTCACCCTGAAAAATGTATCATGTGACACTTGCACTACAGGAAGCTGATGCAAGACATTTTCAGGGGCACGGACCATCTTTTTGTTCTATTTTTACTCCAGCATCTAGCACAATGGGGTCTGGTCTGTGACTACGATTTCTAGGTGCTATGGCAATATAAATAATAATAATCAACCATTTTTCTATCCTGTGCTTATAAAGTGGTGGTTAAGCAAGTAGAACTATAATCTTTTAATATGTATAGATTAACCAACTCTCATTACAGAAATAGAGATTGTGGGCTCTTTGAGGCCGTGGATATCTTTTTGTAATCACTGGAGGTGGGGAGAGGACAATGACTGGCGCTATAGTAATACAAATTACACATAATAATGATTATAAACAAGTTCTTTACAATCTCTTACAATGGGCTGCTGCCAAGAAGGTTTATGTTTGGGGTCAGTTGCGTTTTTATGATTTGTCCGCAAGAGACAGAGTTAAATGGCTAACTTATTTCACAGATGGTACATAAAATCTTAAATTTGGTCCAAAGCATACATTTTTAATGTCAAGCTCAAATTTAAATTTTCAGTTTAAAACTAACTCTTATGCAACCTAAGATACACTAAAATGCTTCTTTATAAAATAAATACATACATGAAAACTATTGCTTTTAAACATTAACACATCACTGTGTTTGAAGCTATACAGCTCTGAGAACATGAAACACAATACAGAAAAGAGAAAACGGACATCCTAGTTTTCATTGCCCAAGCTGAGAAAAATGCAAAGATTAAACCTAAAACATTAAGGGTGACAATCAACTGAATTTAAAAAATCACGCACTTTTGATTATCTAAGATGTTATTAGGAACATAGGTACATATATGGTAAAATCTTTGGGTCAGTGACTGTCTCTCAATATGTTTATATTGTTTTGCATAATTGAGCCAATCATTTTTCTGCCTTGTTAGGATTGCTTATGGGGAGTGGCTGGAGAGGGGCCTTTACCTGGTTTTGGGGTTTTCCCACTTTTTGGCACACCTCACAAGACTGGACATAATGAGCAATGTCCTTGTCCATCCCCTCTGCAGTGGAATGACTTCCCCACACGGTCCTTGATCACTAGGGTGATCATGGGCTAAGCTTAGGAGCTTTACCCGATACTTAGCGGGAACTGCCAACTGTTTTTGAGGCTGCCAGTCTTTCTGGTGTTCCCTAGAAAGAGTTGTCTTGTGTAAAAGTCCATTTTTGACCACAAACCGGGATCGATTGGTAGAGCTGAGAGGGGGTGGGTTGATTCGTGCCGCCGTCCAAGCTTCCTGGAGGCTTTTATTTGCTTTCTGTTTGGCCTGGAACTGTTCTTTTGTTGCTGGAGATATTAGTTTCTCACTGGGTTGTGGACTTGGGCTGGGTTTCTCGGGAAGTGATGGAGGTGATGGGGTTGTTTCCATTGGAGGTGGACCGCTCTCTGCTGGTGCACCTGGTTGCATTTTAGGCTTTGGCTGAGCCTCTTGGGTTAGTGTAGCTGCTGCTGTCAGTGCCGGCTTGAGGTTGCCCTCTAGGGTTGGAGTGGTAGATGGGGTTGCAAGCGCTGGGCTCAGTGCTGGCAATGGTTTGGGTGTTGGTTGCTTTGCCAGTTCTGGTTCGGGGACTGGCTTTGGCTGGGTCTTTGGGACTGGATTCTCTATGGCTGTTTTAGTTGTGGGCAGGGAATTTGGCTTCACTATTGTTGTCGTGGTCTCTGGTAACCCAGCTGGGCCCCTGGTGGAAGGCTTATGAACAGGGATAGGTGTGCAAGGTTGCTTAGCCTGGCTGCGGGTGACCATTTTCACTTTCTTGGCTAGCTTCACATGATTGGCTAGATCATCCCCCAGCAGCATGGGAATGGGATAATTATTGTAGACTGCAAAAGTTTATGTTCCTGACCAGCCCTTATACTGGACAGGTAAATTGGCTGTAGGTAAGTTGAAAGAGTTTGACTTGAAGGGTTGAATAGTTACTTTAATCTTTGGGTTGATTAACTTGGGGTCTACTAAGGATTGGTGGATAAGTGACTTCTGAGCTTCAGTGTCCTTCCATGCTGTAACCTTCTTTTTGCCCACTCTCACAGTTTCCCTTTGCTTTGAGGGTGTCTGGGAGGTATCTGGGCCTGCGGACCTTGGGTGTGACTTTGGGTTAATGCACAGTGTTTGGTTGGTGTTCTTGGGGCAGTTGACCTTAATATGTCCCAGCTTATTACATTTAAAACATTGCCCAGCTGACTGATCACTGGGCCGAGGTTGGTTGCTGGAGACTGGTGGGGTGGAATGATGAGGTGTTTGGGGTTTTCCTTGGGATGTAGATGGAGTTTGGGGCTGCCCCCTCTGATAGGATGTGGTCCTGGGTTGTTCTTTCTGGGATCCACTTCCACTGTTAGGCGTTTTTTTTTTCTCTGCCACCTCCACCCGTCTGGTTCCAATCTCCCCCACCTCGATTACAGCTTTGGGTTTTCCATCTCGGATGTACCTTTCTGTTTCCTCACGAACACCCTCTAAAAACTGCTTCATTTGCATTAGGAAAGACAGCTTTTTATGAGAGTTAGCCTTTGCTCCTGATATTCAGGCATCCCAATTTTTTACAATGTGGTAGGCGTGTTGGGAAAAAGCCTTGTTCGGGTTCCACTTTAGGGCTCTGAACCGCCGACGGGCAAGCTCGGGCGTTATCCCCATTCGGATTTGGGCCTGTTTTTTAAAAAGTTTATAACTGTTTATGTTTGCCTGAGGCATTTTTGCTGCCACCTCTGCTAAGGGTTCACTGAGCTGCGGCCTTAGCTCCACCATATACTGGTCTTTAGGGAGGCTGTACCCAGAACAGGTCCTTTTGAAATTGGCTAAGAAGGCCTTTGTATTATTGCCTGCCTTGTAAGTGGGGAATTCTCTGTGATGGAAAGCGGTACCTGGAAAAGGGTTTTTAGGCGGGGCTGGTATATTCTGTGCAGCCTGTGCCTTTTGTAACTTCAGTTTATGCTGTTTTTCTTTTTTCTTCATTTCCATATTCCTTCGGTGTGCAGCGTTTGCGCACTTTTCCTTTAGTTTTTGCTTTAAGTGTTTTTCCCTCATTTTCTTCATTTTTTGGATATGTTCCCTTTGTTTTTTCTTAGCTTGGAATATGGCTAATTCTAAATCCTTTTGGCCCTTACTGCCTGTCATTTAAATTTTTTTTGTTTAACTTACTAAATGAAAATTAAACAATTTTTTTTTATATTACTTGGAAATTTTTGCAGCAGGTATTAATCCTACCAGCAGAGGGAGAAAGACCCCACTACACTGATTCTCAGAAAACTGGACTGGCCAATTTCTCCCCCACCCCAGGGACCCCAGGGATGGTTACCTAGCACTTAACGAGCCTATTAAACTCTTAACACAAACCTGGGCAACTCTCTGCTATCCAGCAGGAGAAAACCCTCTCAAAAAAAAAACCCCTTTAGCTCTCTTCCCTTAGGCAGCTGAAAAAGACAAAGCGTGGAGCTATCTACAACTCCAAAACCTGAAGAACAAGTTTCACCAGAGTGACCCCCTGTGGTGTTTAACTCAGCACAATTGCCTGCTTTGTTCCTCAGTAACTGTGGAAATTTAAACTGCTTTTTGCAAAATTCTGGTTTTTAGATTTACAAAATTTCATCCCACTTCTCACACCATGTCAGGATTGCCTCCTCACTCTGAACTGTAGGGTACAGATGTGGGGACCCGCATGAAAAAAGAAATACCCGCCCCAAGCTTATTTTACCAGCTTGGATTAAAATGTTTTTCCCCAGAACACAACTTCTTCTGTGTCTGGACTTAGTATGCTGCCACCATCAAGTGAGAATGTCTCAAAAAACTATTGGACATGGGCCACTTGAAGCCCCTCTTTCTCTTTCCACAAAACCCCCAAACTTATTCCCTCCCTGGGAAGCTTGAGAGAAAAGCCTCACCTGATCCTGCGGGACATGCCAGATCCAAAATCAGGATCTTACACAATGGAAAACAAGAAGTCAGATTCTTAAAAGAAAGATTTTAATAAAAGAAAAAAAAGAAAAGAATAAATCCCTTATAACCATCAATAGAACAGCATCTACAATAATCAATAAAGAGTTACAGACAACGCCCTCCCCGAATTTCTCCTCTTGCTGAAGCGTACAGTATTAGAGGAACACAGAGATAAATTTCTACCAGCTGAAGAGTTTTCCAAGTGATAAAAAGAAGGTAAACTTACTCACTACCTTACTTGATAAAAAGCTGATAGTTATAGTAAAAGAGATAGGTGGGGTTCATCCCATAGCCGAGTTGAAGAGAGAGAGACCCAGAGAGAAAATGAAACTCAAAATCTTTTGTCTCCTGAGGAATTTCTCATTGGTCAGTTGTCCACCTCTCAGGTTACCTTTAGCTTAACTCCTTACAGGTAAACAGTAATTCTAGGCTACTTTATACTTATAACATGCCTCTACCATTACCAAAACAAAAACAAAATAACATTAAAAGAATGTATTTGTTGGTATGAAATGGAGGCAGATCAGTGGAGATTTCTGCTTAATAAAGAAAAGAATGATCTGTTCTATAATTTTTTAAGTTGGCAGTTTCAGAACTATTCACGATTCATACCGGTTTTCTAGAAATGATTATCAGCATAAGTTCTCTGAGCCCTCAAGTCCCCAACTTGTGATGGGATTTCCCTAATAGATAAATTATCTGCCATGATAACGTTTCTTGCAAAATTTTAAGTCAACTTACAGAATTCTATAACAGAAATATAATTATCTGATAAATTCTGTAAATATGTTTAAACTTTATATGGAAAGAATATTGTCCTCTATAAAATTATTTTAGCTTCATAGAGTAAATTCTTTAGACACTTATTTAATTTCTATAGAATCCTATTGATTTCATCACCATTGTATTATATGGGACTTCTTGCTTGAGTGCTTAAAATGATTTTTCTAGTGATGTATATTACATAGTTGATAAGTGACAGGAATTACATCTCTCCATTGAAATATTAACATTGTTGTAATAAGCAAAACAGGTGCAGATATATTTATATATGTGATTGATACTTCCGTGTTTCCTTTGAACATACCCTTTTCAAAACTCGCTGGTTCATGTTTTTATATAGTTCTATTTAGATTTTGAAATTCCCATTGCTTTGTTTGCAAAGCATAGAAATGGAGCCAAAGAGAGCGGTACTTTGCTCAGCACATAATGTAATGATCACAATTGTTCATTTAATAACCCCAGTCACTAGCTAGTGATGTAGTGCTTTAATTAATATCTGCTTGTGTATTATAAACTGTCCTGTGTGCTCTGTAAGTGTAATTAAAGATCAAGTCTTGTAAGTAAAGTCAATTTCTTAAATAGATTTTTTCCCCTTGTTTGTTACAGTTGTCCTAGTTAACGCATAATGATTTGATGCTAAAGGGCCTTACTTATATGGGGGTTAGAGGACAAGGGGATTCTGGTAAGATTTACCATGTACATCTTATACTGTGTGTAGGCTGCTCTATGAAGCTGTTGGGTTGAAGCACTTAATTCCATCAGCATAGTCTCTCTATGTCATGGCTCTGTTAATATTTATTATAAAAAACAAATAAGATTTACACTTAATGGCTGGTAAACCAGCATTGCTTGTGGAAGTGTGCCTATTTGCCGTACACACACACCTTTTTTTTTCTTTTATCTAATGCAGGGGTCTCCAAACTTTTTGAGACGAGGGCCATATTATATTTCTGAAGGGGCTTCGCGGGTGATTGCTGTGGCCCCCCTCTTTGCTACTCCAGCCACTGCCATGACCCCCTCAGCCTTTGCTCCTCCAGCCATGCCACTGCCGCAATCCCCACTTTGCTCCTCCGGCCTTTGCCGTGTCCCCCCCGCCTTTACTCCTTTAGCCGTGCTACAGGGGCACCCCTCCTTTGCTCCTCCAGCCACAACGCGGGGGTACTCACCCCTGCGCACATGGGGCCGCCGGCAGCAGCTTGCACTGGGGGCAGCGGCAGGTTCTCCATGCGCCTGCTCAGCTGGAGGGGCAGACAAATCGACGCCGCAGTTTGGATCCGGCCCCCGAGTCATAGTTTGGAGACCCCCGTGTAACATTCATCATCTGTATCTTAACATTTTTGTCTTATTTCAAGGTGTTTTCTGTCTTTACACTCAGCATGCTCAGGTACTGACTGATGTGAACTAGGGTGTCTTGACATTTCATTCTGTACACCATGACCTCGACTACAAAGCAAAGTGGCTTCTCTCAAACTACATCCAGTGAAAACAAAATTGAAAATCTTCAGAGATGGAGTTAGTTAACTTGTGCTTTCTACCTTTTTGGGTTGCTAGACTGTGAAATAATTGTCTAAAGGAATTTGTCAATTAGTTTCATCCGATACCAGTTGTGCAAGTCTGACTCATAACAAGCCCAAATTGGGGAGAAGATTATGACGGAGAGTTTTACAAAAAATATTGGTCCAGTTTTCTATCTCCTCTAGGAATATATCTGAGGAACTTATCCAAGTGCAGTAGGTAAAATTAGCCCACTTGGTGGTATGTATGAAGAAATTTCTCTAAAGCTATAATGTCAATCTAATTTCAAAATGTTCACATCAGGCAGATTTTTAACAGTAACTTTTTGACTCTCAGATAAAAGCCCTAACAAGAGATTCAGCTACAGAAGCCAGAACCTTAACTGGTGTAAACTGTCATAGCTCCATTAATATCAAAGATGCCACACCAGTTAAGGACCTGGCCCACAGTTTCTTAGGGCTGCATTTACAACAACAATCAGGCTGAATTTTGAATATGTTATGATGAACCTAAGTGCTGCAAAAGAGTGGCTTGTCCATGAGCTAGAGAGCCTGGGGCTAAGGCAGCCCTGAATATAGGACAAGGTACACCTGGGTTAAATCAGGTGATGTCAGGGTGAGAGTCCATATGATGCTGCAGGAAGGGAACTCCTGCGGTAAGAGAACTGAACACTGAAACAAAAAGGAAAGAGGGTATCATACTTTGGTCCCTAGGGCATGGATAGTTCCTCAGGAAGGAGGGGTTGTGCCCCACTTAAGCCCAGGTGGATGATTGTTTGTGTGTGTGTGTGTGTGTGTGTGTGTGTGTTTGTTAATGTAATTAAAAATGAGACTCTAAGAAGGGCTGTGACTAAAAGAGATTGGAGTTTTTTGAAGGAGCTCTGGTGAAGGGGGAAATAGGCACAGCGTAGGCATTACATGTTAATATAATTAAAGTTTCTCAGGTCATAGGATAATGAACCAGCTCAGCAGTTTGCCAATAGAGTGTGCTGTTGAGGAAAAGAAAGTGACATATCTGCGGGAAGGGAGGATGAGGCCCAGGCATAGAAATGGGATGGGGAGCAGGTGTCTAAATGTGGATAGTAGGCTAAAATCACAGGTTGGTAGCTGGCTGAGGAAGGAAGGCCAGTGAAAGCAGCCTGAAAGCAGAAGACAAATCAGTTCTATAGGTGTATTATGGAAAGTCTGTATGGAAGGGGCCTATTGAGTTCACTCATAATGAGAGTGAACTCAGGATGATGGAACCTGAGAACCAGTATTTGATTGGATGCTGCTGAAGGCATGGAATAGGGAGGGCATCTAAAATGAAAACCCTTAGAAGCAAGATAGAACAAAGTTACCCTTGTAGTCCTTTATTGAACCCCTTCCTATGGACTGTGTTATTATTTTACTGCAACTGTCTAAGCCATTGTGCTCAGGACAGTTGCACCTTTCCTTTTTGCCAGCCCCTAGTAAAGTATCTTCCTTTCTTTACTAGAAGCACATGAGTGTCAATGGGAAGGAACCCATCAAAAGCTAGTCTGTATAGGTTGAAGCACCTACAGTATTTGCCTCCAAGCTCATTTCACCAATAGCATGCTGCTGAACTACCACTGTACTAATGAACCACAACATTCACAGTACATTTTCCACACTGGGGTAGAAAATATTATGCTGTATATGAAGCCATCACACAAAAAGACTGTCATGCAACTCTGAGATCCTCCAACACACAATAGAAGGATCCTGCCACCTCTGTTTTTGCAGCATTTATTTGTTGTGCAGTTCCTCATTCTGACTGTTTCATCCCCGTGTGTCCTTCCAGGGCAGAATGGGGAGGCATATAGGTATGATGGCTGCTTACTCTCCCCCTTCCCCTTCCTTGGCTCTCTGTTTCTAATTCGTCTGGATTCAATTGATTTGGAAGTCAGTACTTTGTATGAGTCATCACTGGTGTAGAGATTATGGATTTTCTCAAAAGAGATGAGTTGTATATTAATCTAAATTAGTGCTAGTCCCAGTCATGCCCTGGATCCCAACAGCCCCTGTCATCATTCCAAAAACCTCTAAACGAAGTAAGATATAGTGTGTCCTTGCCAAGAAACATTGCAACATACAAAGTAAGAATTTAAAGGTAGGAAAATTAAAATTCCTGGGTACATAAATGAATATTCAATACACTCATTTTAACGAATATCCCAAATAAACATACACACGTAGAATATGTTTTCAAATAACACCAAGTCCTGAGTCTCCAGAAATCTCCTCACACTCTGTGCTCTGTATTATAATAATTTCCAACATGGGCTACACAATCTCACAAATTACCACTCAAACTGGAGGGCCCACAAATCCATTTATAGACCACAGTCTTGTTCACCCATCTGTCATTAGTCAGCCATGAACATCTTGACTTTCACCCTCCAGATTCAGATCTGAAATTCCAGCTGTCTATTATAATCAATAGATATATTACTTCTTAATCTCCATACACAGCGTGGAAATAAAACCTATCCAGTGTGTGGTTAAGAAAACAACATAGCCCAACAAACATCTGTACAGCCTGGGAATCTTATTATAGCTTCCCTATTCGTCCTCCCATTGTGAGTCAGAGAATTTCAAGATATATATCTCATATCCACTTAACCCTGTGCATTCTGTACAAAAAGTTCTTAGATCTCAGGATACCCTGTCCATCAAAACAGGCTAATATATTATTTACACAGAGGAAGGAAATGAGTAAATATGCCTGTAGAATGCATTATCCTTTCAGTTGTAGTCAAAGAGACTTCACAGGGCAATGAGCATGTGCAATGAAGTGTTTGCAGGGTCAGGGCCTAAATGTTTTAGGAGGAGACTAGGAAAATGATCAGGAATTTCACCAGATTACAACAATAAAAAACTCTTTTGATGGCAAGTTTATTGTTAAGTTGCTCTCTACAGATGTTTTAAATCTCTTTTTTAGGCTTACTAAAATTGAATAAGGCTGAAATATACACATTTGATAGCTAAATTGGTTGGAGTGTATTTATGAAAATAAAGAATAAAACTAAATTACAGTGCAATATCAGTTGACTAAAGCAACTCAAATCTGAGTAATTTTCATCACACTGACAAAGACAGCAATTGAAACTAAAATTCATGACTAAATTACCATTGGTTCTAAGTACAGTGAATCCAATTACACATTGCTTACATTATACTATAGGACTGTGTACTGTAACTGCCTGTCTGCCTTATCAAACCATCATTAGTAGAGAATTGGGGAAACAAATGTATCATCAGCCTAAAGTATGTACAATATAAAGTTACTATCCTTAGAAGAAGTGCTATTAACTGGTCAGAAAAGATGAGGAAGAAATGTGTAAATATATTATTTTTGTTTTATAACCTTCAGTTGAACATACAGTTCAATGATGAGTACTGAATACTAAACCCACACCACACCATGTCCGATCTTACTTACCCCATAGTAAATCTGAAGTACAATAAAGCCAAAAAGGTCAATGGACACCTGTGTAAAGCTGTTTCAAGATCAGGCTGTGGGATGGTATTATAGCCCTTGATTCAGCTCATTGAACATAAATATATTCCTCTAATATAGAAATCATAGAATCATAGAATATCAGGGTTGGAAGGGACCTCAGAAGGTCATCTAGTCCAACCCCTTGCTCAAAGCAGGAACAACTAAATGATGTATGACATACTATTTAACAACCAGGTGGCAAAAATGATCCTTTATCATGACTAATTAGTGAGCCTCAAACCTCCTCAAACACAATATGTAGTCAAGGTTAAGCAGAGGATATTAACACAGCTATCCAATGCAAAATCTGGGGAGCATTCTCTCAAGAATCAGACACAGTCGTCTTTCATCAAGTCCTAAGAAATTCCACTTCACCATCAGAATCTCTTGTCAGGTGGGCCCTTGAGGCTTCTTTTATTTTTTATTTTTTTGGTAGGGTTGGGACTGGTGTTGAGTACTGCAACTCATTATATCTAGCTATAGAGACACAAAATCCAGTTGATAAAAAATGGTTCTGCTGCTTAGTAACACAAGCCACTATGAAGACATCAGTACTGTACTCCACTCTTTGTATTATCTCCTCATTGAGTACGGAACTGAGTTCAAGTTCCTGATTTTCAGTGCCCAGGATAGGACTGATTCTGAGACACTAAGAGATTGCCTCTCCCTCCAAATCTTCCCCTGTCATGACTATGGACTACATTTTTCAACTATTCAGGAGTTGGAAGTAGTACAGAATAGGGAAGCCTATTTACTAAACAGTGTGTCTCATGACACAGTGCCCTGTATTCTGCATTGGCTTCCTGTTGGTTTATGGGTACAATTCACAGTGTTAGTTTTAACTTATAAATCCCAAAGTGACTTGGGACTAGAACGGTGCAAATAACCAATTTTTTTTTATTCAGTCACCAAACAACAACAACAACAAAAAATGGATGAAAAAATTCAATTCAAGTCAATCTGAAATGAAATTTTTTATCCAACATTAAATGTTTTGTTGAGTTTTTTTAAATAAACTTTGATATCAAGTTGTTTCATTTCTAAATGCCTAAATGAGTATTTCAATTTTTTTCTGCATTTTTTTAGCTGAAACAATTCAGCAAATTTGACATGAATTTCACCCTGCTCTATTTGGGACTTGCCTGTCTGTGAGACTGCTTCATTCTGTGCAGTACTAGTGCCTTTGAGTTCTGTGGAGATGCTTCGACTGAAGCCCCCGCATAGTTTTGTAGAGAAGAAGCTATTGGTCCAAAATAGCCTGCATCCCGTTGAACCTTAAGGGCATGTTGTAAAGACCATCTAAACTAGACTGACTATTGGAATTTACATTACATTTTTACTTGGCACATCACCACCAGGAAATGGTATGTACATATAGGGTCATGAGTTCCCTCAAATACTAATTCACAGATAAAAACTTCACAAATAACATTTCTCAAATATTAAGGTAAGAATAAAAAAGATAACATAAAATAGAAAAGTAAACAAAACATTTATAAATCCAGTTGGTTGGATGAAATCATGGTTCATATTTAGAAAACTTGTTAGTGAATTTATTTTCCCTTCCATTTGCCCCTCTGACAACCACTCACATAAAATAAGGAATACTAAATCAACACAAAGGCTCACTACCTAGGTTAGGACATTCAGGGAGAATAGTTTCAGTACGCACTCTTCATTTTATAGCTTGCAATTTTGCATCCATTTCAGTAGTAAATACTGAATATGAGGACTTTCCTGTTATTCCTTCACCTTGTAATTTCTAATTCAGTTAAGGTAATGGAAAATTTATACACCACCAGATAAATTTGCGGCTGAGATACATGAATAATGTTTATGACAACTGGAGACAATGGGGCTTTGCACCGGTGCAGCATTCTGCCCACACTCTATCAATTGCAGAATTGGGACCATAGCTAATAGCTTTTTTCAAGGTTACTAGATGACATGGTGATTTAATTTTTTTTAAAAATGAAGACCTTATTGCACACTGAAACCAGCAGACTTTAGAATTTATAATATACACAATTATCGTTTATAATTTACTAAAAATAATGGATGTGGAAAACCCCTTTTGTCATTTTGGGTTAATTTTGATATCTTACTACATAGAATATGTGTGTCTGAATATACTCTATTTTTTATTGATTGAACGTTTGGGGAACACTGGTTGTATGTGTCATTTTTAGATTATATTATTCCAATTAAAGCATTCCAAGCTATGTAAAAGAAAAAAATATGTGACACTATGCAAAGCAAGCAAGTGACTTCATATCAGAGTTAAAGCAACAGGGAATGTGTATAACATTTTCCTCTGGGAAAGGAATTGCTAAAGTAAGTGGGAAAAAAATCACAGATGCATAATATGCTTGCTTGAACAGTAATCTGTTATCTCAATAGTCAGTGTCTGTTATGGTCCTGCCTTAGGTGTTTCTATAGTAATGGATCACATTATTTGCATGTTGTGCTAGTATCCCCTTTTGCCTAGCTTAAACTGTACAAAATCCTTAAAGCTATCTTGATGTGTGGTAACAGATATTTTGTACAAATGTCCTGATGACATGTCAATTGCAAAATTCTGCCCTGACTTATAACCAGTGCAATACCTTTTCACTTCAGATAGTGCAGAATCTGAGCTGTGAATGGAACATTGGTCTACCGCTAAGACCACATTCATTAATGGGACCTATCATAACCTCATCAGTAAGAATAAAACCAGGAGTACAGGAATCTATTTCAGCACCTTATCCTTTCATTAAAAGGAGAAAATAGAGTAGTATGAATGTGCCAGATTCTCTGTTGGTGTAAATGGGAGCAGCTCCATGGAGTTCAATGGATTGTTTGTCTATTTAAACTAGCAAAGATATTGAACTGATATTTCAACTGTTCTTCTCTTCAGTAAAGACATATTAATAGAAAAGTACCTTTTTTTTCAATCACTCCTTTTACAGATGATTCTTTAATAAGACCTTGTATTTGCCACATTTATTTTCTATTTTATGGCACCTATTATTCATATTTCTCTGTCAGAACTTTAAACTCTGTGAGGTCTCTACTTGATAAACATGTGTGCAACTACCATTCACATCAATCGGAGAGACATATGGCTGTCTTGAGAGGAACAGAGGTAACCATAAGGATAAAATGTATGCAGCAGAAATAATTGCACCAACATATTATCTGTATAATTGTGTAGCAGTCTAATATGGTATGTGAGATAAACATACCTATTTAACAGACATACACTATTTCAAAGAAGTATGTGTCTGCACTGGTAAACAAAATTAACATTCTAAAGAATTCTGTTTTTAAAGTGTTTGGCATAGTTATGATTATATTTAGAGATGGAAAAAAAATCAGTCATAAAATTTGTCCACCACATCAAGCAATTCTTTCTACATTTCATGACATTGACATCTGTACAGTACATATCTAGTCATGAAAAAATATAATTTACAACATAAAAAAGAGTTGTTCAATAGAAGTAGCAAAGGAGAGATGATTGTGAATTTTAAATAGGAAGCCTGACTTCAGCTCTCAACAGTAAATTTACACTGATGCATTTTAGATTGCTAAATGATAACATCTGAACACCATTACCTAACCAGCCATTTTAAAATCTGTTTTCTGACTCTTAGCTGATTCTTGGTTTCATGTCTTGTATTGGTTGGACTTCAGTAATATAAAAATGTAGCAAATCTAGTTGACTAAGAGGATCTGATGTGCAGTCTCAGGTGTATTGAGCTTTTTAGATGGCATATCATTTACATGCAGACTCTAACAGTTCCTGTTGATCTCATCTATTGCAATAGGATAATATTTTACTTAAATTTACTGCACATTGACAATGAACCAGTATTAAATATCATGCATTGAACTCAACTAATTCCAGTTTTTAAAATGATGAGATGATTGGACAAGTAGTAGAAAAACTAGTTTGCTGTTCCCTGCCATCCTGTGCTTTAAATAATGTACTTGAGTTCCATGCAAATTGCTATTGTTGCCTTTAATCTCTGAAAGTACCACTCTCCAAGGTGTGGAAGTACTTTCAGATGATGATAATGATAGTCTATGAAATTTGCTCATTACCTAATATTATTAAGGCTGTCGTCATTTCTAATACTACCACCTACTTCTGAAGGTATTTAGAGGTAACACAGCAGGACTTTCCTTCTGAGTTCTGATTCATTTTATTCTGCCAGTTGTGTCCTACTCTAAATCCTGTTGTGAAGAATATCTTTCAACCACATGTATTTTCAACTCAGACATGGAACAGTACTCTGGAAATGGTGCTGGAATGCATGATTGTCCCATGAACATGTTGGATTTGGAGAATTAAATTATCTATGGCCATACACGCATTTCTGGGATATTTCTTGTAGCTTTTCAAGCATAGCAGAATAATGGCTAATCATTTTTAGCTGCATAGTCCATGCTACGTGCCATTATTCTGTCTTAAATGTGTTCTGTTTGTTTAGAGTGCTGCTGTTCTGCCTCTCCAAGCAAAAGAACTGCTGTGGTTATATTGTTCTGGAGAGCTCTTCACCCCAAAAGAAAATGGTAGGATATAGGACTTATCAACAGAATAATAGTTCACTAGGATTTCTAATAATTGTCAGAAAAATTTCTCTTTCGCCTTATTGCCCCCTTTAGTTTTGTTATTGTGCAGCACTACAGGAATCAGTTAATTCACAATAACTTTTAGAGAATGCTAAATTACTGGAAGTTCCTAAATGATGTCTCTTCACTTTACTTGTCAAGATATTTTTAGTTTTTTGTGATCTCTTCTGTGGAAGGTGACTTTCATTAAAAGGAAGTTTCAAACATGTGGCAATAATTTACACTCTACTGTACAATTTGGCCATGGCTGCCTGGTTTTCATTAGTTTTGAACAGCCTTTCTGACTGTTGTTTTTGACTCTGAACTTGATTTCCCTTCAGCATGAAAAAACCTTGTTTTATTATATACCCACTGTCCAGAGGGGAGGAAAACAGTGATGTATGTGAATTTTTCTTTCTCTTATGCATGTAGGATGAAATGTTGGCCTCACTGAAATCAAGGAGAAAACTCTCATTAATGTCAGTGGACCCAGGATTTCATCCATAGTTCTCTCAGAGGCTAAAGTTGGGTGCTTGCATCATACTCCCTACTGGATATGTATCCACATCACAAAACAACCACAAACCTTGTCACACTTCATTTTGCCATCTGTGCATGTGCTCTTGTCTACTCTCCCCATCTTCTGTTTCTTTTTTCTTTACCTTCCCTTTTCTGCTTTTCATTTTTTCTTCACTTTCTACTCCCTCCTTCCATCCTTGCTGTCTCTGTGTCATCTTCGACATCTCCCAGCCCCTTACACTCCTTTTATTTTTGTAGTATTGGTTTCCATCTGTGTTTTTCTTTCCTTCTTCTATTACTCAGATTCCCAGAAACTGTGGTGAAGCATGTTTCAAAACTGGTTGTATGGCACAGGTTAGGTCCTCCTTGGGTCAGCTCATAGGAACAATATGGGTGCAGAACAGGATCTTGATATAATTGACTATGACAGAAAGTTGAAAACCTTACTTTCCCAAGTAGTGCTTACTCAGATGAATAGAGCCATCAAAATTATTATGGATCAGGAGCAAATCAGAGAATGTATAGTCAGTAGTTCCACCACAATATATTAACAGCTTTGATAATGTAGATTTTGAGTCATTTGCATTTCTGATATTTAGGGTAGTTTTTTCTGGCATAATATAGCATAGCTGCAATGAAATCCATGTTTGCACTCCTTTGCACGAGTAAAGAATTTAAGCCTTAGTCTTTGCACCAGGTGATAGATTGCTGGAATAGATTTTTATATTTCTGTGTAGTATGTGAAAGTAGACATGTCATTCTGTAGGTCTGTGGAAAGTGAATGGATATTTATATAACAGTCAATATTGCTTTTGCTAGCATTTTTATGCATGTGGCAAATTAGGAGTCATTTGTTAAAGTCTCAAGGGCAACAGGATTTTCAGAGCTTCTCAAAGAATGTTTTAATTGTAAATATCTCCAAAATATCTTTTATTTTCAAAGTGGTAATGTTTAAAAATGAGCAAATGCATCAAATTGAATCAGTGGCTTGCTTTAACACATTAGTTTTGCAGTTCTCTGCCTATATTTTCTTTCGATTTCTCTCTGCAACTCTCCCTGTCCTTGTCTTCTGTACCTGACTAGCTCTAGAAAGTGCATGTAAAACTATCGTGAGGCTTTTAAGATATTTAAAATTGATGTCTTTTTCCCGCCTGACATTTTACATGATGCTGCTGTTAGAATTTGGATTTATTTTCAATGGATTACCAGACTCCTGATCCTGTTATGATTACAGGGTGTTCCACTGAGAGAGAAGTAGACAATTTGAGGCAACTGACAGTAGATTGCATTTGTTGTGCCTTAGTGCCCAGCAAAAATAGTAAATATTTAGTTGTTAGGGAAAACAAAAGGGAGATTAAGAGAATTTGTTGTCCCAGATCTCCCCTCTGAGCTCAGACATCAATTCTGCTAGTTGACCAAGTGGAGCAGACCTAGCCAGAAACAGGAACATTGCCATTGTTTGTATTCCTGATGATTTGTTTTATACATCTCCAATTAAAATTGAACCCAATCTATCCACAGTGTTGTCTCTGTTACCCTATATTCAGAGATACATTAGGTAGCAACTTTTGCAAGGCGAGACCAACAATGTGAGGTTATGTGTACACTACAAAATTAGGTCGATTGTACAGAAGTCAATTTTTAGGAAGAGACTTTATACAGTCAATTGTGTGTGTCCTCACTAAGCACATTAAGTCAGCAGAGTGGGTACTCAATACAATGGCTAGCATCAACTCATGGAGCAGTGCACTGGTGGTAGCTATCCCACAGTCCCTGCAGTCTCTGCTGACCACTGGAATTCTAGGTTAAGCTCCCAATGCCTGATGGGGGCAAAAACATTGTTGCAGGTTTAGGGTGCATGTCGTCAGTCTCTCCTTCCTCCCTCCCCCTTCTGTGAAAGCAATGGCAAACATTTCATGCCTTTTTTCTTGGGTTACCCATGTAGACACCATAGTTTTGCAAACATGGAGCCTGCTCAGCTCACCACTGCTGTTGTGAGCATTGTAAACACCTCACACATTATCCTGTACTATGTGCTGAACCTGGCTAAGAGATGCAATCGGGAGGATGATTGTGAGGAGGACATGGACACAGACTTCCCTGAAAGCATGGGATGTGACATCATGGTGGCAATGGAGCAGGTTCATAGAGTGAAACACTGATTCTGGTCCTGGCAAACAGAATGGTTGGACCTCATGTTGTTGCAGGTATGATTCTGAGTGGCTGCAGAACTTTGGAGTTGGAATCAATTTGGAGTGGGCAAATCTACTGTGGAGGCTGCTGTGATTCAAGTAGCCAACACAATCACTAACCTTCTGCTATCAAGGGTAGTGACTATGGGAAATGTGCAGGTCATAGTGGATGGCTTTGCTGCAATGGGTTTCCCTAGCTGTGATGGGGCAATAGGTGGAACGCATATCCCTATCTTGGCACTGGACCACCTTGGCAACTAGTACGTAAACTGCAAGGGGTAGTTCTCAATGGTGCTGCAAGCACTGGTGGATCGCAAGGGACATTTCACTGACATCAATGTGGGATGGCCGGGAAAGGTGCATGACACTTGCCTCTTTAGGAACTCTGGGCTGTTTGAACTGCTGCTGGAAGGGATTTACTTCCCAGATCAGAAAATTACTGTTGAGGATGTTGAAATGCCAATAGTTATACTGGCTCAGTATAGTTCATGGCTCATGAAGCAGGCAGCCTGAACAGTAGTAAGGAGCAATTCAACTACAGGCTGAGCAAGTGCAGAATTCCCTTGTTTCAACCAGGTGACCATGAATGATATCACTCTCCTGAGGGTAAGAGAGAGATAAAGACCAAATGTTGCTTGAATGTGACCAAAACCCAGGACCATTCGCTGCAATGCTTGTGCTGCAGTGATTCCAGACGACTTGCTACTCACTTGGAGTAGTACAGTGTCCTACCAGGAGGACGGAATAGGCAGCCCTCCGCAGAAACTGTCTGCAAAGGCTGAAGTACCTCCAGGAGAGCTTCATGGAGATGTCCCTGGAGGATTTCCGCTTTACATTCACAGGGGATAATGCTACAAAGGGCAAAATCCACTGCAACCATATACAATTCAGTTAATTGGGCTACATGCAAGTGGCACACAAAAATGCTGGGAAGGGGAAATCCAATTCAACAACCCAGGGTCAGTGAGCATATCCTC
This sequence comes from Dermatemys mawii, assembly GCA_007922305.1. Lineage (NCBI taxonomy): Eukaryota > Metazoa > Chordata > Testudines > Dermatemydidae > Dermatemys > Dermatemys mawii. The sequence continues at coordinate 10,095,242 of ML677377.1, forward strand.
CTCCCCATACATGCTATTATAATTGTTGGGCTGTGATTACAGCTGCAATTCCTCTGCAACAGATGTGTGGACTCTTGGGGCCACTGGGCCTGCAAAAATGCAGGTCTTGTTACCTTTCTGTGGATCTCTCACATTCTTGCCTTCCATGTTGTAGGGATAGTGCAGAGACCCTTTCCAAAGCACATAGGGATGTGTAGACACTGCTCATGTGGCCCCCTCCTGTATAGCCCCATTTGGGTACTAGTGGGTTTACCACATCTAGCTGCATATTACCTTCAGCATGTTCCAGTATACTTCAATTTCCCCATATTTTAATTGTTTATGAAAGTCATTTCTTCTTGGCTCTACAGTGTTTCCACTCTATTCATTTTTTTCATGGAAATTTAACAGATGTTTGAGGGGAGGAGAGTAGATGGAGAATAAATGTAACTTTCCCCCCTCTCCCATACAATGTTAATTCTATTGGAGGGTAGTATATTAAAGCTGAGGTTGTTCATGGATGTGTCATGCTTTAAATACATGACCTTCCTGTTTCCTCACTAAAATGCCAACATATATCTCAAACTGGTGGGGGCTAATAAAATAACCAAAGAGCTACCTCACCATATTTGATGTTTAGTCCATCATGGTCAGAATGTAAAATCACATCTGTCCATACTCTGGAATAATACACCTGGTCAACTGTGCAATGTTTTACATCATGATGAGCCTCTTTTGTGACTCCCAAAGGCAAAAACATTTACACCCTGAGTTATACAGTTTGACAGTCTTATATTGATTGAGGGGCTCACACTCTAGTTTGTCCCTCCAGGCATTGATGTTGTTTTGAATGGCATCACATCAGCAGTGTTTCTAGATTATAGAAACTTTAGGTACTTATACTGCTCCCATTAACACCTCACAAAATTTAATCTTCACAATATCCCTGTGAGGAAGTGCTATTATTCCCATGGGGCACTAGGTCACAGAGAGACTAAGCAATTTGTGCAAGTTACACAGGATGCCTGTTGTGGAACAGGAATTGAACTTGGGTCAATTGAGCCCTAACCATTAGACTAGCCATCCTCTACTTGGGCTTGCACCATTATAGTCATGGAAAAGTCATCTGAAGGTTACTTTAGAGAAAAAAGAAAATATCAGACCCCATAAAAGAAGTTCGTTGACCAAATAACCTTGCAAGAAAGGGGAAAATAAGTGGGGTTGCGGGTAGGAGGGAAGATAAGCCAAAATAAAGTAGGCTGCATACACTTTTGTTTTAATTCATTCTTTGATGCACATCACAGTCTCATAACAGTCACACTACTATAATAGACACTGCAGTTCCCAATTTGACTGAGTATGAAAAATATGTTGTATAACTGAACCCACAGGCATGTAACCTCCCAGAGCAAGGAGAACCTGTTCAATCCATCTCCATTACTATTATATTCTGTTTAAAGCATTTGGATTAATGCTAGATATTAGTCAGTTCCTCTGTGTTCTAAAGGGTTGTATCCCTGTGCAAATATTTTATTTTGATGTACTTGTATAAAGATACTTGATGTTCCTTTTTGAAATGCACATAAAATCCACCATCTGTATTACACATTAAAAAAGCAAAGAACTGGCTGAATCTGACTTCATTGATGTATGTATTCAGCACATGTGATATGTGCTTTTGAGTACACAAACACACACATTCACGTCAAATCTATAGTAGTGTCGCAGGATAGAAACAGTATTGTACATGTTATTAGTTCTGTTGGAAACCAGCATGGATCCCTGAGGAGGTGCGGAGAGCCACCACACCTACAGAAAGCTAAGTGTGAGGAAGACAACATTGGTATAAGGAGATGGAAGGAAATAGTTTGGTTGTTTATCTTGGATGGTCTCTAAGAATTAGAGCACACTTGGAATGGAGCATGTACCAATTTGCTGCAGAAAGAGAGAGTGGGTAAGCAGGGGCCTCTGGAGTTAAGGAGTGAGGGCTTGATCTTGCAAGGGGCTGATAAATCTGGCCCCAATTCAGCAAAGCACATGTTTAAGTTTAAAAATGTGAGCAATCCCACCCAAGTGTAAGTGTAAAAGTATGTTGTGATGGGTTAGGGATGCTGGCATGTCTTCCTCTTCCTCATCACTCTCACTCCCTCCTCCTGCCTTGTTGAACTGGGTTCTGAAGTGCCCATGGTGGTCCTTGGAGTGGAGTTGGGGTTCCCCTAAGTATTGCGTCCAGTTCTATGTAGAATTGGCAGGTTGTGGGGGAAACACCGGAACAGCGGTTTGCCTCACGGGCTTTGTGGTAGTCATTCCATGGCTCCTTCACTTTAACCCTGCACTCCAGTGTGTCCCAGTCATGGCCGCTTTCCATCATGTCCCTTGCTACCTGCCCAAAGGTATCATAATTCCTATGGCTGGAGTGCAGCTGGGACTGGACAGCTTCCTCCCCCACAAACACTGATAAGGTCCAGCACCTCACCACTGCTCCATTCTGGGGATCACCTGGCACGTGGAGGCATGGTCACCTGGAAAGATGCACTGAGAGCACTCCATGCCTGGCTGAGCAAACAGGAAGGGGATTATCAAAACTTCCAGAGAATTTAAAAGGCAGGTCTGACAGTTGATGACCTGAGGGCAGGACAGTAGAATTCAAAGTGATGACCAGAGAGGCTAGAACAGGCATTGTGGGACACTTCTGCAGACCGATCAGAGTGCATTAACAGACCAGGACATCCACACTGGTGCCATGATGCTCCAGCGAGGGTGCACCAAGTGTTATGCCACTCGTGAAGGTGGATTACCAGGAGTGCTCCAGAAGTGGAGTCTACGTGTTCTGCAGGCCTTGCCAGTATGGATGCATTGTGAGTTAGGGCACCCGAGGCTGCTTGAATGTGCTCTAACACGCAAGTGTAGCCAGGTCCTTATATAATCTTGCTTGGCTAACTTTAAAATGTTTAAATTTTGAGAAAACTTTCCAAACTATAGTACCTTTTCAGTGAGCCAAGCATAGAAAGAGTGAATCAGAAAAGAACAGTACAGAGAATGTTCTGAGCAACTCACTGGGAGGTTTCTAATGTACGTCTCTGTATAACCTTAACTAGGTAGTTCACTATTCATGAATTCCATCTTGTGTATCAATGCGGACCTTTGTTCTTTGTAAGTGGAGGTGTAATCAGTAGAGGTGAAAGCTTCAGGCTCGTCTTAATCATCCTTTTCTTTTCTCTAATTCCCTCTTGGAAGTTTTGACTAACAACTCTAAAATGCTCTCATTAAGATGTGTTTCACTGAGATTTGTAGTTTCATAGCCCTAGGAAAATTGCCTATTTGCTACACGTAAAGGCTAAGTTTACTTAATTTACTTTAAAAAGTATGTTTGTCCTGGCAACAATCTTTAATATTTTAAATTCCGGTTCTTTGTGAAAATGGCTCTCTGGTTTTGCATATGAGGTAACCCTTTTCTCCTGCTTTTTTTTTAAATTGGGGAGAGTTGTTAAGTGTTTTTTATTACTATGATTTTGCATGTCACACTGTTTAATTCTTGATGCCTAAGAGAAAAATGGAACTAAATCAAAAGCGCAAGATGCCAGATTAATTTTAGTAAGTGTTCAGGGAAAGCCTGAGGTGACAAACTTCAGGAAATGTTAAGGAATATGTGCAGGCAGAAGAAAACTTGTGACTTCAATTTTAAAAAAAAATCACAGCAACATGCCCTCAGAGGAGCATATAACAGCTTCTCAGAAGATTTGTACCCCATCACATTGTGTATGGACGCACAATATACTGAGTTGCATAGCAGTCACTTAGAAAGTTGCTTCCATTTTGAAAGATCCACCTGTTCCAATTATAACCCCTGTGATTAAAATAGGCAATACTCTGGACCCAGTAGTATGTCTCAAAACAGAAGATTTTTAATGTAACCACTATATGTTTATGATGCTCATGCCACAGCTGATTGAAGCTGGTCATACGCATAATTTTTCATTCTGCTGGTGTTAGAATGCATGGAAAGAGTGGTTTTTGGCATGTGTTGCTGTCAGCTCACCACATGAGAAACATTCATGCACTGATGCACATTGTATGAAGGTTAATGCAGAAAGTCCATGCTGGATAGCAAAGTCTAAATCTGGTGGAAAACCTCAGGGCTCATTGTTTGATGAACCTGATGTGGATAGACAGATGCTAAAAGACTGAAGGGGTGGATTGTATGTAATGTATAGTCTCTTTGAGCATTACAGATGTCCTTTGCTGCCTGTCTGTACCAGTTGGGTGCAGGCAATCATTTTAAACCAGCTTTAAAGATTTGTATGACTGTGGCTGGAAATGAGGAATTGCATACTCTTTGCAATAGAGTTTGTAACAATCTCAAGCAAAGCACAGCAAATGTATCTTATTTATAAGATCTCTTACAGTAGCTAGAAACATTAGGGCTCTTCAAGGGGCTTTGGGGAAAGAAGATCTGTAATAATTGTGGGGTTATATTTTTCCCCAAATGCTTTGATCTGTTTTAAGATTCAGATCTCACTAAATGAAAATCCTGACTTCCCTATTTCTCTCTTTATTTAAAAACCAGGGGAAAAAAAGAAGGCAGTGCAGCCCTTTATATCTCACTAAGGCTTTCTACAGATCAAATGTATTTCCAAAAATAAAGATAAAACAGAATGTTGGTTTATGAAGCCTTGAATCGTTAAGCATTTCAACCACTTAAAACACTTCAAACACACACACACACACACAGAAAATCAGGACAAGAAAGCAGGCTGGGAAATTATAGGCAAATTGCAGATCTTTGAGACATCATATATGTTTACTTTTTTTTTCTGGGAGCATTTAAATATCATCTCTTCCTTGTTGTGGACATTGTTTATATTTATTTTCTAAAATTGTTTATCCTAGATCGGGGATTGTGTAAGCTAGTACATTAGAAGATCCTGTAGCTATGACTTCACTGCAGAAAAAAAAACATTTGTATATTTCTCTATTGCACTGAGTCTGACTAGAGATTCACTAACAAGTACATGCCACCTAGTGACATGTAAGAATTATAACTTAGAATTGCTACCCTCAGATACACGTGCAGGCAAAATAAATGGGAATCACGTAGCAAAGGGCAGAATTTGGCAATAAGAATGCATATTTTGGATGCAAACCCCCTCACTTCCATCAAAATACAATACTTTTATGATGGATAATCTTCATGCAAATGATTTTAGTCACTCAGAAGTTTGTTTTGCACAACAAATAACATTTTTGTAATTTTCTATGATATAAATAAAGGGAGAGATTTTTTAAAGGCACAAATAGAATACAGATGCCCAATTTCCATTGTGCCTTTGAAAATCTCCCCTAAAACATATTTCAGTGAGTAGGACAACTCAATTTTTATATGCAGTGTTTGAGTGAATCACACACACACACACACACACACACACACACACACACACGTTTGTAAAACAATGCAGTATCAATTTATGATAACCTCACTATCTGAGTTTTACCAAAATCTTGTTTTGGATTCAAAATCATCCCAATTCCATAGAGAGAGATTGTGCAACTGTTTCTTTAACCAGTTTAGTTTAATAAGTCATAGGTCAATGTATTTGACATGGATGAAGAGTAGTGGAAGATGGTGCAAAGATTGCTTTTAAGCTGCGTTTTGTTTCCCTGATCTTTTCATGCCTGCCTGACTCCAGCATAAATTAGTGCTGCTCTACTTTATACCAGCTCACAATGGTTTCAACTGACCATTTTGGGTTCTGTGGACCAGCTGATTGTAAAGGATTATTGCCATGTCCTTTTCTGCTTGGCTACAGACTCTCCACCAATGGTTAGGAGCTTCTGCAGTGTTCTTTCCTTCACTTACAAATTCTCTTTCATTTGGGGGAATCTTCCAGTGGCCAGTTAAGAGGGGAGCATTTCAGGCACCAGAGGATCTGACAGCTGGTTCATAAATGTCATTAGGGTAAATAATAAAAACAAAGTCCATTTCTTTGAACTTAGGTAAAATAGTACTATGTGATTAGTCTTTTAGAGTGTATTTTAATTTATAATTTTAATAAACTGAATCTTTACACATTTATAAGGAAGCCATTCTAAAGCTCACATAGTTTGTGTTAACTATCTTTACCAGGCTATTCTATCTAAATCATACATTCAAGATTATAAACCAGTCCAGATCTTTACATTACTTTTATATTAAAAGTAATTAGTCATTAGTATGTGGAGAAACTGCAGTGTCTCTTTCATGCAGCGTAAAATATACAAATCAGTGTTGACTGATTCTGTAGCACCTCTCACAAGACACTTTACGTACATTATAATGTCTCCAGGGATCCCACCAATGAAATGCAGCCATATCTGGGGTAGAATACAACAGTCATTTTCAATCAGCAAATTGAGCATGGGAGGGGTGCTTAGGAATGGAATGAATAATAACTTACATTTCCCATACAGTTTCAGTTTGTATTAGTCAGAATGCAATGACTAATACTGAAAATTGGAAGGAGCACACAGGCTAACTCTCACCAGTGCAATGGGTTCTTTTGTGACTGTCTCTCTCATCAAACAAGTTTGTCAACAGGAGATCAGATTATAATTGATAATCTTATCTGAAACGTAAGCTGACAAGGAGAAATATATTAAGATACAATTAGATAGAAATGTACAATTAGAAAGAAATGTACAAAGAAAACAATCCCAGTGAACTCTGTTTCTATCTTGTATGGTAACATTCTGTTCATTGATCTTTTATGCAATTTAATCCACACTAACTAAATAGGATTCAAAACCAGTACTCACGGTGAGACACAAGTCCTCAACACCAAATATCCCTGGTTCAATGTCTTCTAAGCAGCTGAGAGCAATAACACTAGATTTTTCTAGACATTATGAAGGTTGCCCATAGCAGGTTCATTCAACACCTCATTTTTCCAACCCATATGAATGTTTCAACAGAAATTCAAACAGAAATCATCATTATTCTTTATGGTAACAGGAAGGGATGTTATGATACCAAGCACTAAGATGTTTTTATTGAAGAACTTATTTATTATGGCCTCAATTCAGCCTGAGTGGTTCCACATTCTTTTTGGATGTAAAAGTCCATAGGCATTCCATATTCTTGTTGGTTACTGAGAATACTTCAGCACTGGAAATCAAGTTGTAACTGCATCAGGGGCAGACATACCTGTGCTAGCGTTAATCTAGTTAGTGCCTCGTGAAGACTGCAGCACAGATTTCATCGTGGGCTAACCACCGAGTCATACCAAGTATCCTGAGTAGCCTCTGCTGCCGTATTTTCACTGCTATTGTTTCTCACATTGGCTAGATTAAAGCTAGTTTGGCTATAGCTTTCTGTGCTACAATTACATCTCAATTTCCAGTGCAGGCAATTCACTGAGATTCAATTTAGCCACAAAATGGGAGCTTGTTTTCTCTGTTTCCATAAAAGCTTCTCATCTTGACCCAAAATGGAGTGGAAGTATATTGCATTGTATTTACAGCTATAATGGTACTTGAATTAGAGTAGTTAAACACTCTATTTAGCTGCAATGGCTACTTTTTCTTCAGAAGTATATTCTCTATCAAGCATTACTGATCATGGGGCAGTATATCCCCTGAAGTATAGCACAGGAAGCAGGGGTGAAAGTAATTTAAAGGACTTACCAGTACACAGGGCAGTCAGGGCCCTGGACTAGGAGGTAGTGATGTGTCTGGACTCCCAGAACGGGTGAAGCCTCAGGTGGAGGGAGTGGGGCTGGAGCCAGATTGCCCCAGCTAGCCCATCAGCTCTGTCCAGCCCATACCACCTTGGGCTCCAGTGGTAATTTAAAGGGTCCAGCGCTCCAGCCACTGCTGAAAGCCCTGGGCCCTTTTAAATCACCAGGTCCTGGGGCAGCTGCCCCTTTTGCCCCCCCTTGTCCGTGGTCCTGACGGTATGTCAGCTGTGTACTGGCCCGTACTGGAGGCCACTTTCTTACCAATATGCCATACCAGTCCCTACCAGCTTACATTTACCTCCAATAGTAAGTTTCAGAAAGATGCTCATTTGGAATGGTTTTTCAGAAGCAAACATTTAGCTCAGTTCAAAGATTTTGATACATGTGTGACATAAGATGAGAGTGAAAAGAATGCAACACCTGAATAAGGCAAAATTTACATTTAACGTGGGCCACCTCACATCCACAGGCACTCCGAGAACTTATGTCATACACAAACACCAGCTGCATGGGAAAAACTGGATTCAAGGCAACAGATCCATTCAAACAAATTAATTAGATGATGGGGGAAAACCTTGGAAGACACAAACAAGGTTCTGGAAAATGAACAAGGTAAAGTAAGAGGCTTTCCCAGTGGTTCTTTATTCCTAATGAAAGTATGGATTGTTTTTTTGTTATAGTCAAAGATTCAGTAGGAATTCAGAGGGCAAATCACCTAGTCTCAGTCAATGCTGCAGAGAAGGATTAAAATAACTGATTGTGAATATCACGACCCAGAGTCTGTAACAGACGATTAGCAGAGACTAGACGGTCTCACATGTATTGGCCTTTGACATTAGTTGGCTGAAGTGATAGCATCAATTAGCCTCAGAAATTCCTCTTTATTGTGTTAATGTTTAGAGCTGTCCCAATGAGCAGCTCAGCTGATTCTGTTTCACTTAGGCTTGGCCTACACTTGGGGTGGGTGGGTGGGGGTGTCCACCTAAGAGATGCAACTTCAGCTACGTGATTAACGTAGCAGAAGTTGGCACATCTTAGGTCAACTTAACTGGCATCCTTACGGTGGCAGCAGGCTCCCCTGTCGACTCCGCTTTTGCCTCTTTGTGAGCTGAAGTTCTAGAGTCGAAGGGAAGCGCCTTTGGGATCGATTCATCGCCTCCAAACGAAACACGATAAATTGATCACAGACAGGTCGATCGCTATGCGCTAATCCAGCAGGCAGCGAAGACATACTCTTAATCACTATGGGCTCCTTTCCATGTACAAGCACAAGGAAGGTATTACTCTGGGATCCACAGGAGGAGGAATCAGCAGGTGGCCAAAAATCTAGCCAAGATATGTTAAAGCAATTTGGGAAAAATAAGGATTCTCAACTAAAATCCTGAGGACACAGGCAGCAATCAGAGATTGGTCTAAATAAGGCCCTATTGTATCAGTCATGGCAGCTGAATTGTGTCTGCTTAAAGTGTTCTAGATATGAGGCCAGATTCTCGACTGGTATAAATTGGCACAGCTCCACTGGAGTCACTGATTTACAGCAGCTAAGATTCTGGTCATGGTGTAAAAGTACTTTTCTATGAACATTTCTATACAGTTCACTTAATGAAAATCTATTGGGCCAGATTTTAAGGGGCACACAAAAACTCTCTGTCTTATGGGCCTCTTGCAACTCATGTTGAAATCAATGGAAAAATTGGCTTACGTCATGTGTGTGCAAAAGGATAGTTAACTGATCGGTTTAAACCGCATGAGAGGTTTTGTATTCTGCTTCTAAGATGTGATCCACGATATCTATACATTATTAAGAAGTATTCTAGGCATAAAAGCAATTTAACAAGCAGAACAAATCTAAAAATAGTAGTGATGAGACACACTAAAGCAAATTCTTGGTATTAGACCCTTTTTACAACAAATCTGATACAGACATTATTTTCAAATCAATATTAACTGATCCAGAAGAACTTAGGTTTACATTTTTATTCTTGAGCTGATGTGTTGTGCTTCACAATGTCAGGTTTCATCAGCCACCTCACCCTTGATACAAGATGATGTGATGGATGCAGCCTGTCAAGCTGTTTCATGTAACATGAAAATATAAACAAAATATAGGTTCCTAGGTGTTCAGGGTTTTTTTTAAGATTCATAACTTTGTTAGCAAGTCCTGATGCTTACCTTAAAAAACTTCATATGTAATTACCACCCTAAACATTTCTCAAGTTTCAGATATCACAGATATTAAAACCCTTCTGCAGTCAGTTTGCATATGTGAATTTAGAACTGCAAGCAGGGAGCAGCTGCAGGTCACTTCTGATGTGGAATGGCAGAAATTTTCAATGAAGGTGATGTATCGTTTTCCTTGAGTCTGCTTGAATCAGGCCAGTACTGTTAATTTTTCACTTTTATTATTATAATGGGAGTGATAGTGACTGCTATATTTAAGGCTATAGAATGACTTGCATTCTTAAGGCTCAGGCCAACTCTCTGTGAAGTCAATAGAAAGATTTCCATTGACATCAGTGAAGGTTAAATCAGGCTCAATACAATATATTGGTGGAGGGGAGAGGGGTGCGCACAGATATATTAAAGGTGACCTTCCAGGCTGAAATTTCCTAGGCTTTGAGTCTTCCAAAAGTTAAACTTATTTGAAACGCGTGAGCAGAACTCAGATTTGGAAAAAAAATGTTCTTCTTCATGACCACTGGGATTAACTCTTAGGAATTGGCCAACTCATGTACCAGGAGACTTCACACCTAGGACAAAATAAGATAGTGAATAGAACTTTTCAGAAAATGAAATTTCCATTTTGTGTTATATTCTGATGTTTTGAAATTTATTTTAATTGGAACAAGTAGTCAACATTTTGAAATTTATCATGACACAGAGAAAAAAAATGATTCAGAAACATACAATTTAGAGGAGGTAAAAATGTTTTGTTTCAATAATGTCCAAACCTTTAAATGTAAATATATATTTGACATTTTAGTTTACATTATAAAATATAACAGCTGAAACAAAATTATATGAAATGGTAGTCAAAACAAAATATTTGTTTATGTTATAAAAAATAACTTTTGATATCAAAATGAAACATTTCAAATTTATCAAAAATAAATGAGACCACTGAAACAATTTATTTTGACTTTTTCTGCATCAAAAACCTGGTCAAAACTAACATTCTCACAAAATGTTTTTGTTTCAGTTAAATTGCATTTTCTCAGAGACAACTGCTATTGGAAAAAAAAAATCTCAACCGTCTCTACTACTCGGCCCAGACATCCACAGGAAAGATCAGTTTTTTTAAAAGAACAAGCTTCCCTGAAAGAAAGAGAGTTCACAGACACACAGGAGAATGTGGGCTTTTCTGGAACAATGTTGATTGCTTCTGTTCTGATCCTGTAACTTAAAAGTAAAGTCTGTGTAAATGTAGCTTAATTTAATCTTAGCTTAATTTAATCTTAGCATAAGATTAGATGAGACTAAGGGTACAGCTACACTGTCTGCTGGATTGGCGGGTAGTGCTTGATGTATCGAGGATTGATTTATCATGTCTCAATTAGACATGATAAATTGATACCCGAATCAATGCCTGTACTGCACCTTGGCAGGAGGAGTAAGCGGAGTCGGTGGGGGAGCAGCTGTGGTCGACTCGCTGCCATGGGGATGGCCAGGTAAGTCGACCTAAGGTACTGTGACTTCAGCTATGCTATTTGCATATCTTAGTTCGACCCCCACAACCCGTAGTGTAGTCAAGCCCTAAGTATACATGCAAGCTGTTGCTTTTAAATGCCTTTTCCTTGAAGCTTTGTTCGAGCTGCTGAATAAAGATATTTTAAGAAGTCTATTGGTCATGATCACTGATCATAAGTTCCCAAAGGGAATAAAGGCAGGTGCGTGATATCAGGTTGGACCTGCAGAATTAGAGCAGTTGATAAACATAGGACAGGATACCTGGGAATAATCCTTCTACTCTTAGGCTATGAGAATCCACCTTGGACTGGTAATGGCAGGAAGTTGAATACATGAGGTGAATGCGCTCAAAAAGACCAGGAAGAGGACAACAGTGTAGCTATCCCTGTACTCAGGATATAAAGAAAGGCCAGATCTTACAGGTGGTATGTAGGAAGAAGCAAGAAAATTATGACCCACCCTTGATATGAGGATTTGGAGAGCAGTTATGGGCCTGAATGACAGTGAGGATGGTGGTGTGGTTCTTCAGTGGCTGAGAAAGGAGTGAATGGTCTCTGAATCTTTCCTCTGCTTGGTCATATTGCTAGCAAACTGATGGCTGGCAAATCCACAAGGATTTGGCAGAAAGACAGGCTGATATTTTAGTTTGAAGAGGAGGAGACTACTCTAGAGCATGGAGTTAGATTTGTGAGTCATTGGCATATATAATAGCTGAACTTGTATTCATGAATGAGTTTGTCTAGAGATGAAGGGTAGAGGGAGAAGCTGAGGAGCCAAAGATGGAGCCCAGAGGAGCTCTCTCAAAAAGTATACTCATTCTTAGGGTCCTTAAGGGTTCAGTCAACCTTGATAACCTGGAGACTCTTAAAAGAAACAGAGCTTGAGGAATACATACAAAGAAAATTACTCTTTTAAACCACTGTCAGTTTAAAACTTCATTTCAAAGTAAAACCTACTTGGTAGAGATCTCTCAAATGCTATGCACTAAAATGTGTTGTAAATTTTTTCCTTTGGCAGGTTTATTTCTTCATTAAATATTTACGTTAGATGAGTTTCAGCATATGCATGACATTGATGTAAATTGGGCTAGAAATTTTACAGGTTAAGTAATGTTTGATGCTAAAGGTCTCCTTATTGGGTGTTCATTTGTGTGGCAGGGAAGAAAGGGACTGGAAGCAGGAAACCTCCTAAATTAAAACTAACATATTGGATGATCCTTTTTTTTAATTCCTCTTCCCTTTTTTGATTCACACAGGTATCCCTGTTTTTCCCCATTCTCCCTGCAGGTCACCAGAGGTGTCTGCAGGTCATCAGAAATATTCACCTCCCCAGCATGTTCTCTTTAATTCTTCTTTAAACTCCTTTGATTACAATTAATATTAATTGCAAATTACCAACTTGTGTGCATAGATTAATGAATCATTCTTGAGCTAATCTTAGTGTTGTCCAAAGATGTTCTGTAAACATTCAACAAATAGGATGAATGAAGGACTTCTAGTCTGTGGATTGTCAGTGAACTCTTTACTTTAATTTTTGTTATTAGCTATTTCTTGCTGTGATGTAGGGCTAATCACTGGCATCACATGATATCGTTTCTGCACTATGACTGGGTGAATGAAATTTATAAAACAAAAGAATAACAAAATATGAATAGTGCACAAGAGAATCCTATAGTGTGAAATTTCAGACAATTAATCAATGCTGCTAAAAAATTCAAGAAACCTTTGAGATTTGTGAACATTTTCCTTAATGCCCACTAGCTGTCTGGATACTTGCCAACATCAAGTAATATGACCTCATGGGTTAAAGCAAACCAAATTCCTTGCTTTTATTTGCAAAAGTGTTGATGGTCAAATATTTAAAAAAATGATCCAACTCTAGTTAATAACTCTAGTGAATAAATTCTGCATCTAAGAAATTGCCCATGGGATCTCTCAAAAATGAATGGATATGAATTAAAAACCAATTTTGTAATGTCTTGTAAAATATTCCATTTGTGTTTCTGAGCAGGACTTTGAAACGTCAAAAGTGGTGATCTGGAGAATCCATTGTGGATTTTACAATAGGCCCACTACTTTCTGGCATAGGACACTTTGGGTATATTAGTATGTTGTGAAGAACCTGTGACTAAAGTGGATTTTGTTTCTTACATATAGCAAACAGAAGTTTGTTACCTTAATATAGAGTTCTAGCGTAGAGCATGAATGAAAAGGATGCAGTTCCTTGAACTATGTAAAATGTAACAAAAGATAGAGTGTCATAGAATTGTATTTTTACAGTTTTTACAGTGGAATTATGTTTTTCTTGGTTTGTAAAGATTTGCCTTTCCTTTAACAAAAGAATTTCTCTCTCCTAGTCTCTGTTTCCCTGTTCCCATATATCCTGAAAAAGACAAAGTGTCAGCTGGCACTGCAGGAACAAAAACAACCATGGGGAAGAGTTCCACAAGATCATTCCTACCTGTGATGTATCATCTCAAATTAGTAGCAATAAAGATGAAATGAAGTATCAACAGCAGGAAATAGCTGCCAAGGCTTTTGTGTTTAAAATAACTCTATTTATTGAAAGCACTACATTTTCTTGATTTAATTAGAGTTGTTAGAAAATAATTATGTGCAGCCAACCTAGCCATTACTTTGCACTTCCATGTGGCAAACCCAGTTAAATGAAAATACTGCACTATGAGAGTGCTGGGAATAGGAAGTATACCATAGTGTAGGCACCAAAGTGATTCTCTCTTTTGAAACTTCCAAAGTCAGTTTTAGATGAATTTCTCAGATGTCACTGTCCAGGGATAAACTTGGGTTGGGAATGGGACAAGCAGGCCCTTTCCCTGAGCACAATGATCCATGTTCCTCTTGCTCTCTCTGTCTGATCTTAGTTGAAAAAGATCTAGTAGAACATTAATAAGGCAGAGTCCATTCTGATTCCTACCATCATGCAGTATAAGGCCATAAGGGACCATTGTGATCATCTTGTCTGACCTTCTGCCTAACACGGGCCAAATTATGTCACTATGTGGTTCCTTCATCAAGTCCTTAACTTCTAGCTGAGCCAGAGCACCTCTTTTAGAAATATATCCAATCTTTATTTAAAGACTTCAAGTGACAGAGAATCTCCCACACCTCTGGATAAGTTGTTCCAGTGGCTAAGTACCTTACTGATGTATAATCAGTAACAGTCTCTTTTTATCATGCACGTGGCTGGAAGTTGAACCTAGGCAAATTCATGCTGGAAATAAGTTGTGATCAATCAGCCGGTAGCTAGCTAGCTAGATAGCAACCTATTTCCAATATGAATTTGCTTAGCTTCAGCTTCTAGCCATAGGATGTTGTTACGCTAGATGAAGGAGATTGATACTATTAGAAATCTTTCGATCAAATGATAGTGGCATTTGAGCCACCAGCTGCTTTTTGTCTCCCTGATCATGTGAGATGGAGAAAGAACTAGCCAGCTGCTGAGTGCCTATGGGTTGAAGACAGCAATACTGCCTTCATTGTTTATCCTAGATGGAAGGAGGAGGGGAAAAAATCTTCCTTACCACTTTTTCCTTTGGAGAAGCAATGAAAGAGAGAGAGCCAGGATAAGGATAGGAGCTGGAAGGAACCACAGAACTTCCTAGGAAACAGGAGTAGCAACAACAAGCAGACTCTCTCTGAATGTTGCCTTCCACAAACACCCCAGAATTTCATGAGTCCCGTAATGAATATCAGGATCCATGGACATCTATCATGCCATGCATTACGCAGTATATGGCTTGTTCTGCTCAATTAAGTAGAAAAACTCAGGAAGTGAATGGAGGGAAGCAAAGAACGGGGTGACAATGTCAAAGTAATGGGCTAGAGACATTATCTTTACAGCAGCATTCTGGATGGCTATGAGCAGGGCAAGATTGCATTTGTCAAGGCCACAAAGAAGGATCTTGTAATAAAGGAGATATGTGATGATGAGAAACTTCACCATGTGGACGGATAGGAAAGGTGATATCTTGGTGGTATTATGCAGAAAGAATCTGAAAGACTTAGACATAGCCTGGATGTGAAGACCTACAGAGAAGTGCACACTGAAGATGACACCCAGGTTTCAGGGCTGAGTGAAAGTTAGGATACCATTGAGAAAGGAGGTAGCAGGGCGAGCTTGTGGGGAAAGGGGAGACTAGAAGCTCTGTTTTAGCCATGTTAAGCTTGAACTGATGACTAGACAGCCACAAGGAGATGTCAGAGAGACAGGCCAACATATTAGTTTGGACAGAAGGAGACAGACCTTGAGCTGAGAGGTAGATTTGTACATTTTCTGCATTAAGATGGCAATTGAATTTTGTATTTGTGGATGAGATTTCCCAGGAATAAAGTGTACAGGGAGTAGAGAATGGGATCAAAGATAGAGCCCTATGGAACATCCACAGAAAACTGGAAGTAAGCTGAGAAGAATCCTCCAAAGGACATGCTGAAGGAGCGATTATAGAGGTAGGAAGAGAACCAGGAGACAACAGCATCACAGATGCCAAGGGAAGACAAGATTTCAAGAAGAGCATGGTTATGGCAAAGGTGGCAGACAGGTTGATGAGGAAGAGGATGGAATACTGATTTTGAGATTTGGCTAAGAAGAGGTCATTAGAGACTTTGACAAGAACAATTTCAGTGTAGCATGAAGGGTAAAAGCCAATTGGAAAGGGTCTAGGATGGAATTGGAGGAGGGCAAATCCAGACAGTGATTGCAAGTAACACATTCAAGTGAACTTATTCAGGAGAGCCAAGTGAATCAAAGGAATGTTTCGTTTATCAAGGGTTTGGTTTTTTACGTTGGGAGAAACTAAACCATGTTTGTATTGTGAGGGGAAAGAGAGGAGAGTGAGAAGCTAAGACGAAGAGTAAGGGAGGTGAAGAGAGTGAGTGTGGTGGAGGTCAGGAGATGGGATGGGGTCCCTGGGAAAAGTGGATTGGTTAGAGGAGGAAAGC
>ML677377.1:10729907-10832510 GCA_007922305.1 Dermatemys mawii
TTTTAATCATAAATTGTAAACCTAGGTCTTTTCATGTGTTTATGGTTGCTTTACATGATGATATTTCACCTGTCCTGTTTATGTAACACTGTAAAAATCAGCAAAAGGGTTATATAAATAAAATGTATTATGAAACAAAAGGCAAAAAACTATTATGTACATAGTTTAGTCCTATTCAGTGTCTACTCGGCGCTTCTTGGCTTGTCTCTTGTATTCATTAAATGGAGCATCTCTTGTCACTGTCCAGCAATAGTCTGCAAGCATTGGTGGGCTCCATTTGCCCTGATGGCGTTTCTCCATTGTTGCAATATCCTGGTGAAATCGCTCGCCGTGCTCGTCGCTCACTGCTCCGCAGTTCGGTGGAAAAAAATCTAGATGAGAGTGCAAAAAATGTATCTTTAGTGACATGTTGCAACCAAGACTTTTGTATGCCTTGAGGAGGTTTTCCACCAACAACCTGTAGTTGTCTGCCTTGTTGTTTCCGAGAAAATGTATTGCCACTGACTGGAAGGCTTTCCGTGCCGTCTTTTCCTTGCCACGCAGTGCATGGTCAAATGCATCATCTCGAAGAAGTTCATGAATCTGAGGACCAACAAAGACACCTTCCTTTATCTTAGCTTCACTTAACCTTGGAAATTTTACACGGAGGTACTTGAAAGCTGCTTGTGTTTTGTCAATGGCCTTGACAAAGTTCTTCATCAGACCCAGCTTGATGTGTAAGGGTGGTAACAAAATCCTCCTTGATTCAACAAGAGGTGGATGCTGAACACTTTTCCTCCCAGGCTCCAATGACTGTCGGAGGGGCCAATCTTTCTTGATGTAGTGGGAATCTCTTGCACGACTATCCCGTTTGCAGAGAAAACAGCAGTACTTTTTGTATCCAGTCTGCAGACCAAGCAAGAGAGCAACAACCTTCAAATCGCCACAAAGCTGCCACTGATGTTGGTCATAGTTTATGCACCTCAAAAGTTGTTTCATGTTGTCATAGGTTTCCTTCATATGGACTGCATGACCAACTGGAATTGATGGCAAAACATTGCCATTATGCAGCAAAACAGCTTTAAGACTCGTCTTCGATGAATCAATGAAGACTCTCCACTCATCCGGATCGTGAACGATGTTGAGGGCTGCCATCACACCATCGATGTTTTGTTGCAGGCTACAAGATCACCTTCCATAAAGAAGAATGGGACAAGATCCTTTTGACGGTCACGGAACATGGAAACCCTAACATCACCTGCCAGGAGATTCCACTACCGTAGTCTGGAGCCCAACAGCTCTGCCTTACTCTTGGGTAGTTCCAAATCCCTGACAAGGTCATTCAGTTCAGCTTGTGTTACGAGGTGTGGTTCAGAGGAGGAGGATGGGAGAAAATGTGGGTCCTGTGACATTGATGGTTCAGGACCAGAAGTTTCATCCTCTTCCTCGTCTGACTCCAGTGAGAATGATTGTGGTGCATCAGGAACCGGCAGTCCTTCTCTGTGGGGTATTGGGCGTATAGCTGATGGAATGTTTGGATAATGCACAGTCCACTTTTTCTTCTTTGACACACCTTTCCCAACTGGAGGCACCATGCAGAAGTAACAATTGCTGGTATGATCTGTTGGCTCTCTCCAAATCATTGGCACTGCAAAAGGCATAGATTTCCTTTTCCTGTTCAACCACTGGCGAAGATTTGTTGCACAAGTGTTGCAGCATATGTGTGGGGACCACCTCTTGTCCTGAGCTCCAATTTTGCAGCCAAAATAAAGGTGATAGGCTTTCTTAACCATAGTGGTTATACTGCGCTTTTGTGATGCAAAAGTCACTTCACCACAAACATAGCAGAAGTTATCTGCACTGTTCACACAAGTACGAGGCATCTCTGCTCACTTTGGCTAAACAGAAATGTGTCCCTTTGCAAAATCAAACACTGACAAATAAGGTAGCACGACACTGTATGATTTCTAGGGCTGATATAGGGCAATTTGTTCAGCAGAGTGAGGTAAGCTTCGTTATGATTGCATCATCCATGACTTCTAGGAATAACATGATGCAATTCATATCATGTATGACGCAATACCAGCTTCAGATTGCATCATTCATTGTTTTGCCTAAAAAGCAAGTACTGTTCAAACCCAGTCATAGATTTATTCATCGATCCAGTCAAAGATGTATTTTAGTCATTTTTGGTTTAAATTGAGATCCCTTCCCTTTATAACTCACTTATCCTCCGCCACTCCCATGTCAAGGGTCGTATATACTGACCCAATAGCATATCTTGAAAACTAGAGCCAATCAACAATTTTAAGCATCATTTTCGTTCTCAGTGACCCAGAATTACTAAAGTTTCACTACATTTATTTCAGAAGCATTTTGGCTGTAGAGCAGTGTAATATGAATGCACAGGATATTTGGTGGTGTTGCCTCTTGCAAGCATATGGTATTCGTTCTCATGCCAAATAGAATGTTAACCTTCTCTACAGAGAATCCCTCCATTTTGAAACTATTTTAAGTGCTGTCTTTGTCTTAGGACCTGAAAGGGCTGCTTATGGTGACTTTTTTGTCACAGTCTTGATGCATATTGTCAGTTTTAGTTTCTCTCAAAGTTAGTTCCAACAGAACACTAATAATGGTCGTGACACGAACACATCCAGTCCAAGCCCCAAAACCAGACAGATAATCCAATGGTTACAGCCATTCTAGAACATGGAATTGTGATTCAAAAATGAAAAAAAACATCATGAATAACATAGTTGTCAAGGAAAGAGTGATATTATCCGGATCTGATATCTCTTCAGCAAGCAAAGATAAACTTCCCTAATAATGGTTGCAGATTGTGAATACGTCAGTTTACCTTGACACTTTCCTTGAGATGATAAAAATGCATGTTTTATCTCTCACTCTCTCACTAACAGTAGTAGTTTCTTCCTGTCCAATTCACCTTAGTCTCAAAGCTTTTAACAACATTTTGCTTTAAACGTCAAGTGAATACTGTAGAGAAGGCAAAGGTGTTTGTTGTTGTTTTTGTTCTCTGTTCATTCCATCTTTAGGCTTAATAATAAAATAAGCATCCATACAGGAAAAAAGTGCATTTGTTTCCCCACCCATGTTACCTCCTCTAACCTGCATTTCCTGTATAGTCTAATTTTCAAGCTCCACACTCAGATGTGAAATGGAGATCTCAAGTCATTACCTCCATCTTGTCAGTTCACGTGCTTCTCTCAACAGAATATAATAGTGTTCTCTAGTATCTCTCCAGCACACTGATAGCAAATTCTTAGAATAACCTAGTAAAAGATATACATCTGCTCTTTTCCTTTGTTGATGATTCTGGACCTGTCCTTCTACCCCTTTTCTGCCTATGTCCTGCCTCTGGTAAATTGGGGGATTTAAATCATGCTGGCTGGATAGCCTGTAGGAGCCTGTCTCCAGCCAGCTGGCACACAAGACCAAAAACTTTATCCTATCTTCTGAGAAATCTGCAGTGTTTAAGAATAACCTTCCTCCACTACCCTGATGGAGATGCATTTAAACTTCTCAAAACAGTAGTGGATAAGGACATCACATCCTCAGAAATGGCGGGGATGGATGTTAAATACAAGTAGTCAAGAATATGTTTTCTGTTGTAAAATTGGACAGACTTTTCATCAATGCACATTCTTCTGATTGCAGTTAGTAAGATGGAGGCTGTGTATTTTTTCACTGAGTGTAATTTGAAACTTAAGGTTAAATTGATACCTCTGGCTGTATAAACAAAATGTTAGAGTTAGAGATATATGTTTGTGTATATTAAGCCTCTAGCACCATTTCATTCCTCTGCAGCAAAAAAACAAAGACTTCTGAATTTTTTCCAAGTTTATATTCAATCAATAGATGATGCTTATGCATCATGCACAAGCCAGATGCATGACTACTTGTTGATCCTGAAGATTTCTGTAGGATGTCCGTAATGAGTGGGACCTAATGAGACTATAAGTAATTTGTTACAATTTGCCATTGTTACCCAGTATTATTAAATTAGTGGATGAACTGTGCAAATTCCCAGGATTAATTTTTTTCTTTTCATATTCAAAAGTGAATACCTCTCTCAGCATGTTTTCCAGGACATGTATAACTCCAGCAGAGAGCACAGACAGCAAAAGACATACAGCATAAAATATGCATTGGGTAAGAAAGGGAAAAAAATCAATAAGAAGGCTTTATAAGTTCTATTTGCTTTAGTGCATCAATGACTTGCAGAACTTGCCATCAAATTAAGAATTTTATTTGACAATTTATTCTCTTATAAGGTCAAGCAAGTACGCATTTATTTGTGAAATAATTGGCAATGCTGTATGCTGCCAATAGAATCTTGGGTGCATTATGGTAGAAACTTTGCTAGCTTGTGAATGGTATAGATTCCTTCCTAAAGTTTTGAGCACCTTCTTTTGGTTTATGGATAAAGTTAAGATATGTGTGGACAGATCATGTCAATATGGCAGTAAATAAGTATGCAAGAACTAGAACAGGGCATAATCCTAAAAATAACTATTAATTTTCTTAGAGGAGCTATAGTTCTTAGAGAAATGTCTCTAAAATCCCATTTAGTTTCTATAGCATTCTGTGGGTTTCATTTCACCTACCCTCTTAAATTCTATAGGGCTTTTCTCTGAGTGTATAATTGTACCTTTCCAAAGTCATGAATTTTTATACTCTCTTTAGCTCTCATTTCTCAAAGGGAATTTTTCACCCTTATTGTAAATAGTAGTTGGAGACACAAATCTCAGACAATGGTCCCAATATTTCAAATCCAAGGCTAATGTTACCAGGAAACTTTTAGCAGGGTGAATCTCAATATGTGGGTGCAGGGTGGGTCTACCGTGGCCACACTGTTACCACCAGTTACAGTGAACAAAATACTAATAATGTAACCTCCTTTCCTCTGGATGGGACAGAAAAAATGTTTTTGCATTAAATTTCATTTCATATTTCACCAGAGGATTGTGCTTAAATTGTATGTTTGCTATTACTTACAGGTAGTTTTTAAGGAAAGTCACTGCTTTAGACTGTGCACACATCAACATCACAGGCTCTACGAAGCAGAATAAAGTAAAAATAAAATAATGAACAGAAAAACCAAAAAGAAAGTGGGGGGTCTCCAGATTTATACTTTTCTAAATTTCTTCTAGCCCTTTTAGCCAATTTTCTGACTGAGAAGCAAGGCCTTCCCCCTTTGAGTAATGTCTTCATATGTCCCACCCAAGGCGTTAGGGGTAAATAACAGCACAGATGGTCTCACATGATGGTCTGGATATTCCAGTTATTTTAATGATAAACTAATCTACAATGTCAGACTGTCAATGTCATCTGTCTCACTACCAACGCTTTGCATCATATTGCCAACAGCACTAGCCCTGTTGCTGTGGATGTTTACCTCTGATGGCCCTGATATCTTGTTATTGAGGAGTTAGAAGAGGCAGTACTAAAGGCAAGATCTATTCTGAAAAAAACAATTGAATGGTTTCAGTCACGATGTTCACATTTCTCTATTGGTAGGAAACTGCTGCTTTGAAAGGTTCAGACTTGAACCAATCTACAGAAAGTGTGTATCAACAATCGGTACTTTCAGTAGTTTCATGTCAGTTTTCAGTAAGGAATTCAGTAACTTACCACTAAAGCTATTTGTTAAAATCCAAAACAAGAAAATTAGATGTTGGAATGCTAGTTCTTCACTACTGTTACAGCAGCCCTGAGATGAATTGAGAATTCAATTATTTATACATTTTTTTCTTTTTAGGGGCCTGTTCGTATAGTACTGCCAACTGGGTAAATTTTTCCTCTCCTTGTGCTGACCTTGTACTTTGAATCCTCTCTCTTTTCAACAAGGGCTGTTCACTTTCAGTGCTGCTGAGAGAAGCAGCATCTTGTCTTTTGAAAAGTACCACTTCAGCCTGAAGCAATTGCTGTGCTAGCATTTATTTTTAAAAAGAAAAATTCTGCTCAGTCAACCTTCAGTCCATTTTAATTTTCAAGGTAATACATAAACTGAAGCACTTTTCCCCCTATACTGTTCACGCCACTAAACAAGCAAATAATGTGTGCACACATTGTGGGCCAAAATTTGCCAACTTTCCACATGTTGAGAAGTACCATTTGTCATATAGCTTCTTTGACTTGGATAGGATATTTCATGGAGTGAGATTCTATGCAATGTGAGTAAGGGTATCCAAATCCAGCAGTGTACAAGGCTAATTATAAGGGAAAAGGGAGAGGAGCAGAAAACTAGCATCATAATAGACCCCAAAACATTTCTTACATAAAAAAAAAAAATCACAGTCAGTCTTTTGCTGAGATCCAATACAAAGACCAAACTTGGCTGGAGCTGGAATAAGTTAAGTTACTGGAAAATCCTAAGGGTATCAAAGAACAATTGGCTTAGTAACTTGCAAAGCCATAGGAACATCTGGGTGGAAATGACTGACAAAAATAATAAAAATATTTAAATCGAGAGGTCAAACAATTGATTAGGGCATAATGATAAAATTTAAGCTATCAAAATATGAGAATCACTGACAGAAGAACACAATTACAAAAAACAAAACTACTTCACAAATATTGTGCAATGGGAATAAGAATGTAAATGTTATAGCTAGTCTTGAAAAGATAAGTTTACTGAAAAGATTTTTTCAAAGACATTTGTTAACTTTTTAAAATGTTGGCTAAAGGGCTTATTGTATCAATATGATGTATTTTAATGAGAATGTACAATTTTTTGTTTCAATGTTAACTCTTAGATAGATATTGATACACACACACACACACACACGCACGCACACACACACACACACACACAAACAGAAGCATACAAATTATCGTTAGTAGTGAAATCTTTATGAACAAATTACTTGAAGAAAAAGTATTGCTGATAGGGTTTGAAGGGTAATGGCTACCTTTTCAAGGTTGAAGCAAGTCTTGCTTCCCAGTTCCATTGGTTATTTTCAAAGATTATATACCATACAAGTAGTTTGATTAATAAACTCAGTTCCTTAGGTGGTATTGTGTCAAATATAATTTGATACCAGTTCATCAGTAATTTGGTTCATATGCTATTTCATTACGTTAATTGGTTAGTATTGATTATAAGAAGTGCTTTTCAGAATTTGAGTGATTTCTTTTGGTTAAACACCCATGATTTGGACATTTGTTTTCTAGAATTCCAGATGTGCTCTTCTCTTTACAGGGAAATAATCAACCTTTCATAAGATTTGCCTTGCGACACCTATTATTACACATTCACACAAGACTCAGATACTGTCATTGAGAGTAGGATCAGGCCCTTTATTTGGGTTTCTGGTGCTTTCTTGCTTAGATAACAGAAGCTGAGGATTTTGAGACTGTATTTATTGTACTGAGTTTACAAAGATTATACAGAAGTTTCATGTTGCTAGCATTGCAGGGAAAGCTATACTAGACTCTATGTCCATCTATACCGAAAGAAGGGCAGGAGACACTTGATATGGATTTAATCAGGCCGCAACTTTATTATTAGATGTCTGGAACAACCTGGCAGAAAAAAGTGTACAGTGCAGTGTACCCCTGTTTATTCTGTAATTACACTGGGGACTTACATCACCACCACCACCCTGCCGCTCTTTTCCATTCAAGTCCCTCCAGCACATCTGTTTCAGGGACCTTACCATACTTGGAGGGCTTTTACCAGCTCCCCCTCTTTTTCCATCCAGGTTCCTCCAGCAAATCCATTGCTGGGACCTTACCATCCACCCCCCTCATAAGAGGGGTAAGGTGGAATATAAGAAAGGGGGGTTGGCTCCCTGCCGTTTCAACCATAGGAGCCCCAAACTCTCATCATTCTGTTCCTTTAATCAGCACCTCATTTTTAAGTCCTTACTGCAAGAGAAGAGGGAGTTATCTGACAACATGGAGGGGTAGGCTCTGCGTGGATGCCTGGCAACAGTTGATAGAGATAAAAACAGATGTGAATTTAAAATATATGCAACTCATCTGTATTTGAAATATATACAAACAATGAAGTGAAAGTATTTACATATGTGAACACTCTCTCATATTCTATGAATATTAATACACAAAATGTACCAGTAGCTCTTAAAATTATTAGAATTTTTGGGCATTTTTCAATATTTAATTACTTCCTGGAGCATACAATTAAACCTTAACTGTCCAGCTTAAAGTCCAAGCATACTGTTTTTAATCACAAATTAAAATCCAAGCCATTAAGATTCTTCCAGTTTTACACAATAATCTTTAATCATTAAAATTTGGTTCATTGCTTTTAGTTACTTGGAGTGTCTTTTCAATACCTAATCAGCATAGATACTTAGCCTTTCACTGGCTCTGAATAAGTAAAAACTCTTTTCTTTCTCCAAGGATGTGTCTTAACAACCACATTCTCCTGGTTCCTTGGGGTACGTAGGGAGAAAAAAAAATCAAACTTTCTTTTCTAATTAACATAATGAATTTAGTTTAAATTAACAAAGGGATGGTCATACAGCTGTGACTGAGGGAATAAGCCAAATATGTCAATTCAGATAAAAAAGCAAGCCATCTGTGTTCAGCACAGAATTTCAGATTAATTGTCAGCGCGATAATTATGTGAGTGTAATTAATGTTTAGACTCTGAAGTCACTTGAGTAACATATATGCGCATATACGGAGTGATAGCATTGTCAACATTTGTGCAAGTACTGGAATTTTAAAACTGCTGTTACATATAATTAAGTCTGCAAGCTGCCTGCTTATCAGCTAAATAAAATGATTAATGGTTATGACCCTGATACATTTTTGACAGTCATCTCTTGTGATTGTAACAAGCTTATTTTATGGAATCCAGAGTTTTGATTGCATGTTGTCTTGTCAGCTTTGTCTTTGCTATACCCTTGCCACCTAAACATTTTTTCTGTGTCCAATTTAGTACTGAAACTGAGAAGACAGTATTTATATGTGCATTTTGACCATTATATTGTCTGCTCACTCTAATTACTTTTTCTGAGCTGTAAAGTTTGGCAAATCTGATATATATTTCATGTGTAAGTAGTGGAGGTATAAAGGTTTTCTAGTACTTAGGTATTTACAAGTAGTTCCTGAATTGGTAAACCTAGGCTAGAATGTCAGCTCCACTGAATAATAAATCACTATTCTGTTTATATGAATTATTAAAGAATATCAAAGGTCTGACCTTGTTGAGGTCAATGGCTAAATTTCCATTGACTCCAGTGGAAGCAGAATCAAGCTTCTGATCTAAGAGCACCACAGCTGAAACAATAATATATATTTATGCATTTTTTTAGTGCTTTTACTGTCACACGCATGGAGGAACTTAGCCTAGTTGTTGTGCCCACTTCTACCAGTGTGAAGACTCAGTTCAAATTACTCTAGCTTTTCCCTAATGACAATTACCACCCAGTGTGTTGCTTATTGTGAATTATTTATAAGATTCACATATTTTGAATGTTGTATATCAAAATTCAGCTCAGTGGACATTGTACATGGGCATAAGATCATTCCACACAGATTCAGGATCAAATTCTAAATCTAGATCAAAGCCACATCTGAGCCCCTCCAAAGTGTGTTTTGTCTTTTGATCTGGATCTACATTTTGCAATTTGCTTCTATTTTTACTTAAAACAACTTAAAATTATTTGTCTAGGAGAATGTTAGTACTCAATTATTTTTAAGTCTATTATAGCTAAAAAAAAACCCCTCTGTAGTGGTATGTGACTAATGGAAACTGGAGAATAATAGCCAGGGACTCCGATAAAAACCTAATTCAGCTGGAGTTATAAATCTATATTCTAAATTTAGAGAGGAAGGAGGGGAGATGCTTTAAAATTGTAATTAAACTAATAAAAAAGAAAAGATACTGGACAACAATGTGACTGCCTATCGTGGATAGTACATTATTGTGAATTTTGCAGCATCTGATATAAGAGAACTGTTTGTAAGGTGGAAGGAGGATTCAGTATGCAAAATATGTTAGTGTTGCTATTTTGCTAATGGATGGTAAATAAACTGAAGGTTAATCTTTAGCTGTGTAAGCAGCACAAATTTAGTGGGTGTACAACAGAATTCTCAGCACAGTACAGTCTTTAGGTATGTGGGTCATTTTGCCTATATTGAAGGTATATATTGTGAAGGCATAGGATTGTTACATGGATTTGAGTTCAAGGTAGTTTAATACTCTTATAAGCTACACTCTATTCCAAACCTGTGGCAGACAATATAGCTTCCATGAGGTGTATCTGAAAACATTTTAATAAGTGCATAGACTTTACAAATATCAAATTCATTGTGTGGGACCTCATGAAAAAGTGTGTCACTTTATTAAGCAATCTATGATTTTCAAATGTTAGTAAACAGTTTCAAAATTAACCACCTGAACTTTTTGAAAACTGTCATGGCATTAATCCTCACCAAGACCAACATTATCAAATCATATTTGGTGATTCGAGACCAAATCATTTTTGAGATGACGTGCATAAAAGTTTATTTACTTTAGAAAGGTAAAAAATCTCTGATTTGATTTCAGTTTGATTCAAACTGTTAAAACTCATAAATTCCTTTCCCCACTGGCCCCAAACTGTGCAGTCAAATTTACTTGTGACAAAGAGCTATACATGAGAAAATGCCAAGAATGGTTTGAGTTTTATGACACTGTGGAAAAAGGGATCAAAACTGATCTTTGTGTATTGTGTTGCTAATTGCAACCTTAATTGTGAAAATAAACTTTCTCCATAATATGCAAAGTACATAACTAAAAATAAATCATGAGATGATGCACTGGAACATGAAAAATGCTGTCATCTTACAGAATGTAGCTTTTTAAAAGATGGCACTTTTAAAAATTTGCTATGTTTTTGTTTCTGTCATGCTTCCAACTAACGGGTATAAAAAGCTAGAACAGCATGAAATGTGGCCTAGAAAAAAATAACAATGCCTCATCTTTAAAATCCATATAATATTTGAAATTACTGTAACATCTGTTTTTAAGGTGACATACTTTAAGTTAAACAATAAAGGTGGCATGAAGATGACAGCTACAGAATTTAGTAGTATAAACACTCAAGTAAATAACTTTCACTACTTGGTAATTATTTTTAGGGCTTTCAGTTAGCTCTGAGTTGCTGCAGTCCTCTTACTGGAACACTATAGAATCCACATATCCACAAACTCAGCCAGGCCAATGCCTTCTGAACATCCTTGATGCATAGCTCACGCTGGACATTTCTCCAGAGCAGACTTGACTTTGCAGAGATTTGTAGCAAGCAAGCAAGCACTACTCAGGCAGTGGTACATCATGTCGTTGGCCCATCATTAGTTCTTGTTATCAAGAAGGTGCATATATGTGCCCAGTACTATTTTCCTATGTGTTCTGTTCTTCTTCTGGAGCAGATTGGATCACTGATCTTCCTCAAAAGCAGAGCTGTCAGGCATATTGGAGATAGATCCTAAGAAAGGTTAAGTGTTATATGAATAAGAAGGGGCAGGCTTCTTTCATGTTTCACTCGCCTATTTTATTGTTCCTCTCTTCAGCTCACCCACTGAAATTTGTTTCTCTCTCTCTTTTTTTTTTAATTGATTGAGTCTGTGCCTGTGTTAAGGTACTGAGCCATAAGGCATTCCAGGGGACTGAGAACACCAAGTAGTTTCATCTTGTAGTGCAAGAAGTTTTGCATAACACCCAAATCTAACCTGTCCTAGTTGACCTCTTTGACAGTAATTCATCTGGATGAAATAACTTTGTTTCCATGGAAGAACTTCATGGCATTATACTGGTGTGATAGGTCTCGCTCAGCCTGTGCATGTGGAGGGGACCTTTCAGCCACACCACAGTGAGGAGATGCAAGAAGATAAGATTATTAAAAAGTGATGTGGCAACGTGGAGCAGATTGGTTGACTTGGTTCATGTCTCTTCAGTGTGTGGTTATCCTATTGAGGTAACATGCTAAACTATCCTTACAAACTCAGGTACTAAGGTATTATCACTTTATCACATTATCACTTGCTACAATCCCGCAGTACTATTTTTTAACTTTGGTTTTATTATTTTTATATGCACAGAAACACACAATGAAACAAAACATAAATACATTCACAAGACAGGAAAGGCATATAAATAATGAAATTCGATGTTTATTATTTGCAAAATCTGGTGAGGTAGAGTGGGGGAAAACAACAACAAACCTGAACCCATAGAGGTCATGCAGGGCCTGAATTGTTAATGACTAAATAAGAGAGAACATAACGTATGAGTATCATGGATTAATACATACTAAACTATGCAGTAGTTTCATAAGTGACCAGATAGCCTCATGTTTTTCAAAGTGTTACTATTAGATAGAGCCATTTCTTCCATCAATACAATAATAGAGAGCTCACTAAGTCAGTCTATATATCAAGGAAGAAATGCAGATTTCCATTTTCTCAGAATAACTCTTTGACCACTAAAATAGCTATTTACAATCTGTTTCTTAATGTTACCTTGTAATACCAACTCACCCAGCACCCCTATAATACACAAGCTTGCAGAAGGAAAGACAAACACTTAAAGTTTTATTGAGACAGCACAGAATATGGTATTCCAGAACTCATGCATTCTTTGACAGGTACAGAGGATGTGTGAAAGGCTGGCATGTGGCCATTTGCATCTCCAGTTGAATGTTACCAATCTAGCCTTAAACATTCTGGAGTCCAGTACTACCCATTTAATATCTTGTTTTGGAAGAATCACGTGGATAAACAGTTTCAAGTATCTTTCACATTAAGCCAAATATCCTTCCATGTTTCTGTAATAATAGTAAGACTAAGTTCTTTTTCCCATGTTTGTCTGAGACTGACATTGAGTGGGTAATGCAAAGCATTAAGCCTTTTATAAGTAATTCCTACAAAGGGACTTTTGTTCTCACATTTCTTACTTGTTCTACAGGTGAGAGAGTTGAAACAGGTGAATTGTCTCTGATCCTTGAATAAATCCTTGAGCATAGTTGCTGAAAGAAGGAACTAAGAGACCGCGCTTGTTGACAGAGGGTACACATGTAATAGGAATTGAATCTATCTTCTTGTATTATATCTTTAATTTTTGTTAATCCTTTTTCTGGGTATCTTGTTCAGCACTGATCCAGTCCATCCCTATATAGCTTGAGAGATCATAGAATTGTGGAATATCAAAGTTGGAAAAGACCTCAGGAGGTCATCTAATCCAACCCCCTGCTCAAAACAGGACCAGTCCCCAACTAAATCATCCCAGTCAGGGCTTTGTCAAGCCTGACCTTAAAAATCTCTAAGAAAGGCGATCCCACCCATCTCCCTAGGTAACCCATTCCAGTGATTCACCACCCTCCTAATATACAATCTAAACCTCTCCCACTGCAACTTGAGACCATTACTCCTTGTTTTGTCATCGGGCACCACTGAGAACAGTCTAGATACATCCTCTTTGGAACTCTTTTTCAAGTAGTTGAAATCAGCTATCAAATCCCCCCCTCATTCTTCTCTTCTGCAGACTACACAATCCCAGTTCCCTCAGCCTCTCCTCAAAAGTCATGTGCTCCATCCCCTTAATCATTTTTGTATCCCTCTGCTGGACTCCCACATCCTCCTTGTGGTGTGGGGCCCAAAACTGCACACAATACCCCAGATGATTACTCACCAGTGCCAAATAGAGGGGAATGATCACGTCCCTTGATCTGCTGGCAGTGCCCCTACTTATGCAGGCCAAAATGTCATTAGCCTTCTCAAGAGTACACTGTTGACTCATATCCAGCTTCTCATCCACTGTAACCTGTAGGTCCTTTTCTGCAGAATTGCTGCCTAGACATTTGGCCCCTAATCTGTAACAGTGCATGGGATTCTTCCTTCCTAAGTTCAGGACTCTGCACATGTCTTTTTTGAACCTCATCAGATTTCTTTTGGCCCAATCCTCTAGTTTTTCTAGGTTCCTCTGTATACTATCCATACCCTCCAGCATATCTACCACTCCTCCCAGTTTACTGTCATCTGCAAACTTGCTGAGGGTGTAGTCCACACCATCCTCCAGTTCATTAATAAAGATATTGAGCAAAACTGGCCCTAGGAACAACCTTTGGGGCATTCCACTTATTACAGGCTGCCAAATAGACATGAGCCATTGATCACTACCCATTAATCCTGACAATCTAGCCAGCTTCCTACCCACCTTATAGTCCATTCATCCAGCTCATACTACTTTAACTTGATGGCAAGCATACTATGGGAGACCATATCAAAATCTTTGCTAAAGTCAAGGATTAAGATGTCTACTGATTTCCCCTTATCCACAGAGCCAGTTATTGCATCATAGAAGGCAATTAGGTTAGTCAGGCATGACTTGCCCTCAGCAAATCCATGCTGACTGTTCCTGATCACTTTCCTCTCCTTTAAGTGCTTCAGAATTGATTCCTTGAGGACCTGCTCCATGATTTTTCCAGGGTCTGAGGTGAGACTGACTGGCCAGTAGTTTCCTGGATCCTCCTCCTTCACTTTTTTTAAAGATGGGCACTACATTAGCCTTTTTCCAGTCATCTGGGACCTCCCCCAATTGCCATGAGTTTTCAAAGAAAATAGCCAATGGTTCTGTGTAATGGACCCTCCCCCACCCCATGGGCTGGAGGCCATCTAAGGGCTCTGGTTAGCCTCGGTGCAGCTCAGGCATCTCACAATCAGTAGAGACTATGGATAGGCTGGGGCCTGGGCTCGCAGAAGCTCAGGCAGCCAATAATAACACAGTCTAACAGCGCTGGCTCTAACTTGGGTGAGGCTCAGGCAGCCAGCAACCAATAGTCTGTAGGTTCAGCCCCGACTGGGCTGCAGGGATGGCCTGTTCTAGTTCCGTCCACACCCCTGTACTTCCAGTGAAGGGATGGGATGACCTAGTCTCTGCCCTCCAAGGTGAGGGTAGTGGACCCTCACACACCCAGGAGGAGGAGAAAGGCAGAGGGGCCTCACTACACTCTGCAATCACATCTGCCAACTCCTTTAGCACCCTGAGATGCACTGCATCTGGCCCCGTGGACTTGTGCTCATCCAGCTTTTCTAAATGGTCCTTAACCACTTCTTTCTCCACAGAAGGCTGGTCATCTCCTGCTCAGTCCAGCACTCTGGGACCTGATCTTGTTCATGAAGACAGAGGCAAAAAAAGCATTGAGTACATTAGTTTTTTCAACATCTTCTTTCACTAGATTGCCTCCCTTATTCAGGGGCCCACACTTTCCTTGACTTTCTTATTGCTAATATACCAGAAGAAACCTTTCTTGTTACTTTTAACATCTCTTGCTATCTGCAAATCCAAGTGTGATTTGGCCTTCCTGATTTTACTCCTTCATGCCTGAGCAATATTTTTATACTCCTCCCTGTGTTTGTCCAATCTTCCACTTCTTGTAAGCTTCTTTTTAGTGTTTAAGATCAGGAAGGATTTCACTGTTAAGCCAAGCTGATCTCCTGCTGTATTTACTTTTCTTTCTACACATTGGGATGATTTGTTCCTGCAAACTCAATAAGGATTCTTTAAAATACAGCCAGCTCTCCTGGACTTTCCTTTCTTCTTTCCTCCTCATGTTATTCTCCCAGGGGACCTTGCCCATCAGTTCCCTGAGGGAGTCAAAGTCTGCTTTTCTGAAGTCCAGAGTCTGTATTTTGCTGCTCCCCTTTCTTTCTTGTGTCAGGATCCTGAACTTGACCATCTCATGGTCACTGCCTCCCATTCCCTTTTGCTTCCCCTACTATTTCTTCCCTGTTTATGAGCAGCAGGTCAAGAAGGGCTCTGCCCCTAGTTGGTTCCTCCAGCACTTGCACCAGGAAATTGTCCCCTACACTTTCCAAAAATTTCTGGATTGTCTGTGCATTGCTGTATTGCTCTTCCAGTAAATATTGGGGTGATTGAAGTCCCCCCATGAGAACCAGGACCTGTGATCCAGTAACTTCTGTTAGTTGCCAGAAGAAAGCCTCATCTACCTCATTCCCCTAGTCGGGTGGTTTATAGCAGACTCTCACCACAACATCACCTTTGTTGCTCACACTTCTAAACTTAATTCAGAGACTCTCGGGTTTTTCTAATGGGATGTCCTGAGTCAAGAGGAAAACAAAACATGCTATTCTATATGTTGTTTGTCTTGCATTTAGAGGTTTAGGAAAGTAATATGTGAAAATGACTACCAGGGGTGTAAGAGATGGTACAATCGCCACACTGTAAATACCTAAGAAGACAGACAACAAAATTAAACACTAACATTGTAAACACTAACATAAATCAAGGAACAAAAACCTATTCATGTATATTATTATTTATTAGTAGTTGGTTGTGAGATTATTGTTGTAATGTTTTTGACTGAAAATGCAATTTCTGTACAATATTGTCTAAATTTGTTTCATTTTGAGTCAGTCCCACATTAAACTTCATTTCCATACAGTCACATGTGAACTCACAGAAGTTGTAGTTCAGAGGCCTGCCATTGCTACAGTTTTTCTCATTTGAGACAGGCAGTAGTTAGACTGTGTGTTCCAAAATTCGAGACCAGTAAAACTGGGTTTAGGGAGAAAAATGAAGGACTGCATGAGCCAGAAATTAATGATGATGACTGCTGATATATATGGTGTTGCAGATTAAACACTCTGGATTCTCAGTGTACTCATTCGCTTACACAACCTTATGATTTCTAGATCAAACATGGAAAATACACACACACACACACACACACACACACACAAATTGTCTTGGCATATCAGACTATAGTGATACTGTTTAATTTCAGTAGTGCACAGCTGTTGACTGAAATTTTAGGATTCCAAAAGTTGTTAAATCATTAAATAAATATTCAGTAATTACTGTGTTGCAATGCTGGCAAGGGCAATTTATTTTGCAATGTGAAATACTAATGAAAAAATATTTTTATATTTTTCTGTCAGTTGGACACAAAAAGAAAGTGCTTCATAATATATTGTGCTGCTTCAATTATGATTCAGTTCAATTAAGAGGCTCAACCAAAGTAAAGATAATTCTAACAATTTTAAACTCATAACCTCTCAAGCTAACCATAGCAAAACAGATAGCAGTGTCACAGTCAAGCTCCATAAATATAAAATTTATGACTAAATGTCAAATGTTATGCATAGCTCAGTGAAGCAAATTAAGATAAATGCAGTTCAGTTGTGTTAACTTTATACTGCAGCTCTGCTGTCACTGTGTTGTTTCTGTTTTGTTATGATAAAGAATTATAGCAGTTGTACAACTTTACCCTCCATATCGAGGCATATATTTCATGGACTTTTCAATGTTACTCACCACTGTCTTATATCTCATGAATATACATATGCTGTGAGAAGTTGAAAGTGTAGGTACTAATCCATCATCCACTGTTTGCTTGCAATATTGCTAAAATTATATTTCTATGATTGTTTTATGTTGTAGCTAATTTCTAACAAAAAATCTCATGTTCCTGCACATAAATATCAAATATAATGGTTGCTGTACATAGATTGTGCAGTAGAAGCAAATAGGAAAAACAAGGTTTTGTACAAAAGTAGTCTTAGATATCAAATGTAACAAGAATCTATTTTGATTTCTCAGCCAAAAGGTATAGTGACCTTTATTTGTAACTATTCAAATCTATACAAATAAAATATGGTACTGTAAACAACCACAAAGTATGATTACTAAGTCCTTATGCAACTGAGTATCTGTATTGACTGCTCATATGGCTTGGTGCTTTGGCCGGAGCTAGGCCTGCTGGGAATAGACCTGCATGAATTATTACCCAGTTGAGACCAACCCCTTAGCTCAAACCCAGTTGAATCCCCTACAGATCCTTTCATGGTTTTCCTGTTCCAGTGCACCCCCACATGGAGCACAGAAGGTTTTGGGGTGGATATGGGGCTGGTTATGCTCACTCTAGGCCATCGTTGGTCACTTCATAGAGGCCCAAATAGGAGGTACGTGTACTTCTTACTCCAGGGCTGCTAGTATTTTGTACCATTTTCTTTTGCCCCATCTGCTCTGTTTCTGGTATTATATGTTGGAGTTGCAGGATATCTTGATTTGTTTAGGTTTTGTCTGATCATTGTTTGGGATGTGAAAGGTGAATTAGGGAAATATCAATTCATACAGAATATGAACCACTTGCTTAAAATGCTGTGGCTTAGCTGAACTAAGTAGGTGCTAATGGTCACAGAGACAGCTCTCAAAACATATTGGATACTTTCAAGGAAATTGCCTCTTGAAACTGAAATTTCATTTTATATTGGAATTGAATGCATAAACAAGTGTGCAAATAAAATTAATTCTGTGTTCATTTGGAGGCATGTAGTTAACACAATTGTTCTCTACCATTACACCCTCAAAGTCACTTACTTGGCACTATTTATTGATTTTTCATTACATTATCACTCTCAATATGTTCCCTTGGGGGAAAAGAAGTCACCATGCAATGATGAGTTTGTGCTTCTTCACTTTCTGAGCTCAGCAGCTACATGGAGAGTAAGAAACTTTTTGCAAAGCCCTGACTTGGGCTGGTCCTCACTAGGGCGGGGGATTGACTGTAGATACGCAATTTCAGCTACATTAATAATGTAGCTGAAATCGGCGTATTTACAGCTGACTTACCTGCTGTCCTCACGGCGGCGGCGGGCGGTGGCGCGCTCCCCCGTCGACTCCAGCTTGCGCCTTTTGGCGAGCTAGAGTTACGGAGTGGATGGGAGCACCGCTGGCGATCGAGTTATCGTGTCTTGACGAGACACGATAAATCGATTGCCATAAGATCGATCTCTCCCCGCGCTAGTGAAGACAAGCCCAATTGACTCAAATAAGCAAGAGGAGCACACAGCAGTCACTCAGCTGGCCCCAACTCCATTTACCCAGCAGAGCAGTGGTGGGCAGGAGCAAATGCCTGGACTTCTCCCTACTTTTGGGTCCAAGGTCCTCCCCCGCTAAAAGTGGTAAGAGTGTATTTTCTGATTTCATTCAAAATCTGTCGGAATACAAATGTGCTCAATTTTTATGTATTATAACTAGATAACATATATATTTCTCTCATCTGTGTTCTCACAACTCCCACTATCCCAAAAGCCAAAGCAAACTTTTTCCTAACTCTGTTTATCTTTTTTTTTTAATGTTGGGAATTAAAGTTATTTGATGCTTTTTTATTTCTCTCCTTAAGTTCTTCCCCCCCCCCCCCCCCAAAGAAAACATGTAATAGTATCCTTGGTGGCCCAGGTGGCTTATCAGTTAGCATCCACCCAGTAATGGGGTGGGAGCTGGGGATCCCGTCTCACCCACTTCAGCGACCTCCAACCCAGGATTGTAGGAGCGTAAGCAGCACTTAGCCTCCAAGGGCCCTTTGAGATCCTCTCCTACCACTGCTTTCCCTACTCACTTCTGATTCCCAATAAGGTAAAAAGAAAAACAAAACAGTCAGCCCCCAAGCAGGCTCAACTCTCCTAGTCCCTCAAGGAGGCTTCTCTGACCCCTTTTTCAGAAACCTTGACGTTAGGTCTGTCTTCCCCAGCCTCTCCCCTTCTGAGTTACTCCCTTTTCAGCCCTGTTTTATAGTTGGCGCATGCTCTACAGGGCTGGAGGGGCAGGGCTATCTGGGACCAGTACTGTGCTTTAACCCTTTCTGGCCTAGTGAGGGGTTTGCATACTCTATCACAAAAGAGCTTTCCTTTTAAAAAGACATTTAGCACACGCAGAAGTTTATAATGTGAATCAAGCTATCTGGGAGCACAAACAGCATTGTAACTTGCACTTCGCAAGTCATGCAGCAAACAGTAAGGGCAAAGGGGAGTAAGAAAATTGCCTTCAAAACATGGAATAAGCAAAGAATAAAACGCCATGTGCCCAAACTGCTAAGGCCGGGGTGGGAGAAAGTTTAGTAGATCCTCTCATCTGTCAATTTTTATAGTGTGTTCTGAACAAAACTGGAGGAAAGACGCCTTTAAAAAAAATCAATAGTTTGAAAAAAAAACACCTGTAGGTTTTGTTTCACATAATGTCTTTTATGCAGACTAATCCATGCATACTTGTAATGCAATGCCTACGTACCCATTTACTTTTATCTCTTAAAACAATATGTCCAATCAACAGCTCACAATCACATAGCACACAATTATGTGAGGACAATATTAGATTAGCAACAGATTAAGGGCATTATCAATTCATTTTGAAATAATGCACATGATGATGTCTATTTGCCTTGTGGTAATAAATATGATATTAAAACTGGCAAGGACAGCCATCAACTCCTCTTTACACAAAATAGCTATTGGAAATAAATCTAGTTCAATTTCCGAACAGCCATAAATGCCTGAGAGGTGCTTCTTAGGAGGAGGGAAGCAGAGCTAGCATCTGGCCAGTGAGGTGGCTCCATGGCCCCTGAATGGCACAGTCAGGCTATGGGGGTGGGAATTAAGGGACCTCAAGTTTTGCCTGAAGTCAGTCCGTTCCCAGAACAATGCTGGAGTGGTCAGGGGTGCTGCACATCTCCATCCTAGAAAGTAGCCACGGATGTTCCCCTTCACCCTTCCACCCCAGCTGGTGTGTCCAACTTCCCTACTAACGCCCCCAGAGCAAGTGGATGACTTTTATTAGTTGTATAACTGTAGCCTGTAGCGGTGGTTCCTAAACTTTAACTAAAGGAATCCACCAACTGGGTTTTATTTTGGTTTTTTTGTTACATATAAATTTCACAATTACATATATGCAACTTCCACTGTAGTCCTGTAACTCTAATCCTGGTGCAGTGTCGAAGGGAGGCATTGGGACATTGGTGAGTGATCTCTCCCTGCACTTACCTTGCGACTGGGCACAGCTCCTCACTTTGGCCTGATCTACACTAGCGGGGAGGGTCAACCTAAGATACGCAATTTCAGCTATGTGAATACCGTAGCTGAAATCAATGCATCTTAAGTCGACTGCTGTCCTCACAGTGGCAGAGGTCAACAGTGGGTTCCTCCGTCGACTCTGCCTTGCGCCTTTTGGCGAGCTGGAGTTCTGGAGTCGATGGGAGTGCCTCTGGGGATTGATTTATTGCGTCCTGATGAGACACAATAAATCGATCCCTCATGGATTGATCTCTACCCACCGATGCAGCCAGTAGTGTAGACAAGGCCTTTGTGTGTTGTGATCTGGCACACAGGGTCACAGTGCCTCCCATGTTTGGCTCAGCTGCTCCTTCATCATGATGGATGGGGTGGCCAGGCAAAATGTGTGTGTACTGTGACCCCATGTGCTTGGGGGGATCTGGGCCCAGCCAGTTGGGACAGGAGTTGCCACTGCAGGGTGAGTCTGGGGCAGACTTGCTTTCCAAAGCACCAGCCTGTGAGAAATGTATGTCTGTCCAGGCCCCAAAGATGGGTTAATCAGGCCCTGGAAAGAGCAACTCTTCCAGAATCTTCCTGTGACTCACTGGTGGATTGGGACCTATTGTCTGGGAAATATTGGCCTATAGAATCCTATCAAATTCCAAGGTGATCTGACTAATCCCCCGCAATGCAGGATTGTTCAAATTCATTGTCCTATCCAGTTTTAAATAAAGTGCATTGGCTTTAAGAAAAGTGAGAGGAATTTAATGGGCCTCTTCAGAAAGTTTTAGTGATAGGACAACACTGATTGGATTAGGTCCAGTATTACTCATTTCTGTGAACGTGATTAAGATTAGGAGTGTTCCTATAAACTTTCATGCAAAGCTCTATGAAAAAATATAGTGCATCCTTCCGCCCCCTCTCACTGCATTTATAGTTTTACTAATGTGGAGTGGTGAATATATGATGATTACAAAACATTGTTTTAGAAGACCACAACTATGATGCAGTATTGTGTGTGTTCTGTTTCCTAGTGGATAGAGATCTGGGTGGGAACTCAGGAGTCTTGGCTTCTATTCCTACCACTGCCTTGCTGGATGACCTTGAGCAAATCATGTCCCCTTTCCATGCCTCAGTTTCCCCAACAATAAAATGGGGATAATTCTACTTGCTTCCCTTTTATAAAGTGTGTTGATACCTATTGCAGAAAAGCCCTACATAAATAGGCGGTATATTATTTTGGCACTGCAGGTGACGGTAATTACTTGAGCTAGTAGTCTACAATCACCATCTAAACAGAAAAGAAGACAGACAAAGGAATATGGTATAAATATTTTTTTTTAAAAAAAGCATTTATATTGGTGTGTATCTTTTAAAAAAAGTGTAAGGCCAAAACCAGAATTTGTAATGTTTTTCCCTTAAAAACTTAAGATATCTTTAAAAGGAAAAAAAGAAATAAAATTGAACAAGAAATCTCCAGATGGGCTTTAAATATGCTAAATTCCAGTCTGCTTTCAGACCACCAGGCATTAATATTGTTGTTCTAATAACATCTTGAAATGAAAAAAAAAATCTTATTTTTTTTAAAGCTGTTAACTTTCGTGGTGCTTAAACTGAACATGTTTTTATACACAGATACATAACAACTTATGTTCAGCAACTGCTGAAAGGTCCAAGTTTAAAGAAACAAACACTGAATTAGTGAAATCCCTGGGCACTCTTTCTTTTATCATCTTCTTATAATATTGTAGAGTGGGTGTTTAGTATATCTGCAATAAAATCAACACATGCAAGTTAATATGCTGATATAACAAGTAGTTTCCATACAGAATATGTGTTAAGTGGAGTGAAGGTTGTAGTCAGAGTTTGCCTTCAAAAGTCAGAAATGAGAAAGATAAAGTTGCACACAAAATCTTAAGACTGACTCAGAGTGTATAAACATTCTCACCAATCTGGATCACCTGATTAATTAAATATAATTTCTCAGATAACTCAGTAGAAAATCAGGGTTTTTACACACTTCAATAGCTCCTTGTATTTTTTTTTATTTTTCTTTATTTACATTATTCTTATTCTTATACAATTCCTTTTCCAAATCTAATTTCTAGAATTTTTCAAAACAATTTCACTTTTGAAATTTGAACATCTTGATCTAAATCTGTCAGTTTGCTTTTATAGGGGAAAAACAGGTGCAAAGTCAGTGATTTTAGAGACATATGTTAGATGGAACAGTAATGCTTAAATGCTAAATGTGTTTGAGTGCCGAAATAGTTCGTGTGTGTTTAATTTGTGCTAATCTGAACACTAGTGTGGCTCTTTGCAGTATTTAAAAAGAGTACTTGAGATTTTTTGGTTTTGTAATAGTATTCTGACTGCAAATGTAGAGGCAGGTTTTCTGGCAGATTTGTATACTACAAAAAACACAGTATTGATACTTAGAACTAGTGTTACTTTATCAATTCTCCAGTGCACCAAAATATGTCTTCTCTCATTGGTCTCACATACTGTATATACTTTTAGAGAACTCTTTGTGCAGTACTTACCACCAATTTATATTTTTCTGTTTTCATAAACTGACTTGGTACTTTTGTATTCTTTTTATAGTATAAGATGAATGTCCCATTGGTATTTGCTGGATTTATCATTTTATATAAGCGACTTCTCTTCAAACCTATTCTAAATTATACATTCTGCTTAACACTCATTTGCTTTTTCCATCCATCTTTATAGTCAAACCAGCTGCTTGATGTTTGTTAGCTTTCTCTGTCATCACTGCATACAGTGTCACAGTAGAGTTTCCCATCTGGTGGCCAAACTAAAACTGTGCCTTTAAGCCTCCATAAAGGTATTAGGCAATAGGAAGACAGACTCCACAAAATGCCGTGTATTAATACTACTATTGCAGTAGTGAACAATTATGCACAATTTCCTTCATGAGGATAAAGTCACTATGATGGATTGGGGGCTGTGCAGGTTATTCTTTATTGCACTGTATATCTTTGTGTGGGGGAACAACTTCTTGATATTTTACACATTAAAACCAGCTAATTTCCCAATGAAATACAAGTATGATGAATGTAATAAAAAAGAATTCATAATTTGGAAGGACAAACCAGTCATATTCTTTCAATGTGATTTCCCATCCAGTGTCTTTTGTTTAATGATATTTCTTTTTATAGTCCCGTATCATGCATGCATGATAATATTAGGTCAATGACAAGATGTGCCAAACTACAATTAAGGTCTTTGTTATGCCTTGACTTTTAAAACTGTATCAGAGCTAGTAAGAGAACAGTGATAGAATGAAATCATTAAATATAATGTACAAAATTCTATACATGGTTAAAAGTTATAACTCAGTATTCAAAAAGACACCTGTGTTCTGGGAATAATAGGAAGATAAAAGTGAAATTTTAGACCAGTTTCTGAAATTATGTGATTGAGACATATTGCTGATCTTTGGGATCAGTTTAGAGCATGCTTCTTCATTGTCACAGAATATTTACTACATACTGGGTGTTAAACAATTGATTTGCCATATCGTATTCTGAGGGGGAAAATGTGTATCTCCAGTCTATGGCTATGCCTTTTCTCTTCCCTCATTCATATATTATATTTAGAATCTCATTCATATTATTAATGATTAAAATACCTTTAGCTACTGTATGTCTGGAAATAAATGTATCTATATCAATAAAAAGTCCAATTTCTTAAACAGTTTCACCTTAGAAATAACAAATTCTTTTGGTAAGGAACTAATTAAGGCAGTCAATGGGCTAGTGCTTGATTATTGAAGAAAATTCTCCTACTGTGGAATTACTTCAACAGGAATTAACCTGAGTAACAACTGAGTGCTATTTATCTCTGTGCAGAGGGCCAACATTAGGCCAATGCACCACTAACGTCCCACTTCAGCACAGTTTTAAAAGCTTATCTGGCACATAAATGCTGCATAGACCTTGTACTGGCACTCTTCATAATGAAGGATCATTGCATCAAACCTGCCCGTTCCTTTAATCCTGATATCTTTTATATG
Source organism: Dermatemys mawii (assembly GCA_007922305.1). Lineage (NCBI taxonomy): Eukaryota > Metazoa > Chordata > Testudines > Dermatemydidae > Dermatemys > Dermatemys mawii. Next base: position 10,754,746 of record ML677377.1, read on the forward strand.
GAGTTAAAGGTATACCTAACACTTTACCACTGGAGAAAATATAATAATTCCTGCTCCTAAAAAGCTTACAAATTAAGGATCAGATTGTGCCTTGCATTTCAGGTAGTTCCATTAATTCCAATGGAACTACTGGTGGGTGAAAGTAGATCTTACTGTGACTAAGGTGGCAGGATGTCAGGTAATGACCGCACCTGTAAATGAAGGGGGCGGGGACATTGTCCATCTTGCTGGGGAAGAAGGAATAGCACTCTATGGGCACGGAGGGTTAAAGCTGCTGCAAAACAGACAGTGGGTCAGTGTGGTATTCCTGACTCATTCTCAGGGACTGGAATGGCTGGGGAATTCAAAAGGGGCCAAGGCTGGCAGGAGAACCCCCTTTCTCCTGGACCAGGAGGACCAGCACCCACCATCCCTCTCCTGGAGGTGTCAAAAATACAAGTTTTGTCAGGACCTGCTGTGGGCATCATGCTAGCTGCTCCTTTCTAGGGGTCTGGGAAGAAATTTCCCCCCTCACCACCAGATTGGCTTAGAAGGGGTGTGTGCGCGTGTGTGTGTGTGCGCACGCACACGCGCAGGGGACTTTTCTTCCCTGTGGTGAGTTCAGGGAGGGCTTTTTTATGGTGAGTAGGGAAGGGTATTACATAATGAGTTGCAACATCATAGCCTAAGTGTGGGGCAGATGTTCAGTGCAGGTACTCCATAGGGAAGGGATACAGTGACTAGATAAATGGCTTGGTTAAAAGAATGGAACAGAGGGGGAAGTTTGGGGCTCCTATGACTGGTATGGCATGGAGCCAACCCCCCCTTTATATAGTCCATCTGAACCCTCATTTTGGGGGGTAGTAAGGTCCAGGATGGAAAAAAGAGAGGAGGACTTGTGGAAGCAGTAGATATTGAATGAACATGTAGTTACCTGCACTGTACACTTTTATCTGCCAGGTAGTCCTATTATTATCTAATAATAAAGTTGTGTCCTGATTAAAACCATATCTAATGTCTCCTACCCTCTTTTAGTAAAGCCAGACAAAGAGCAACAAAATGACAAGACCATGGGCAGCAGCGAGGCACGTGGAGTGGAAAAGGCTGGGAATGGGAAAGGAAAATTAATTTTGATCGTGCAAAAAGAGTAGGCTATAATAAATTGTACATTATATCTGATTTTTATCTGAATTCACAAACACTGCAGATACTCTTACATAATTTATTAAGGCCTTTGCAGAGCTCCTAGAATTTCAAAATTTTGCATCTCTAAGTCCACATTTTTGCATCCAACAGTTATGAATGACAAATAAACAGTATTTCTTGAAATACAGTGTGTAAAGCAAGTCTGATGTTTAAAATCAAGGTGTTCTCAAGATGCTATGGCAAACCAAAAAGACAGAAGAGGTTTCAAACAGGTTAGATCAATAAAGCACATCATATACTTGAAAATTTTCTTCTGTTTTTATATATTGACATATTTTTTTTAAAAGCACAACCACCAGAGAGAAATAGTGAGTTACAATAGGTCTCTTTGTATGTAAGGTACTTTTGTAAATGGATCCAAAGTAACTTTTCCTTGGATGTGGGGCTATTGCAAAGAATGATGTGAAAAAAACCAAAAATGATAGCAAAAGGGATTTTCTCTTATGAGAATGCCCACTAAGAAAAATGTACGCTGGTCAGGACTGTTCTGTACAGTTAGAGTAAATTGGAAGGCACATAAACTAAATTTCCCCATAATACCTTGAAGGGGGGAATGCACCTACTTTATCTTTTCTATATGCATCACAGTGAAGGAAACAGTCTGAATCATTAATATTTCACGAGATTTATCTTTTAATGAATTATTCTATTACTTTCCCTTTAATTTATAAAAATAAAAAATAATCTTCTATACAGATTTCTTCTTTCACTATTTAAGTGTTCATATCTCCTGTGTTACAGGGAGAAAATATTACTTACAAGTCTCCAAGTACTTGGAAGGATCTTATTTTCAAATATTTAGTCATAAAAAATATTTATTGGCAATTTTCTAAGTATTCCATTACTGGCTTAGGGTCTTAAAAGAGTTATTTAAAATCTTATTTTCGGTGTGGCCAGGAATGCAGCTATGAAAAGACCCCTCCTCCAAAATGCATACGGGCCCAGACTCACCCAAACATAACTGGAATAAGTGTATATAATTCCCATTAAGGACTTTGTGCCTAGTTCAATAATAGTGTAAACTGAGCATAAAATGGATGTAAATGACAAGTTCATATAACTTTCATCTAGTTGACATTCTGCTGGGTTTGCAAATGGATATAACTTGTATGGATATAATGTATGTGTGAGGGAATAGGCGAGTAGCAAGAAAAGAAACTTACAGGACAGTGTATATTTAAATAGCAGGAGATCAGATTTAATTTCTAACACTCCAAGAGCCAAAGTCAACCCTGGCATAAAGCATGGGTAGATCCAATTAATTTAAATGGGAGTTGCATCCATTTATGCCTGAATGGAGTTTTTCCATTACAGGGTACCAAATTGATGTAATTTACACACAGGCTTCTTTCCCACTGAATGACAGATTTATCTGTTATATTATTTTTGCCACTTACGCTTGGGTTTTTAACCAGCTTACATCACCATCTTTATCACCACTGACCCTGACCAATGTTTAGGTAGCTGACAATTATGTATAAAACACAGATTTTTCTGATGTGAGACACTTGGTGCACCGATAAAACTTTCATGTTTGCAATTGATCCCTGGATTTTCCACAGCAAGGTGACATGGATCTTTTCCTGCTCCCTGTGCATTCATTTAATTCAAATTCACACCTGTATATAATTTATTAAATCAAAGGAACAGTCAGAAGTAGGAGACCTCTCATGTAATCCAAAGAGATATAATTCACTTGAGACTACACTATGCAAGCAGAATGCATTACTCGTCTTGCTTCAGTGAAGATTCCATATGGGAGCAACATTTTTCTCAGTACTATATAGTGTGGGACAAATTTGAATGGGAATGTATGCATCTCCAATAGCAGACACATTCTGTTAATTTGGCCCTGAACAATCTTCCTCTGGAGTCTAGAAACCATTCAACCTATGTACTGCATGAAGCGAAGGGAGGGGAGAGATGATGTCAATATCACAATTCCTCAGTTAGCCTGTTTTGTTTTGTTTTTCATCAGCAAGGGTGTCATAAGTGTGAAGTAGCCTAGAATTAGTGTTTACCTGTAAGGGGTTAAGCTAAAGGTAACCTGAGAGGTGGACAACTGACCAATGAGAAATTCCTCAGGAGACAAAGGATTTTAAGTTTCAGTTTCTCTCTGGGTCTCTCTCTGTTCACCTCGGCTATGGGATGAACACAGCTATGTCTTTCACTGTAACTATAAGATTCTATCAAGTACTGTAGTCAGTAAGTTTACCTTCTTTTTATCACTTGGAGGGTTCTCAGTGGTGAGTGTTGGCTGGGTGCTTCTTGAGATTGTAAGATTCAGCAGAGATCTCAACAGTGGGAGAAAGTTGCCTCGGGGGAGAGGTTTGGTTTCTGAATTCTTTTGTTGATTACGGTAGATGCTGTTCTATTGATGGTTATAAGGGATTTATTCCTTTCTTTTTTTCTTTTATTAAAATCTTTCTTTTAAGAAGCTGACTGCTTGTTTTTCATTGTGTAAGATCCTGGTTTTCGATTGGGCACGTCTCACAGGAGCAGGCAAGGTTTGTTTTTTTTCTCTCAAGCTTCCCAGGGAAGGAAGAAGTTTGGGGGGTTAGTGGAAAGGGAAAGAAGAGTCCCAAACTACCCTAGACCTAGTTTGGTGGTGGCAGTGTACCAGGTCCAGATACAGAAGAAGTTGTGTTCTGGGGAAAAACATTTTAACCCAAGCTGGTAAAATAAGCTTGGGAGTGGGGGGTATTTCTTTTTTCATGCTGGTCCCCACATCTGTACCCTAGAGTTCAGAGTGGGGAGGCAATCCTGACAAAGGGTCTCTTCCAGATTCTATCCCTGTTTTAACTTTGAGCACATTGAGTAGTTCTATAAAACATCCATTGTATTTGGAGTATGGTTTAAACATATAATGGAAACAATCTATAGCAGTGTCCAGAACAGTACAAAATGGGCATAGAAGATGCTAACAGCTAGGCATAAAGAATGGGTATATGCCAATATTATGGAATATGACACATGTTAAAGGGGAACTAACACCTGTTTTTCCCTCTATTCAGTCAAAGTACAACACATTTGCAAAATTAATCCATATCCTTTATCCAATACTAAGAAGGGCTAATAGTTTGAAAATAGAAGAGCTAGAGGAAAATAGATAACTCTTCAGAATTAACTTGCACAAAATTTCAGATTATACTGACTACCAATATGTCTCCTGTTGCTCTTAATAAGGATAACTTTATTAAGATATGTGTAGCAGTGTACAATTCACCCACATTTTATAAACAATTCCAGCTGCAATTGATAGATCTTTTTATTATACCCATAAAAATGATTTATTGTGACAAATAAAATTTAAATCATCTGCTATAAAAATGAAATGCAAGAATAGAAAATTGTAATGTTGATATAATAAAATATTAACCCATATCTATGAAAGTGTTTAACTAGATATTTTAGAGCAATTTCTTATGTCTGTCTTCCATTTTCATGTACAGTTCCATAGTAAGTACAGTTTTTCATTGTCATTTCTTCTAATGAACACAATGTCAGGTCATGGCCCTAGGGTGATAATTAGATGATGAAAGCATGAATTGGGTGCAATGTGACCACACAAGCTTTCCTTACTGAATTGTTGTTCATGCTCTTCTGTCTATATTCTCTTCTTCTTTTCAAGTGAGGAATGGGTCAAATACAGCACTAAGTGTTGAAATCAGACAGACTACATGAGGCTTCATTTGGTTCAATGTCAATAACTTAGTTCCATCACTTTCTGCTAATAAAAATTTAACTATCCCTATGTTACAGTGGGTAATTCCCTGGGCAGCAAAATACTGGTGAAGTTTAAACGAAAGGGTTGTACAACACTGTGAAGTTCCAGTGACAAAATATCATGTCAGCAGCAGCTTCAGATTCGCATTGGAAAAATGGCAGCAGAATGTGGCCTTAAAGCATAAAAGAGGGGATTTTTTAGAGGGAGGGAGGCTGGGGGGCGAGGATGTGATCAAATAAAGACATATATTAAAATGCCACAGAATTGGTCAACTACCCTTTGATTTTTTTAAATAAATTGGAAAAGTCAAATTTAAATAAATGAAACTGTAATTAAAAATCTGCCATGGCTAACACATTGGTAAATTTCACAGCTTTACAAAGGATGCTTGCCCAGCCAGCCTACAGCTCTTTGTGAAGAACAACAAGTAGCAGTCTCAGGCTTACTGTTGTTGAGCTCAGCTCTACCTGTTTTCTAGAATTATAAAAGTCAAGCAGGCCCGTATGATAAAGCAAGTAAGAACAGAGGACTACCAGGTATCCAACCTCTGGCTATTGCTAGTGTTTGATGTTTGAGAGAGAGGCAAAAATCCCATAATACAGCTATACAACCTAGCCAAATGTACACAGGCAAACATAATATAAAATGTCTTCCTTGCCCCTGCAGTAAAGAGCTTATGTCCTGTATCATAAGATTAAATTTAAACTTCTCTTAACTTCATGTGGTGATGGTGGTGGTGTTGGTCAATTACTTAGCCCATATTAAAGTTCATCTGCACTATTTTATTCTGTCCTTCTGTTGCACTGTATGAAAAATTATTGCCTTGTCTGAGTTATATATTTACTAACCGTAAATCTTAGTGGGTGACCCACTAGTTTTCCTGTTATAAGAGGAGCTTCTGGGGGAATCTTGTGAAATATTCACTCACTTAGTTAAAAGGGTGGGTATTTAGAGTTCTGCTAGAGTGACACCAAAACTAGATAGTGTTAAATCACTGCATCATAAAAATAATCTATAGTCATTTGTCCCTTTAGAATGGGTGTCCTAAATAGCAGATATTTGGAGAAAAAAGAATTCCTGGGCTTCATGCACCCTTCCACAATATACAAGGATTTCATTCTTCTGTCTATTTCAAGTCATGCTACTAGTTGAATAAGAGGCATTATCTTTAATAAATTTAATTTTTCTGGATCAAGTTAACAATTCTAGCAACTGCACTTCTTAGCAGTTTGTTTGTCATGGTTATGTTAAAACCTTTTTTATTAAACGGTTATAGATACTGTTACAGTTATAGATACAAGATTCCCCAGTCCTTTATCCCTCCTCAATGCTTGCATCCAACCCTGGGACATGGAGTTTACTGCAGGATAGGAGAGAAATGTTTGCAGAAGCGCCTTGTTAAAATATTGGTGGCATATCCCTAACAGGATGAAGGAGGAGGACTTTTGGGTTTCACTCTAACCTTTGTAGTTTTGAATAGCTTAATCAAGCCCCCTCTAACTCTTCCATTTCTCATAAATCCTTTGCTACAGCCATATATACCACTGTGTGCTGTGATCCCTTTTCTTTGTTGAAGATTGAAAGCAACCATTTTAATTTCTCTAACAATATCTGTAACTTTTATTAAACAAAGTAGAGGCTTCCAAAGAATTACAGAGGGGAAAAAAAACTGCTCTAATTAGATTCCAGACAGATCAAAAACTGCTCTTCTAGACATAAGTCTCCAGACAAATCCATATTCCAATTAGGATAAAGGGCCAAGCAGTTTACAATAAAAACACTTGCCCTGTGTTTAATCATAAGCACTAATAGCCAATGGGAACACAGCAGGCACATGGAGTTATAATTAAGGCATGTGGCGTATTACAGAACCCATTTATGCCTGTTCATTGCTTCATTATACATCTCATATCCATTCTACAGCACTAGCTGTGCAGGAACAGATCAGGTCATTGTTTCAAAGACACACGCTGCAAGCAGTGGGGTTAGTGGTTTAGTATGTAGTGCACTTCCCTTTAAGACAAGTACTGAATCAGTGCCACTTAGCATGGTATAAGTGGGGGTTAAGATGTCTGAGTCTTTCAAATGAGATATAAAACCAGCATCCTAATCTGGTGTGGTTATTAAAGGAGCCCATAAGAGTTGTTACATTAACTACAGTTTTGTCATCAAATTCTAACTCATGTCATATGTTTTGTTTATATAAATGTCCCCTACAGTATGGAAGAGTGGTACTTTTCATGTTATACCCTAAATTTTTGGCTCATGGTACTCTATGCTGTTCAACTGCTGCTGTGTTTCAGCCCAAAACTGGCTTAATTTTCTGGGTGGAAGTGAGAATCCCCTGCTTTCCTTTGCCAACCAAGGAGCTCATGTGTCAGTCCCTCTGCTATGGGGTTGGCCATTCATTCGAGTGTGTGAATGTGAAAAGTGACCATAACCTGTCCCTTGTAATTATCCATGGGAGCCCTCATCTACGTGTCTATTGAACAGTTTGTTAATGTTTCAGAAATATTTGTTTGTGTGACTTATAAAATATGGGTTATTTGTTAATGGATAACAAAGTTAAGCTTATCTGATCTATCAACAAACAGGAAATATATTGGGATCTGGTCCATAAAAAACCCCCGAAAAGCTAATTGTCATCAGTTTAAAATGATGGGGCTTACAGTACATCAGTAGTTGATAATGACTTTGTATTTGGTTTCCAAAATCACTTGGTAACTCAGGAAGTAGACATTTCTTTTATTTTGTATCCCCTGCTCAGATGACGTGAGGGGAGGAATTTCTTCCATAGGTAGGTATACATTTAATACCTAAAATATTGCATGATAAGCAGGCCAAATGGTAGCCACCCAGTCCTGCACTCTGAACATATTGTAAACCATTCACTTTTCTGAAAGCTGAAGGCTTCCATCCAGTTTCTTTTCCAATTCCCTTCTGATCAATGCCCAAAAGAAAACCTGGAGAAAATCCCTGCGGCTGTACTTCCCTTAGCTAGTCACTTTTAGGGCAGACAGCCAAGAAAGGCACTAGTCACAAACACAGCCAAAGGAAGGCATGAAGCTATTAGAAGTATGCTCTAATAAAAAGTATATCTCACCTGATATGTCTATAGTTCACTGTGTTTCAAAATTCTAATTCAGCATTGGATATATGAATAATTTCTAAAGTTTTCAGACTCAAAAAAGAGTCTTTCCCCACTTCATTATATTGTTTTGGTGGTGTGTTGATTATTTTTTTCAGCTTGCTGCTGCTTCTAACATCACAGCTTTGGAAGGCTTCTGTAGCTGGTTCCTAAAAAGAAGCCTTTCAGAAATTCACATTTTGCCATCAGTTCAGAGCAATTGTTGTCATTTCAGCTGCTTAAAGAGTTTCAGTATTTTATACAAAAGGCCAAACTTCCCCATAAGAGTTGGATGCAAGATTATAGTATTATAGATTATAATATTGTTTTTGGAGCTAACACAATTAGAATAAGCCTTCCAATGTAAACAAAGACTGGCTAAATTGGTCAAGAGCACAGGAAGACTTAATGATTAGAAGGCTTAATGAACCATTCCGTTTTTCACTCTGCTCTTGGGAGTAGTCAGTACAGAGATCCTGGACATCTTGAGTCTCGCAAGGAATGGGGATCATTTCCCTTGATCAGTGTGAGAGAAATTTCTGTGGGAATGTACTGCAGGAGAACCTTGGTCTGTTCTTCTGACAAGGGGCCTACAGGGAGCAAAGGGATTGAATGGGAAGCAGCTTGGGGAGAAGGGTCAGCAGCTGATTCACCCTTATACTGTATTCTAATGACCAAACTCCTTGCTACTTATGTAAAGTGGTGTTTTGTACCCATTTGGAGTTTCCTGTCTCTATGGCAGAGTCAGTACATATAGGGGATGAGCTCTTTGTACTTAGTCATTAATTGTTTTTTAATTGTTACCTATCTGTTTCTCACCTTCAGCATTGAAAACTGCTTTTTTAACATCCAATTAGTTTCCTATTTCTGTTGCCTTATATATCTGAAGTATATGAAACATTTTAGTCCTATTTAAAAAAAACCCTCGCAATCAGGCATATTAATAAACATTTTGAAGACTGCTTTGATCAAAGAATGATGTTGAATTTTCTAAAAAGAGAATGTAAATTACATTTAACTAGTCCAGTTATATTTGAGACCAATTATAATTTATGGAATATGAATTTTAATACAGTTCATAATATATCTAGAAAAAACTAGGAAATGAATATTAACCATAGTGTAGACTTTAACAATGATTTATCTTCTGTCAGTAATTTTAGACCAAAGCCATGCTTGGATTGAAACATTGTTTTATTAAGACAAGGACAGAGTTTTAAGAACAACTTTTGCACTTACTGTGTTGGTATTTTGGGAGAAAAGTTCAGAGCTACCAATGATCAGTATGTTTAGGTCATACACTTTGAAAGTGCTAAAAAGGTACCAATGCAGGATAAAGTAAAACCTTACATTGGACTAATGTTCAATATTTCAAACAAAATACAATTTAACAGTTGTGACTATTGGTTCATAATGGTTCTGAGATTCTCATGTTTGTCTTAAAACACCTTCCCTTGAAATAATAAAGTTCAATCCTACAATGATTTGGGGGGGTGTAGTGCCTGCAGCCAGGTGTCTGTCTATCTTAGGTACTCATACGGCCCTGTAATGAGGTACACTTCCCTGTTGTGACACCTCCATTTGTCTACATATGGAGGATTAGCTCTCTCCTGATCCGGTGCCCCCTCCTTTGGATGCTTGGCTCATGGTCAGTCAGTCTCTCTTTCTCTAGACTCAGGGTGTTCCCTCTTCATGATGTATATCATGGAAACCACTTCAAGCAGTGGCATCCCTAGTTCCAGAACCTATGCTTCCCCATGCAGCCTGTAAGGTTTGCTGGACTACTGTACTGTCTCAGGCCATATGTGGGGTAGACACCCCATCATATATTCATTACCATAGTATCTGAGCATCTCTCGATCTTGAATGGATCCATTAATGCAATTAAACCCAGCACACAAGAAATGCAGTAGCAAAACAATCAAACTCAACAATAAATGAAAGTTAACATAATTGGCAAAGTTTCTACGGCATCAGGAAATACTCACTCTAATTGTACATATATATTTTTTTAAAATCTCATGAATAAAGTATACAAAGCATGGAAAGAACTGTCCTGTGAGTCAGAAATTAAAAAAATCAAAAGCACAATTAAAAAATTATGGAGATTTTTGATGTAGAAACTGAACATGGTTATAATTAATACAAGATACCTTTTCAACTGTCTCACAAAATAATGGAAAATAAAATAGTTGGCATGAAATGGTAAATCAGTGTTAAAATATAAATTTTTACTTCCAAATTTCTGAACTATGCACAACTAATATTTTGTTCCTTGTCTAAATTTAGACAATCTTTAATTTATATTATTGTAGTTCTCAGATTCCCAGACAAGATTGGCACCCTGCTGTGCTAGGCATTACAAAATTGGAGGTGGATATGGTCAATGCCCTACAGATCCCTTTAAAAAATGCTCTGATTATGCTAATTACAGTCAACAGCTCTACATGGGAACCAGTCAGTTGGGTTTCACATGGGTTCTCAGGTCTTCCTGAATGTTAAATTTGCAGTATTTGGCCTTAGAAGATAGGCAACGTAAAATGGGGTGGTGAGGAGACAAAGGGTGGCCAGCTGCCTGTTTTTTTACTAAAAAGTCCAGTTGACAAGGGGACCATGTCCAGTCAGATCTACTGACCAGACACCCAATATCCAGGTGAAGTTTTGGCTGATACCCAGAATGTTCTGCAGGAGGGAATTTGTCCTCATTTTTCTAAACATCAGGGTTTGAGAAATCATTGCACTCCTGAAGGTGACCATTGCTGCGGGCTTTCTGGACACTTGATCCTACGGTGATCCAGTTCCATGGGCAAAAATAGTGATCACATGGCAAGAATTCACTACCTCTGACAGAAAGGCAAGAGCTAATGGCTGCCCAAGAACAGAAAAAGTCAGTCAATTATCACCTAAGCTACATAAGTGGAAATGAGGAAATTTGCATGCTATCGTGGCAAAGATCATATAACTGGATGGAATGGAAGGAGAGGGAACCCACTTGCTTGTGACGTAGTAATCTCTGACATTGAGCCAAATGATCCAGATAATATCTTACATCTTCAGGGTATGAGAAAGAACTCTTAGCGGGTCTTGTGAAGAAAGCAAAAGGGAAGAAGGGATATAGGGAAATATGTCTCTCTTTTTTTGCATATTAGAAATAGCTGAAATAGCTGAAATCCTACCAGCTCATTCTTTGTGTAGATTCTTTGTTGTTATGCTGCATATTGATCTAGTGTAGTAATGCTGGTTTATATGGTGTGATTTATTTATTTAGGCATTTCTTACATTGAGAGGCTGAATCTGTCCTTTGTAATGTTTACTGCAGTCCACAATACCCAATTCCTAGTGGCAAATGTGTTAAACCATTGTTACAGATAAAATTCACAGTCTAAGTGTTGCAACACAACAAAGATGAAATTTGGCATTCTCTGCTTTTGTTAATGTACAGTTCAGCATATGAGAAAAGACATTTCTTTATAATCAACTATTTAAAGAAATTAAAACTAAAAGAAATTAGGGTGACTTATAGATTCAGAAAAGGCAGTAAGTTCAAGATGGTCCACATTTTTTTAATTAAATGTAATTTGCTAAACCTAAAAAGAATAGCAGCTAGGTCTTGAAAAGGGGATAAGGATTCAATAGAGATCAGTCTGTTAAAGTTTACATTGCAGTATATAGAAAAAAAAAAGCAAGACTAAGTATGTTAGATTTGGAAGGAAAAAATAAGGAAAATGGTAAACTGTAGGAACCTAAAGAATAGCAAATTAATGGCCAAAGAAAGATATATAGTGGTGAATGACTATGTTAGATTTAGATTTTCAGAGAAAAGTAATGAAGTAAAGGAGTACAGCCAAATCAGTCAGCGAAAACAAGGTTTGAGCTTGTTTTTTCAGATTTCTTTCAGTACAGGTTATGTTTCATATAATCTTTAAAAGTATAAAACGATGTATGTAGAGAGTTACCTTGTGGAGACTAAATTTTTTAGCATTAAAGGGTTTATACAGCAGTGTCACAACCTTGGCTCTGAACATCCGAAGATTGCATTGTAATATACAGCATCCAATCATATAGAAGAATGTGAGTAATAAAACCTAGGGCTCATAAAATGTCTCAGGCTATGTACCTGTACTGCATTTTAATACAATCTCTCTACTTTCTGTATCATTAAATCTGACATACCAAATTTTATTTCCTTTAGTTGTGTTGTTAGGATGACTGCCCACTAAATATAAACCTTAAGTGAAGATGACTTCACCTTGGTACTGTACTTTCTTTGCTTCAATTAATTTTAGTACTTACCCTGTTTCAATTAACTTTGTAGCATGTGTTGTAAAGGTCCTCTTATTAATGTGAGATATTCTTCTAAGGCAGGAAACATATTTGGAGGGTACACAATGGTACAGAAATGCATTAAAGAAAATATCCATCTTTTGACAACTGGCAGCAGTTAAAGGCCCAATTAAATAATACAAACAAAGTTATATTGTATACCATTTCTGGTTTAAAGAAGAGATTTAAAACCATACTCTTCTTTAGCCTTCCAAAGAGAGTCCTTACAAAGACATCTCCTTGATGTCATCTGTCTGTGTTGTTTCTGTGTATTCTGTTTATCTGAACTGGACTGTAAACTCCTCAGGGCAAGGACCATGTTTTCTTTGTATTTGAAGTACAGTGTAAATATTAATATTCCCAGCATACACTGTTCGTTTTAGATATCTTTAAAGTGGATCTTTATTTGGATTCTGCATTCTAATGCAAACTGTCAGGTCGAGTGCTTTGATCAGGAGGCAGGATTAAGCCTATTGACTTGAAGCAGGGGTCATTCAAGAAATCTACAATGAATGTGGAGATGCCAACTTGTAAGTGAACCAAGCATAAGAAGATGAGAGAATGGTGAAGGATAACCAGTTCATGAACTGAACAGATGCATATTTCCCTGAAACAAAGCATGAACAAATCTTGAGAATTAAAGAATGGGAATGATATGATTTCCACAGAGAAACAGGACTGAGTCATCCTTTGCTTTATTTTTAATCTTAGTAGTAAACAAGTATTATTAAGCTTTTCTCTTTGATTTTTGTGGGATTTTTTCCCTCTGTCTTGTTCAGAACTGGTCTTTGATCTTGCTTCCATTTTGACCAAGATTTCTGGGTGTCCAACTTGAAAGACCTTTAAAAGGGGGATTTTCTGAAAGTGAGTTTCCCTCACTAAAAATTAGGCCCCTTGTCATGATATGGGGCCCAAAAAACTGTAGGTACCTAAAATTACTACTCACTTTTTATATTTCATCGTGGTACTGACATGGGGAAATCCCTTTATTAGTGCATTACAATGAGCTAATTAATTCAGCAAACATTTTGGCAGCTTTTCAGCAGAGGGAGGTGTAGTGATTTAAAACTAAATACGGGCTAACATCACACCTTAAAACCTAGAAGAGTCTAGAAGAGCCTACAATGAAAGAGAGAGGCCCCAGAGGACAATCTATCACTCACATTAAAATGGCTGAATAACTGCTAAACATGATTTTCAATAAAAGGCCCTTTCTCATTTTTTCAAGGGGGCACAAAACCATATGTAATTTTCATATTATTGTACTTATTTTTTCCTAAAATCCCACACTAGTTATTGGATTACATTATCCCCTGTTACCTGTTCTAATATTCCCACTTATAACTACAGTCTGCTTAAAAGCTATTACAAGAAATATACTGAAAGTCAGAAGTAAATGTGGTAACAATAATGAGGAGCTATTGACGCAAAAATTACTTGAATTACTGAAGCATATCAGAGGCCCGAAAGATGTCCAACGGAAGCAAGGGAAGACCAATATAACATTTTGCAGTCTTAAAAGGGAAAGGTAGAATGTTGTCATGGAAAATGTAATAAAATCACAGTGTTTAAATCTAGAAGGGACCACTAGATCATCTACTCTGTGTATCAGACTGCTAACACCACTCAACAAGCAAAATCCAACTCTGTTAGCCAATTGTTCAGTCTTCCAAAAACCCCATTAAGCAGTTTGTATCTTCCCAAAGTTTTCCATGTTTTTCATTTTCTTCAGGCTTTTGTACATGCCAAACTCACGCATATGAGGAGTCTTGTAAATGTAACATTTTGCCATTACAAATGTGTTAAGGGTTCCCTTCTAGCATTAAAGGCAAAGGGGGGAAAAATAACTTGCCAGCTGTTTCCTACAATATTATATACAGACTAACATTTTACACCTGGACCAGGAGGCTTTGGTGCAGTGTGTGTAAAAGATCATTTCTTTGTTCTTGGAAGCCTATTTTTCTCAAAGTTTGAAGATTATAAGCTGATAAGTAAAAGTCAGCATGGATTTCTCAAGAACAAATTATGTCGAAACAACCTGGTAACTTTCTTTGACAGGGGAACAACCTTGTGGATGGAGGAAAATGGTAGATGTGGTATATCTTCACTTTAGTAAAGCCTTTGATACTGTCTCGCATGATCTTCTCATAAACAAACTAGGGAAATGCAACCTAGAAGGAATTACTGTAAGTGCTAAACTGGTTAGAAAGTTGTTCCCAGAGAGTAGTTATCAGTGGTTCACAATCATTCTGGAAGGGCATAATGAGTGGGATCCTGCAGGGATCAGTTATGGGTCCTGTTCTATTCAATATCTTCATCAGTTATTTATATAATGGCATACAGAGTATACTTATAAAGTTTGTGGAAGATACCAAGCTGGGAGGATTTGCAAATGCTTTGGAGGATAGGATTAAAATGATCTGAATGAACTGGAGAAATTGTATTAAGTAAACAGGATGGAATTCAATAAGGACAAATACTTCACTTAGGAAGGAACAATCAGTAGCACACATATGAAATGGGAAAAGACTGCCTAGGAAGGAGTACTGTGGGAAGGAATCTGAGGTCTATAGGGAACCACAAGCTAAATATGAGTCAACACTGTGACACTGTTGCCTCTCCCCTCCCCCACAAAAAGGCGAACATCATTCTGGAATGTATTAGCAAAAGTATTGTAAGCAAGACATGAGAAGTAATTCTTCCGCTCTACTAAGCACTAATTAGACCTCAACTGGAGTATTGTGTTCAGTTGTGGGCACCACATTTCAGAAAAGATGTGGACAAATTGGAGAAAGTCCAGAGAAGAGCAACAAAAATAAAGGTCTAGAAAACATGATCTATGAGGGAAGATTGAAAAAAATGGGTTTGTTTAGTCTGGAAAAGAGAAGAGTTAGAGGGGACATGATAACAGTTTTCAAGTACAGAAAAGGAGGAAGGAGAATAATTGTTCTTAGCCTCCCAGAATAGGATGAGAAGCAATGGGCTTAAATTGCAGCAAGGGAGGTTTAGTTTGGACATTAGGAAAAACGTCCTGTCAGGGTGGTTAAGTGCTGGAATAAATTGCCTACGGAAGTTGTGGAATATTCATCATGAGAGATTTTTAAGAGCAATTTAGATAAACACCTGTCAGGAATGGTCTAGATAATACTTAGCCCTGCCATGAGTGCATGGGACTGGACTAGATGACCTCTTGAGGTCCCTTCTAGTCCTATGACTCTGATTAACAGATTGTCTGTGACACATCCTTTTCTTGAATCCATGTCTTATCATGTAGTGTCCTCCCATTTTCTTCCTCTGTGTGCAACAGAATTTGGAAAGAGAAGACAATACCAGTGAAAATGTTATGTGCAATATTATTTAGTATATTGTGTATAAAATTGCTTTGAAAAGAAGTGAAAAGGGAATATAATCAAAGTTATTCTGGTAATGAAAGATTGAGTTACATTTATTAAACTAAACACAATCTTCTGATTTATTTAACACACAGCAGCTCTGTTCCATCATCCAAGCCCCTGACTTTGCATTCTTGCTCCGCATACTCAGGTTGCCTACCACTGACGTAGATATTTGTGTCCAGAATCCTAAGGAACAGGTGACATTGAGATTACTGCACATCGTAAATATACTGGCACGTATGCTCTTCTGAAACTGAAAAAAATCCTTCTTCTGTAAGGATAACTCTACCTCAATTTATTTTCAAGTGGCTTGATTTGTAATATTTTCTTCCCTGGGCTTTCCTGTTTTAATATGATTTATGGTAATGTACTAATAGCTTTGAAAAGTATTGTTACTCATGTTTAGACCTTCCATAAGTTTCAGGAGTGTAAGGTGATATGATTGTGAGTGGGGGATTTGCCAAAGCTTGATACAGTACACAGAAGTTATGGATGGGAATGGAAGAGAGTAATATTCATTCATTAGTATTCATTAAACTCATGCCAAATATGCTTTATGGGGACTTCATCACAACATTGCATCAGTTGTTTTATGCATTGTTGAATGGAGGGAAGGCACTTCATGAAGACTGAAAGGTTTGATAAACAACAGGACAACTGTACAATTCACAATTTCATTGGAAATGTAACGTTGAAATGAAATTAAGCTACAAGTGCAGATTATTCAGGCATTTGTGTGTGCAGATATTGCTGAAATACATAGGCTCTAAACTGCTGATTTATTCCTCACTAATGCAACTTGCATTCATACATAAAGTACACCTGTATATTTCCCTAAAATGAGCAACTCAGATAGCTGTTTGCTTTTCTATGTCTGTATTAGGAATGTTGGATTAAAAAAATAGGTCACTACTACAGTCCTACATTATCCACGTCACAGGCAGAGAATCCTCATGTGCAGCATAGTTTAATATTTTCATAATTGTCCTCCCTGGCTCCATGTGGATGTTCATGGTGGGGATTTTATAGAGCTCTGAGTTCTATGTTCCTCTAAGTCCTGCTATTCAACAGCCACAGAGAAACCCAATTATAGTGGCATTATGGCTTCTAAGAGCTTGGCTATACTAGCAAATTGGAGTGCAATAAAGCTGCCCAGTGTGCTCTACCTCACTCCCTGTCCACGCTGGCAAGGCATGTAGAGCACTCTGACTCCATGGCTAGAACCCCTCTGGAGTGCCAAGGTGCCAGTGTTGAGGCCTAATACACTCTGGCCTCCAGAAGTGTTCCACAATGCCTGTTTCTAGCCACTCTGGCCATCAGTTTGAACTCTTTTAATCTGCCCTCAGGTGACCAACCGTCACACCCGCCCTTATAAATGCCCCAGGAATTTTGAAAATTCTCTTCCTGTTTGCTCAGCCAGGCGTGGAGTGCTTTTAGCAAACCTTTGCAGGTGACCATGCCTCCACATGCCAGGTGATCCCCAGTATACAGAGAAATGGCAAAGGGCTGGACTTCATCAGTGTTTGGGGGGAGGAAGCTGTGCAGTCCCAGCTGCACTTCAGCCATAGGAATTATGATGCCTACGGGTAGATATCAAGGGCCATGATAGAAAGGGGCCATGACCGAGACACAGTGCAGTGCAGGGTTAAAGTAAAGGAGCTGCAGAATGCCTACTACAAAGCGTGTGAGGCAAATCGCCACTCCGGTGCTGCCCCTGCGACCTGCTGATTTTATAAAGAGCTTGGGGGTAGCGATAATCAAAATAGTCCATACCAGATTTATTTCCCCATGTTAAGTATCCTCACACCTTCTTGTCAACTATCTGATATGGACCATCTTGATTATCACGACAAAAGGGGTTTTTTTTCTCCTGCTGATAATATTCCATCTAAATAGCCTATTAGAAGTGGTATGGCAACTTCCACCTTTATATATTTTCTGTGTGTATATATGACTTACCTACTGAGTGTTCCATTCGATGCATTCGATGAAGTGGGCTATAGCCTATGAAAGCTTATGCTGAAATAAATTTGTTAGTCTCTAGGGTGCCAGGAATACTCCTGTTCCTTTTTGCACTATCACTAAAGGGGTGTTAATGGACCACTTCACCTTGAATGGTCCCTTAGAATAAGTGCTAACTACTTATGCTAAACTATCTGTTTGACCTTGTATTTAGCTGTGACATTTTGAGTACCTTTCTCAGGCCTGAAGAAGAGGTCTGTGTAGCTTGAAAGCTTGTTTCTGTCACTAATAGAAGTTGGTTTAATAAAAGGTATTAGCTCACTTACCTCTAATCCCCCCAAAATATTATTTTCCATTTGTGATGTAATAATAATCCCAGAGGTAGAATGCAAGAATCCTTGATGGGTAGGCACAAGAGTTCTTCTGCCTCTAAGTGATTTTTTTTTCTTGTAACTTTGAAGCTTGAGGGATTTTCAAAACTGAAAACTCAGTTTTGGTGTCCATTACATGTCCATACTTTAAGAATTAAACCACTGTCCAACCAATAGAATTAATCTCACAATGTGTTTTTTTTAAAATCTCTTCAGAGATTTTTGATCATTTTGTCATGGAGGTGGTATATATTATCTTCTTGGCAACTACAACATAGGCCATGGTTACACTGGCACTTTATAGCGCTATAAAGCCCCCAGGAGCGCTATAACCTCCTCCCGGTCCACACTGGCAAGTCATGTAGAGCGCTATAACCGCGGAGTTATAGCGCTCCTGGTAATCCACCTTCGCATGGGGAATAAGGGCTGTAGTGCAGCTGCTGTAGATAAGCAATTGCTGCAGATAAGCAATGCAAATGTTTAAGGAGGGTGCCTGTGTGAAAACAAAGCCCTCTGTGAACCGAGGCTCGCTGACAGGCTTCAGAAGAATGGAAAAACCACTGGCTCTCTCCCTCCGCATACACACAACACGTCCCCCCTCACCTCCCTCGTTTAAAAGGCATGTTGCACCCAGCTGAATGCTGGGATACCTGCCCTAATGCGCTGCTCTTAATGCCGCATTAAGTGCCGCAAATGTGGCCATGCTATATCACTGGCATGTCTGAGTGTGGACATACAATAGCGCTATACATATTGCTGTATAAGGGGACCGCTATAACCAATAGCGCTGTAATTTTGCAAGTGTAACCATACCCATAGAGTGCAATTTTGATCACTTTTGCCTTGAAGGTTGTCAGGCTTCAAAGCTTCCTAGAATTAACTGGCCAATTTTTACCCAGAATCACACAACTTGCAGCTCCAGGGGTCAGCCAAAGAAAAACTGACCACACTATACCCTGATATAGCACATAACCTTACTATAGCTTCTCAGGCTTAGAGTTAACCCAGTCTAGCCATAATGGTAGAATGAAAAAATCATATCAAAAGGCCTTTTAAATAAGATTTGCAAGAGAGATTTTTTCAAAGGCATAAATGGGAATGAGTTAGGTGTCCAACTCCCATTAAAAAGCAATGGGAGTTGGGCACTCAACTCTCCTTTGTATCTTAGCAAATCTACTTTAAAATCACTTATGTCCTCTAAAGATATTTCTTCACTGCTAAAAGAGTTATCTTGCTGTAGAAAACACACCTAACACATACTAGTTATTTTTCTGTAAAATCTTAGCTGGGGCAGGGATCTGCTTTTTACCATGAGGTAGCAAAGTGAGGTCAGCCATGGAAAAGTGATGTAACTGATTTTGCAGTGAGATAACTAATGTGTGCTAGACTTTACTTTGTACAAACAAATCCTTTTGGGCAGTAAAGGTGCAGCCAAGTTAAGATTTCTCAATGCCTTACCTCAGTACCACACCATCACAATACTGCATCAATGACATATCTTTTTGGTGAATGTGATTTAGGCTTTTCAACATCTCAAATCTTCTATACCAATGACAAGGCTTGGGGTATGGTTCCTCCCAACCTGCAGATGAAGATGAGATATCAAGATTTCCGATTGTCATGTACACACATAAGGGGCTAGCCATCTTCTAGTCTTCAGTTGTTTCTCTGCCCAGTAGGTGGAGGCCACTGTCCCCAAAGGCTGTTGCTATGAGAGAGAAAAAGAAACCTACATTGGAGGGCTTAGCAACACTTAATCGAAGAGCTTTCAGGCCCATGTAAGGGATTCTCCTCCCCCGCAATATGCTCTTTAGCTTTCTAGCTGCATTTAACATGGCAGTGCTGAGTTTCCCCTCATGCAATGGGGGATCCTCACATACGTACCAGACGTCCACCATTGTGGGGCCCAGCCTAGCATTTCCCAACCCTTCCTAACTGGCTACTTTTGCTGCACATGTGAAATTTTTCACAATTGGCACCCAAAATCAAGAGTGGAATAAAATAAGATTCAATACAACTGCTTACTTTTATGCATGTGTAGTTTAAAAATAATCTTTGCAATTTTTCAGTAAAATGTACAACTCAGTTCTTTCAAGTGTGTGTTACTTTTACACTGTCCTGTCACTGCATGGACTAAATCCAATAGCAAACTCCTGTTTGTGGTGTGCATTCAGCAGACGAGCCCTATACAGATTTGTATCAAAGAATTCTACTCTAGAGCTTGTGTTCTTTTTGTAATTACAATTCTGTTGGGAAATTCTTGCATTGTACAATGAAAATAGTACTTAAATCAGGAGTAAATATTTAAAATAAAATATCTACCAAACTGTATCATTCAGCTTCAGAGTTGTATCCCTTCTCCAAATCATTGCTTACAGGTGAAAATAGCACACAAAATGAAACATCTAGAAAGAGAAATAGCAGCCTGCATGTAATAGGTAAAGAGACAATACTTAAAGAAAACCCTAAATTCTGTCTGTGATCTGACATTAACGTATACCTTGATGTGTGTATGCAATAGATATTTAATTTTAAAGATAAATTATACTAGCTTACATGTTACAATACTAGGATACAAACCAAAATCTATATCTAAAATACTGGTATGCTTTCAGTTCATAGGCATTGCCAAGAAAAGTTATCACAGCATATTTAAGCCTTAACAGATCAGGTGACAGATATTTGCATTCACAGGTAGCTGATTTTGCAAGTTACTATGTTTAATATATAATATATTTAATAGAGTAGGTTTCATCCATATTGGAAAAACAAGATCTTCTACTGATAGCAGTCCTCATTGTTCTCACAACCTGAAGTTTCTTAGAAGGATTCAAGCAGTCCAGGCCACTAGAGGATTCCACAATTTATCCATACTGTAAGCCCGAGGTGAAGTTCATATTTTCTAGTTTATAAAGCTCTATGATCTTAGGCAATTCTAACTTCATGTATATCAAGGTAACCCTAGTGGATTTTACATTTCCAACATATGTATTAATGATTGAAAGATGACCAATAACTCTTGAGTATAGCAGCTATCCAAAATAACTTGTGTTGTAAACTATATGGAATCATGCAAAGAGGATGCTTTCTGATCAGTCTTTACATTAAAATTACATACCAAATTTATGATCGTGTTCTTCTCCCAACACTTGTTCCCAGCCTTCCTTCAAACCAGTGTTTGGATGTCTCTGTTTGCTTAAGTTTCTATACATGAACTTTGCCTGTTTGTAATGACACCACTGTTTTCCACTTACAGCAGATGTATTGTTTACGGGGTTCTTTTGGTATGTTTTTATAGCTTTCTAGCTTTCATAGTAAGATTTTTGATATGTATGGATTTCAGTGTTGTCATCAGCTATTTAGTGCACTGCTAATTGTTGATGTGTTTGATACTGTTCTTCAATCTCACTGATGGTTACTGTCCCCTGTTTCTGAAATAATAAAGTGTTTTTTCTTAGATTGAGGAAGGCATGGGGTTTTGAACATGTAACACTTGTTTGGCTATCAAGGATGACTTTTCCTTCATGGGTAATTAAAAATAAAAAACCCTCTTGAATGGCTAGCTCAGGTGTTGTGCAACAAGGGAGGGTAGTAGTAATATCCAGATCATATGGTGTAGCCTCCAGTACTCATATAGATCAGCAATGTTGTTATTGATCTGTTTTCTCAAGTAGCTGTGGTCTAAGCTACGGATTCTTGTTTCCAAATAAGAGCAATCAAAGAGTCAATTACAATTAGTTTTCATCAGAATTATCAGACTCCTCCACTGTTCCCTTTATAAGTTAGAAGAAGGTTGTTGCATGTGGATTTTTTTGTGAAATAGCTGGAGTTGATGGAGGAGTAAATGGGAAATATGGAAAACAGAAGCTTCAACCTAATGCAAGTGTATTATCTTCTCTGTTGTTATTCATTATCACTTGTTTTTCCCATGCTATTGCTGATTATTTTGTACTTAGTGTAAGAGCCATCTGTGTACAAAGGAGACAGCTGTTACTCAAAGTGAGGACTAAGAAGAGTACTGAGGTGATAATGCTTGGTCTTCATTCTTTAGCAGCTTCCTTGTTCTTAGCGGAAGGGGACTGTTATCCTCTTACTAACACTCAGTGGGGTGTTTTGATTGTTAGCTCCCAGGACCTAAAGTGGGCGGGTCAATGGGAAATCAAGACCCTGAGACTGACAGTCCCCAAGGGCAATGGGGAGAGACCAGCACTGTAGGTCAGCCTGATTGACAGGGAGGGCAGGCAGGCAGGCGGGGTGGGGGCAGAGCAGCTGCAGCCCAGAGTGACAGACCCTGTGCTGGGAGCAGAGCTGCAGGCCCTAAGCCAGAGCACAGCCCAGAGAGAGCAGACCTGCCCTGGGAACAGCTGCAGGAACCAGAGCCAGAGACGCCAGAAAAGCAGCCCACAAAGCAGGTCAGTGCTGGGGGCAGAGACACTGGAGCTGCCTGCAGAGCAGACCTGGCCTGGGAGCAGAGCTGTAACAGACAGAGCCAGAGGTGGCCAGGGCGGCAGTCCAGGAAGCTGGAGGCAGCAGCAGCAGCCGTGCTGAGGCAGAGTGGAGCTGAGACAGAGCGGTGGACCTTGAGCAGTCCAGAGCCTGAGAGCGTGTGGCCACCACCAGAGCAAGTGTCCAAGTCACAGCATCCCTGCAGCATAGCTGAGAAGGAGGCCTGGGACCTACCAGGAACAGACTGTGAACTGTCCTGACATTTGTAGAGACACTGGTTTGGATGTTCCCTGCTACCACAGAGCAGGATGATGTGTTTTCGCTAACCTTTCTAATTTTTCCTTATTCATTTTAAGATACATTGTTGATTAAATAATTTGCATTTGCTTTAAATTGTATGTAATGATCAGTGGGCCAGGGAAGTGCCCAGAGCAGAGGGAGCACCCCGGAGTGAGGACACCCTAGCTCCTGACCTAGGTAACCACAGCAGGGCTTCGGGCTGAGCTCCCCAGGAATCTTGGGCCCAGCCTTGTTGAGGTTACGAGGACTCCACCAGACAGGAGAGTGGAAGGGGAGTCCTCAAGGGCAGGGAGGCCTCAGGGTAAAGGAAGTGGGAGCGAGGACTCAGATCCTTCTGCTATCCCATTTCACCAGGGTAGTGCAGAAGCCAGGAGAGTTCCCCACAATAGCGGGACTATTCCCCCGCTTACATTAGCAGTCTGTTGGCAAGCAATACAGAAGATCTGTTGGGTTGGGGGCTTTTTGGTTTTTTTTTTTGGTTGAGAAGTTCCACTGTGTTGTTCCTTAAGTTACAGTGTATTCTCAGAAAAATGTGTAATAAAGCCAGTGACTTAGTTGTAATACATTATTTGCAGTGACAGGACAAGATATGTTTTAAATCCCTTTTAGTCCCTCTCAAGTGCACCACAAAGTTATATAGCATGTAGATCAGAGGGAAGAATAAAAAAAATAATAAAAAACTATATTATTATTACTTCTGTTACTATAGTGCCTAGAACAGGGGTGGGCAAACGTTTTGGCCCGAGGGCTACATTGGGGTTCAAAAATGTGCAGAGGGCCAGGTAGGGAAGGCTGTGCCTCCCTAAATAGCATGGCCCCTCCCACTATCTGAGTCACAACCACTTCCCGCCCCGTGACTGCCCCCCCTCAGAACCTATGACCCATCCAATCCCCCCCACCAGTTCCTTGTCCCCTGATCTAAGCCCCTCTGCTCTTTTTCCCCTGACTGCCCCCTCCAGAGACCCCCACACCCTAACCACACCACCCGGGACCCCACCACCTATGCCTCCCCTTGCTTACCCTACTCAGCCAGGCGCTCCAGCGTGAGCACTGGGACCCGTGGGTTACACTTATATTGGTTTTATTAAATGCTGCTATTGGGTCAAACAGAAAAGAGATGGAGCTTATTCATGGTATATATCTTCTAGGTTCACTGTGGTGTCCCATGATGAAACCACCACTGGGATCTATGGGTTAGCACACTTGGAGTCTGCCCAGAGGAGAAGGAGGGGAAATTTTGCCACCTTCCTCTTCATTGTGGATTCGGGTTGGCTCTTCCCCTTTCTAAACAGTGGCATCGTGCCCAAAATCAGGAAGGGGGAGCAGGTACTGCACATGCTTTCTACTCTATCACTCCTTTCCACCAGTGTACCCTATTGGTTGCCCCCTGCATTCCCACCATTAATATTACCCAAAATTGGGCCAGCTAGTAAGCTTAGGGAGGACTAATGACGCACCAGAGTTTGGCAGAAAGCAGCATGTTTATTATACTGATAGCTAAACTCAAAAGAAGGGGTAGGGGGTCACACTCACACTCCCAGACACCTGGTCTACCTGGGAGCTCTTCTGATCTTCCAGCTGTTTAAGCCAGGGGTCTCCAAACCTTTTTGATCATGCACCCCTAGGAGAAATTTTTTTTTGAGCACTCACTCCCGTGGGGGAAGCCCCACCCTAGCCCTTCCGTAGCCCCTCCCGCATCTACTCCCTCCCACTTCCCATCCCTGACTGACCCCCTCAAAACTCGCCCTCCTTGTCCTCTGACTGCTCCCTCCTGGGACCCCTGCCCTCAAGGACCGCACCCACTATGTAAGCTTCCCTGACCCATGTCCCCTGACTGCGCCCTAGTTGTCCCCGAACTGCTCCACTGGGGCTGGTCTGAGCCATGGACTCCCAGCTCCTGGGCCAGTCTGAGCCGCGGGCGCCCGGTTCCCGGGGCCAGGTCTCAGGCGCGGTGCCCGGCTCCGGGGGCCGGGTCTCAGCCGCGGCACAGCGCGGCACCTGGTTGCCAGGTCTCAGCCGTCATGTGGCACCTGGAGCCGGTCCCCGCCGCGGCTCCCAGGGCCGGGTCTCAGCTGTGGCGCAGCACCCGGCTCCTGGTCTCAGCCACAGCACAGCGCCCGGTTCTCGGGGCTGCTGCGGCGCTTGTGGAGGAGCTGCCGGGGCCACCCAGCTCTTTCTGCCGCCACGGTGCCCCGCTCCTGTGCCCGGGGCCGCTACGACACTTGCAGAGGAGCCACTGGGGCCACTCGGCTCCTCCTGCCTTATTGGAAAATGCAGGAGGTTTCCAATAAGGCAGGAGGAGCCGGCCGGCCCCAGCGGCTCCCCTGCAAGTGCCACAGCTGCCCCGGCAGCAGGAGGAGCCAGGCGGCTCCTATGCAAGCTCCGCAGTGGCCTGGCTCCTCTGGCGGGGGCTGCCGTGGCGCTTGCAGAGGAGCGGCCGGGGCCGCCCGCCTTCTCCTGCCGCCAGGGAGCCCGGCTCCTCCTGGCTGGAGCTGCGCACCCCCGTGAGTGGTCCTGCACATCCCCGGGGGTGTGTGCACCCCAGTTTGAAGACCACTGGTTTAAGCAACCCATTCATCCCACTAGCATTGTAGGAGGAAGGGGTGAGGGAAAGCCACTTCACAGGTATTCAAAGAGGACGAAGAGACAAAAGACGGGGGAGTGTAACAGACCTTTTGAGTAACAAGTTATACATAACATACAAATCCTTGCTGTTCTTATAACATGCAGTAGGTTCGGTCTCTTTCTCTGGCCTTATCTACAGTGGTGGTGGGTACACGTAGCACCATGATAAACAGGCTGCATCCACACTATGGTGTATTGCTCTATGCAGCAGTGGAAGGTTCTGACTGGTGTGGGGAGGGGAGGGTTGAGAGAGAGAGCTGTCTGGAGCCTTTCCTTACTGCCTCCCTTCTGCTGGAGCGCTTCCTGCTGCCAGGGTTTTTCACTGAAGTGGGGGAAGGCTCTGGCAGCTCCCTGTGGTGAAGTGCTCCAGCAGCAAGGAGCTATCAGAACCTTTTCTTGCTCCCTCCCTCTGCCAGACCTTTTCCCTCTCTGTCAGAGCCTTTTCCTGCCAGGGGGAATTTGCTGCTGTGGGGAGGCAATGAGATGCTGTACTGCTAAAAACAGCAGAGTAGACGCAGGAGGCATTGCTTGTGCATTTAGAGAGCTGTGTAGGGTACATGTCCTAAGGTTCTGTACTCCTCACCTAAGCAGTGCCTCACCAGCTACACAACTATCTTACCCCAGGCTAGGGAACTTGTAATGTACATACTGTAGGTGCTGCCGTAAGTGTAGACAGAGCCTGTGTGCCTCTGTCAGCATCTAACGCTGGATAGCTGCTGACAACTCACTTAATCCCTCCCTCCTCTTCTCTAGGCCAATATCTTCAAAGTTTTAGTATATGTATGTACCTTGTGAACCTTGTAACTGATGCTTGCAATTCTCCATAACCCACGCCCGACCGCAGATGTACAGTACCTTCCTTCCTAACTTGTGTATATTTTGATTTTAAACATTGCCTTCAATAAAATTTCTTTTATACCTAGCTTTAGGTCTGGGAAAAGTAAATTTTGGAAGCCTAGCTGGAGCTCCCCTGTTAATAGTTCCCCCTCTTGTTTCCTCCAGGACTCTTGGTATATTCTGCCCTGTGCCTTATCTTTGCCACTCTTTTGTTTTCTGTTTCCTTCTCCACAGTCTCTTTGATTTAACTCTGTGCTCAGACACAGTTGTAAACTAGTAAGCAGAAGTGTATCTGATAACCAGAGCTTCCTCTTCTCCAAGGCAAATGTAATACTTTGTACATTTAGAAATCATTTTTTTTAATCCAAATCCAATAGAATTGTCTGATTCTCCACTGCTTTCCCTCTTGGGTAGTCATTTATGCATGTGGCAAGTGACTATAAAATGCTGCCACATCAGAACGGTGGAGTTTTATATTCAGTTTGCATTGATACACATTGCTAGATGAGGTAATAAAGACTCTCAAGCTAGTGTGCTAAAAATAGCAGTGTGGACATTCCAGCTCAGGATCTCAAGCCCACCTGACACCATAGACTTCAGAGTCCAAGATCCAGCCCAAGCCAGAACATCAGTAGTGCTATTTTTAGCTTGCTAACTTGAGCATCATAGCAGTAGTTTGAGTCCCACTCATGCAAGTCAGTCCATCTGAGTTGGGAGGCTGGTTCCCATATTCAGAATAGATAAAAAGAATGAGATTTTGGGAAGCAAGGAATGCAGAACTGTACCTCAGCTGTAATATCTGTGCACTCACACAACTCAAAAGATGGTAAACCAGTTTCATTTTAATTTTTAAACAATAGCTACTGAACTGAGGCTTTGTATGTTCATAAGAAAATGTCTGCAACTCAATTACAGCCACGAAAATATGTTCATAATGAGCTTCTCATGTCAGTGTAATCAAAAGTAAAAAAGAGAACTTCCTTTGGGAAATAAGCCAGCCAACCGATAGCATAAAAAAACCCTCTTACTTTATTTGTGCTCTTCAATTTGGCAAACGATGAACACAGCTCAAAGACAGATCTTGTAAACATATACACTAATGAGTAACTTTACATATGTGGACGGTCCTGTTGAGTCCAGTGGTGCTACTCACATATGTAACATTATGCACATGTGCAAGTATTTGCAGGACTGGAGCCACAGTGTCTTCCTAAGAGAAAGAAATATCATGCATTTCTTTTGCTCAAATCACACTTTTTGCATTGAAACAATAGCAGTGCTTCTACTTTAACATTTCATCTGTTGTTACGAAGAAATTTAAATAAAGCAAGAGCTTTTTTACTTTAGGTTTTGTTTGCTTGTTTCCAACAGGATATTTTCCATTTCACTTTGTAGCATGGTGGTTGCCCTTAAAAACGTTCTCTTGCCTTAGTGATTAAAATAGTTTGTAGAAGATTTCCTATTTGTATTCTCTTTAGTAAGGATGAGGAGTACAGCAAATACATCTATAACATTATTTTGTTATCGAAGGCAAAGCTGGATATTTTTGATGGACAATTGTTGTCAAACTCATTAAACATGTTTGGGCTCTTTTTTTCTTGTAAACCGCTGTTTAAATGCCACTACTGAATTGACTTGTGTTTATGAAGCACCTCAATTCATGTTTTTCTATTGAAAAAAAAATATCCTCCTTTGGGGTTTGTGGTCAGAATTCTATATGAAACAATTCCCCCTCTCCCTTACTGAGATATTGACCACCAAATTTCAACCGTAAGCAGTTTTTATATGAATAATTGACCGTGTAAACCAGAGGTTGACTCTGAAGGGTGCAGCTCCCATTTTGCTACAAACAGTGCTGCTGTTACAGTGGCTGCTCAGTAGTAAAGCTGCAGAACAGTTTCCACTGCAGAGGCCTAAAATACTAACTCCTCCCTCCACCTTTTTTTTTCTTTTGAATTGCCAGCTAACCAAAAAATCTTATTCATCCAATTCTAGTTACCATGTCCCAACATGTCATCCTTGGTCTTCAGATTTTACATTGATGAACTTAACAGAGGACAAGGAAGTTCACATCACTGAGTAATTGTTTCAGGCTGTCTACAGACTCAGCAAAACATCACTGCCCCAGTTACACTCAGTGCCCCAGAAATCCTCAATGCACATTTGGAAGGCATTTTTTGCATCTATTATGGCTAGAAATATACTCTTTTCCATGCAACCATAGATTCTGCATAAGTGTGCCACATAAATATATCAAGCATGATGAATCTGTTTAACATCAATATTTTGTGGTAGTTTCATTAATGCATTATTTTTGAACTGGGAGATAGGAAACATATATTTGAGCTTGTTTTTAAAATGTTCTAGTCAGCTGTTCGTTCTCCCTCCCACTCCAAGAAGATAAGTCAAATGACTATCTTTGAAACTTCAAGATGGTAAAGAAAAAATGACTGTACTAGTGACTTAACTAAATTTGTCCCACTGATACAATCCATTAACGGTGAAGATAGAAGTCTTTGCCACATGTGATTTTTCTCTTCTAAATTCTGTCTATTTCAACATGTTCTAGCATCAAACATGCTCTGTTACTAGAAAAAAAATCATCAGTTAGCTCTGATCTGTGGTCCAGAAAAGTGAGAGTGTGTTCATGTGTAGAAGGTCTGACTCTTGTTTTCAGAATGGTGGTAATAGTTCTTTCTCCTGTTCAGATTTGGGGGAACTTACATGCATGCTCCTTCTCTGATGCTGTGGCCAAATCATCCACTATATCCACTGCTATTTGAGGGTCTCTTTCTTTTTCTGTGAATACGCTATGGAGAAATTTATTGAAAGTGTCTGGTTGGGGAAAAAAATCTAATTATAAAGTACCTTAGCATTAGGTTGAGTCATAAAAAATGATTTCTTATAGAACACCAAGACTCTTTAGACCTGTCATGTAAAAATATACTACCTTACCTCTTCCAGCACAATGGGTTGCATGGGAGCCTGTCCAAGGAGCCTTGGGGAACAGACCATTTTTAAAGTGACAGGTGTAATTTAGAAAGAGAGTTTCAGTGTTCTAAATGAAATAATTATTTTACAAATGAGTTAATACAAAAGCACTCTGCAGTATCCAGTATTTCTCCATAAATTACCTTGACCCAAAACCTGCAAAAGAAGAAAAGCCACTCAAAGAAAATTTGGCTACAGCTAGACACAGCAGTGAAATAGAGTGCGGGTGTATTAGGGTAAGGCCAAGAAACTTTCATCAGTGCGTTTATATTTAGGTTTGTCTAGTGATGAATTCTAAAGAATAATCAATGGACTTTATTCAGTTCTGTTTTTACCAGCCTCTGCTGGTTCAACTTATGCATGAGGGTTTTCAACAGTAGAAAGTGTACCTAAAATGATGTTGGTTCAAGACGCTTTCAATCCCTCATCTGCTTAGCCCATTGTTCCAAAAGTGGGCAACACTGGCATGAAGGGCATGTGCCTGGGAACATGCTAGTTTCAGCTCCATGTCCCCATAGTACAAGAGCATATCATCTGAACTTTCCATGTACCAGGGGACCAACCAATCCCAGTGTATTACAGATAATATGCAGTAGCCTTTCCATTTCAGAGCTGTCAGTCAGGAAGAAGAGATGGGGTCCATTGGCCTAGATGGTTTCCTTTCTCAGTGGTTGTCAGTGGACGCAAGGAGAAGCCCATCTGCTATATTTTGGATGAGCCTGTACTGGTGTGACAACTCACTGCTGCAGTGCTTCCTGCTTAAATGTCCAGAATTAGCTCTTTGCAACACAGAGCTCCCTCTGCAGGCCAGTGTATCACTGTCCCCTGGCTCCCGTGTCCTGGTGCCCTTTTACCTGGGGTTTTGCCCCCTGGCAATACTCCCACACTCTGCCTCTGGGGAACCCCCAACCCACTAATCCCCACCTTGCCTCAGCCTATGGGTTACTGCCAGTCACCACTGAGCCCCCTTTCACTGGGGCTGACTGCAGTCTGTATAAGCCAGTCATCATAGGCAAGGGGGGGTTGGGCCTGCTGCCTCTGCCTACCCGTGGGCTGCCCCCTGCAACCTCAGTACCCCTTTTGGCCTTCTACTAGGCTGGCAGCCTGGCGGGTTTCCAGGCCTTCCCCCAGTCCTGTTCCATTCCAGGTACCTTCCCAAGCTCCCCAGAAGCCAGGCCCATCTGCCTCCACAGTTAGAGGAGACTGTTTGCTCCTAGCCCATTGCACTCTTATAAGGGCCAGCTGAGCCCTGATTGGGTGTGGCCATAGATGAGCCTGCTTCCCCCAATCAGCCTGGGAACTGCTTGCGCCCAGCCACAACCCTCTCCTGGGCAATTTAAACCCTTTACCACCAGAGCGGGTAATCACCCTGCTACACAGCCCACAAAACTTCACTTCTTCAGTGGTTAGTAGAGGCCCCCATCTATCTAAAAGGAAAAAAAAAACTGATCCCAGAACTTTCTCTCCTCCATCACTGCAGCTTATACCACTGACTAACTCTTGTGTTTTCTTAGTGTTTGTGTGTGTTTGGTGTTGAAGAAAAGGGGTTCTCAAGTGTGGATTAGTTCAGTAATAAACCTTGAATAAGTCATTTTTGATTGAATTTATTGATTTAGCAGTTAGTAAAGATAGCACATACCCAGAAAGGAATACAGTTACCAGCTGTTGCAGAAGATTTTTTTTCTGTACTTCTCTGACAAACTGTGCCCAATCTTCAGATGGTGTTACTTCCCCCTGATTTCTTAGGGCAACTATACCATTATTATTCTGCATTTATCATTGTTCAATGTTTATAATTACAAGCTTTGTAATGATAATCATTCTTCAATATTTATCATTAAAAGCTTTATTGATTTCTTTCTTTGGGAAATTTCTTCTTATCTTAAGTATCAGAGGTGTAGCCGTGTTTGTTTGTATCCACAAAAACAAGGAATCCAGTGGCATCTTAAAGACTAACCAGATTTATTTGGGCATAAGCTTTCGTAGGTAAAAAATCCCACTTCTTCAGATGCATAGAGTGAAAATTACAAATACAGGTATAACTCCCTTCTCTTTGTGTGCCAATATATCACTTATTAGTGACAGGTGACCAGATATCCCAATTTTATAGGGACAGTCCCAATTTTTGGGTCTTTTTCTTATATAAGCTCCTGTTACCCCCTACCTCCTGTCTTGATTTATCTGGTCACCTTATGGGGCAATGGGAGTCACAAATGCTTTAACTTCCTTTAACATAATCTTCAACTTTTGAAAAGGCTAAAAAATGGGGAACATATCTGTTTTTATTCCTGTTCTCATATCCCCCATTTTAACTTGAGCCTAGTGCACAGCTTCTTATATTCTGTTTTTGAAGATAGCAAGGAAATATCAAAATACAATATACTTATAGCACCTTTCATCTGAGAATCTGAAAATGCATCACATTTTTTAATTAAGGTTCACAGAATATCTGCAGAAGGCACATCAGGAAAATGACACTTGGAGTTTGTGTCTGGATGAAGGATAGAATCAGGAGTTCAGGCTTCTAGCCATGTGCTTTAATTATTAATCAAGCATTCCTTCACTTTGTACTTAGATTGACAGAAGGAAGGTCTGAGTTTCACACAAAATGTGGGACCCAGAATCATAATTTCTCTTATTTTTCCACCCCCACTCTGCCACCCCAAACTAAGCCCATGTTAAAAAAGGGGGATGTGGCCCTCTGGACTGACCAGTTCTGGCACCATTGGCTGGGGGCACCCCAGACAGGGGCCTCTACTGTGCACTGGGCTCCAACTGCTAGTCTCAGATGGGCTGGGGAGAGACGGGACTCATGCTGCAGAGGCCACCCGCATGGCCATGTCAGACCCACTTCCGGGAACTTCCCCTGGCTTCAAGAAGCTCCACAGCTGCACCCTGTACAATGGTCCCTCCCCCAA
Source organism: Dermatemys mawii (assembly GCA_007922305.1). Classification (NCBI taxonomy): domain Eukaryota; kingdom Metazoa; phylum Chordata; order Testudines; family Dermatemydidae; genus Dermatemys; species Dermatemys mawii. Next base: position 10,786,953 of record ML677377.1, read on the forward strand.
CATCTGGGGAGCAATGGGAGCAGGAGCAGTCCTTGCAGCAGAAAAGGAAATCCCATTCATCCCCCACCCCGTCAGGACTAGCAGCTGGAGCCTGGCACCTGGTAGGAGCCTCAGTTGGGACATGTCCAGCCCTGCCCATCCCAGGCAGATTTCACAGGGGAGACCAGATTTCACCATCCATTATGCTTTTTTCACAGCTGTGAATTTGGTGGAGACTTATACCAGTATATTCTGGTGTTTTGGAATAGTTTGAGTTGTCTTTGTGTATATTGGTGGAAAGAAGCATATTTAAAGAAATTGTCCAGGTCAAATGAATTCTCAAGCTTTCAGTATTGAGTAGGACTGTGCCTGTTATACAGCTATCAAGTAATGGAAAGGTCAGGTTAAAGACTCCCCTGGAGTTCTTATTGGGTGTACAAATATTCAGTGCAGTGACGAGTTGCTCATTAAAGGTTCATTGTGCTCAATATACAATGTCTTTTAGAGCCCTTAATCATGTTATTATTTTAAAAATAAAAATAAGTTATGTGACAAAGCTCCAAGTCTGTCCTTGTGGGTCCTGCACTTCCTGGCAGATTTAGGGGCCTCAGAAACTCATCTAGGCCCCAGAGTGACCTCCCTTTCTCAGTATAATTGGCAAGAGTCCCCACCTAGTGAGTTACCTTCATCACAGGCCAGTATGGAAGATGGAAAAGGGGGGAGCCCGGGCCTGCCCTCTACTCCGAACTCCAGCCCAGGGACCCTAATAGTATCAGCTAAGATGGCTGACCTTTTATCCAGAAAACACAATACAATTCCCTGGGCTACTTCCCCACAGCAGTCCCTGCTTCTTCAAACTCCACTTCACCCTTACCTCAGGGCCTCCTTCCTTCAGTAGGATATGTTGTCCAACACTCAGTCTCACCAACAGCACAACATCCTCTCACAGCTCCTGACACCCACACCCCACCTGACTAACTGGGAGATTTTTATCTGGATTCAGCCAGTTCCTGATTGGCTTCAGGTGTCCCAATTAAGCTAGCTGTTTCTACTCCTTTCTAGAAGGTTCTTAATTGGCCCCAGGTGTCTTGATTGGCCTGGAGTAGCCTTTGTTTGGCTATCCAGGGAACAGGGACCTGCACATCCTCAGACTAATATACCTGCCTTCCAGCACTCTCCTATATCCTTCTGGTCTGACTCCGTCATAGTTAATATATTATTATTATTATTATTCTCTCCCCTACCAAAAAAACAAAAACAAAAACAAAAAAAAACCAACCAAATGTGAGAAAAATGCCTCATTTTTCCCTTCCCTATTCTCTTTCCCTTACCTTGAGAAGTTTTTATATTGTTTAAAGAGCTTCCCAGAGGAAAGTCATGTTTTATTTTAAATTTAGAACTTTTCAGGCAATAAGATACATTTTTTCAAGTGATATCTAAATATGTGATACGATGTGATTCGCTTTTTAATTCATCCATTGCAGTCATTCATTTGAAATGATTGTATCCACTTTGCCAGTGACCGGGTGTTGCTCTTAGGGGGGCGGGAAAAAAAGTTAGGTTTAATTCTGCCTGGTCCTGTACTCAGAATATTCCAGCAAGCCCATTAGAGCAGTGGCTCTCAAACTTTTGTGTTGGTGACCCCTTTCACATAGCAAGCCTCTGACTGCTTTTTATAAGTTAAAAACACTTTTTAAAATATATTTAACACCATTTTAAATGCTGGATGAAAAGTGGGGTTTAGGGTGCAGGCTGACAGCTCGCGACCCCTCATGTAATAACCTCATGATGCCCTGAGGGGTCCTGACCTTCAGTTTGAGAACCTTTGCATTAGAGTATAGAATGCAGGTTGACCCCTTCTGAGTGACAAATTAAAGTATAGAGAAGCTACTGGACAGGCTGTTTGTAATAGGTGCTATGGAGAAGTATTCCATGGTGAGGGTTGTTGGTCAGAGTAGATGATCCAGTGCGTCTTCTCTGATCTGCTGCTAGTACCTACACACCAGTAAGTGAGATTTTATCTGCCCAGTGGTAAACCTATGAGTGGGACTGCAGCTAGTTAGCACATACCGTTACTGTTACTACAAGTACATTTTACCTTTCTAGGAACAATTTTATAAAAGTCCAGAATTTGACCCATTCAGTGTAAGAAAAAAATCACTAAATTACAACATAAAATAATGCATATCAGGGCTGCAATTGCCACTTTTTTTTACTTGAAAAGAACAATCATGCATGTTAATGACTACATTTCTGAGGGACTTGCAGTTAAAGTCCCTCCACCTCTTGACACAGTTTATTAAAAATGTCCCATGTTCCCCCTCCATAAATAGTTGCTCTTAAATGCTCTTAACAAACATGTCAATGCCATATTTTCAGTTTGATTAAAATATTAGAATATATTTGAGGATTATATATGAGAAATGATTGAATATAGTGAAGGTCATTTTATCCATTCACAATTAAAGAGAGGATAGTTTGGTGAGATGTGTAAGAAAGAGAATTACACGTCTGGTGCTCGACTCTGTGCCGCTTTCAGTATGTATGAAATCAGATTCCGCATGGCTCTGGAACTCTCCACCTTTTGTTGCTTTCATGGATCGGCCATATTTCACACTTGAAATACCACCTAGGTTTGGAGATGACAAGCCTGAATAAACAATGAGACTAAAAAGTGTCTGTTTGCTTGTGGTTATCCTCTGCTTTGCAAGATAGAGTGACTTAACCTAACCTGATGAAACTGGGAGTATTTTTTCTAAGCTGTAGGTAGGAAATCCATTTTTTCTGGGTTTCAGTCCAATAATCTAGGTGGAAATAGAATAAGTTGCTAATAAATTTGAATTGCTATAAGATTATTGGAGTATCTGGTCTCCTTGTATTGCATTTTATTTTGAGGTCTTGTGTACTGGCTTTCTTAAGTGACTGATTCCAGACTTCTAATTCCTTGTTCTGTTTCATATTCTAGATGGCTGCCCTTACCAAAATATCATTCAGGAATTATGTTATGGCTGTTTGCCTCATCATCCTTCTGCTTTTCCAATGATTCTAAATTGGGTTCCTGGAACAATCTTCAAGGTCAGTAGCTTTTTCATTAAGTGCAGAGAACCTTAGCTTTTCTGAGCTACATGAGTTCCTGTGCTCTGGGCCACTGATTCTACTTTTAGTAATTTCCATTTATTTTTGTATTTGGTCAAAGTTAATGTGACTAGGTGTGACAGTTATCAACTTTTTAAAAAATGAAGTGCTCATGCTTTGAGTCTTGTATATTACCTGCATAATTGCTGAGCTATTAAGTCCTGTCTCCTCTGTGTCATTAGCTTTGGGTAGGTCAAGACTACAGGTTCCACCTCAGCTAGGCTGAAAAGGCTATAGAAAGTGATTTTCTGTCATTCTTTTACCATAGTGGCATTTATATCCGTTAATAAGTTCTTGTTATGTTGTTGAACAATGTCAAACGCTATGTGCTATCCAGAATTATGCAGGCCTCCAACAGAGCTCTTTAGAATGCAGATGGCAGCATTAATAATCTCTAGTCTCTTAACATTATTGACTTGAGCAGAATAACACCTCAGCAGAATTATATGTGTATATTATGTGTGTATATAAACTAGAATTACACTGAACACCATTCCTGGCTTCTCCCTGCTTCCAACTACAGCTGCTCACACATGGTGCACATATTCATACCTATGCTGAGTGTCCACATTATGCAAATCTGTACTCTAGTATAATGATGTGTATGTGTATATAAGTGTGTCCACACTGCTGCTGTGTGATGTTGGCTCTGCACACATCACACATTATCTGAAGGCACTTCCTATCATGTTGTCCCTCCCTGTCATTCTCTGCAAAACTTGGTGGAAGATCTGGGGCAATAGGATAATGATCTGGTTCTACTCCTTTGTCACACACAAGACCAATAGATGTGCAGTGGAATAGGTGACAAGTGAGAGGCAGGATGGAATTTGGGCAGAACTTTCTGACACGTTGAAGGTGGCTGGTCATCAGGGTCAATAACAATTCATTCAGCTCACACAATACAGATATGGTGAATGTCAGTATTGCCACAGTATGCCATTGGGTTGGTCATCCCTTCTGATGCAGGAGAATAAGCATAATGTGGAGGGATCACATCATTTTGGAAGAGTGGAATGACCAGTAGTGGCTTCAGAACTTCCAGATGAGGAAACAGGCCTTCATGAAGCTGTATATATGGAGTTTGCACCAAACCTCCAGCATGAGAACACTCAGGGAAGCCGTACTGCTGCAGAAGTGGATGGCTATTGCCCTGGGGAAGCTGGCAACACCAATAGGTCTGTTTCAAACCATATTGGGGTTGGAAAGACCACTGTTGGGGACATGGTGATGCAGGTTTGAAAGGCAATTAGCACAGTGACCTACTCACAAATAATAGGAAAAGTTAAAAAATTAATAGCTGTATTCAAGAGGATGATATTTCCAAACTGTACAAGGCCAGTACTTTGCCCACCACTGACAACAAGTGAGTATGTGAACTGAAAAGATCCTTATTCATTTGTTCAGCAAAGTTTAATTGAACACAGAGGCAGATTCATGAATAAAAGCATGGGAAATATTCAAAAGATTCAAGGTGTCTGGTTGCTGAGGAGACCAGGATTGTTCTTGAAGAACGAAGAAGGGACTCCATTACCCAGAAATGATGTTACTGTGTCCCATATGTCTGTGTCTTGGGACCCCTGCATACTTGCTCCTAGCTTGGCTCATGAAACCATAGCCTAACATCAATGACCCTAGAAAAAGAGAATTAAATTACAAGATCTGTAGCCACAGAATGGCCAAGAAGTCCATATTTGATAGACTGAATTCTCATTGACGCTGCCTATGCACATGATTCCAATGTGGCAAACAACATTCATAGAATTCTCATCTGCTGCACATTCCATAATGTTTGAGAGGGTAAAGGGGAGTGCTTCTATCCCAAGTGGACTCAGGATAAGTCTAGCTTACAGTCTCTGTACAGACAGCAGGGTCTCACCCTCGTGCACACTGGTCCTGGTTCCCTGCAGACAAGAGAAAACAGGGATGCCATATGTTCACACATCCTGGCACAGAAGGGAGCCAGAGGATGACATCTACCTATGCTGAGGGAAACCTTCGCATCCTGAGCACAGCTGCTGGAAAAGCACCTGACGGTCTGTAGCCATTCATTCCTGTGACAATTTAGACATTGCAGAAGGTTATAACAGGACACCTCCACTAGGTTATAATGTTAGGGTTGGGGTTGTGCTGTGGAGGATGTCAGCCAAGTTGTAATGTGGTCACTGTACAATGCTTTTGTGTTCACTGTTCATGCTTGTTTACAAACCTTTGTTAACAGGTACACTCAGTCTCTTACCCACTCTTGCATCCATAGGTGCTACCTGTATTTAGTCGCTGTTGTGGAGCAACAATCCCTACTATAGTTGAAATTGGTCAAGGTTTCGGGTGGGGAAGGAGAGGTGATCTAGTTTCTGGTAGGAAACTGAGCCATAAAGATGTTCATCTAGCCCCATACTACCTTGTGAGCAGTGCTGAGTTGAGAACTAGCAGTGCTTTATGTGCTTACACGCTCTACTTTCCCCATCCCTCCAGGATATCCTTGGGACTCTTGATATTTCTAAAGCTTCTCCCTGCAGTTTCTTTCCCAAAGGCCACATTGCTGAGGTGACTGGAGGTATCACACGAGTCAGCAGAAGGGGTGTCTTCCTGCCCAGTTTTAGTATGGATTCATAACCCACTGCTAACATGAACAGTATTTCCAGGGGCTCAGATACCAGAGAGACAAGTGCAGTAGAAGGACCCACAATAGAACAGAATAGACTTCTTTCAAGACTGAATGAATTTACTTTTAGGAAGGATTTTTTTTTCCTGGCATGTTGACTGACTGTATTGTGTACCATTTTAATTTTTATTCTGAATGCATCTTACTTTGATAGGAAGGAAAGAAGAGAATAATTGTATGAATTCTGTGTCATCTTCATTCTCAATTTGTCTTTTCCTTTTGACCATCTTTCTTGATAACAGTTCTGAAAGGACTTGGAAGTCGAGTTTGCTCTTAAGCTTTATAGGTGGTCATTCTTCAGCAATAATGCCAGATAGTTACAGAATTATTAAATTATTTACTTTATAAAAAGTTCAATATTATTAAGTTATATATAGTACTTTAACTTACATTCAAAAGAACACTTGACAAAGTGCTCCAAGTGCATTGTTAAAGAAAGATTGTAGTAAATCTCCAGCCTGTAATCCTGGTTTCCTTATCAACATAACATAAAGAAAATAAAGTTAAATAAAAGGTCACAAAGAATAAGAAAGACAGTGAAAGAAGAATGTTAAAGTTTGAACTATAAAGTTTTGCAGATGGGTTTATACTAAAAAGATCCAATTAGACAGTTTAAGTTCTGTTACAAGCACCATAATATACAGGGATATGATAAACAACCTTCCTGACATGAAAACAAATGCTATTTTTTAAAAATTCTAGCTTTGTACATTAGTACTAATTAAGGAATATATTTCCCCAATATCTCCTCTTTTTGTGCTTAGAATAATTTTGACATGCCAGCACATTTTCTTTAATATGAATGGTCAGTAGTGGACTAGAAAGTGAGAAGAATATATCTCTAATATAACACAATCCTTTTTAAAAAAGAGAGAAAATCTGTAGATTAATTATGAATAATGTTATCTTAGGTTTCAGTTGTATGTTTCTAGTAATTTCATGTAGCTGTCGTTTTTACTTAGTGTCTCAAAACTGTAGTTTAGTTCAAAGTTGTTAAAACTAGCTTTGAGAAAATACCACAGTAAATACTCAGCTAAGTAGTTCAAGGTCAAAGTTCTGCTTTAGCAGAATTCAAAGTAATTTGCTTCATAAAAATGCAATGCATTTTAACTAATCAACAATTTTAAATTTTGTGGGGGATTTAACTTCTTTTTACAATTAAAAATATGCTCAGCATATAGAAGGGCCTAATAGCACCATCTTCTGACAAGTTGCAATTTCTGCAGTAACCTTGAAGAGTTGTATTTTAATCGTATGTATACATATTCTGGTTGCTGTCACAATGAAGGATGGCATTTTTTCATGTAAACAGAAACCTTGGGATTTCAGGGGGAAAGTGTGAGAAATAAATATAAGAGTAACCCCATGCATTCTGACAGAGAGAATTGGCTAGATGTCACAGGGCAGAAGCTACTTATTTTACTCTCAGATGTCATAAAAGAAACACTGAATAGAACGCAGTGCAAGCAGTTGAATGTCTCAAGTTCTTGGTAAAAGATTTAGGCAGCAAGCAGGATTCTGGATTAACAGAAACATTTCAAAAGGGTATCAGTGTCAGACATTTGGAAAGATGTATTTAGCATTTGATATCCCTAGTCTGCACTGTAAATGCAGGAAAGAAGAGTTATGCAAATCTGTAAACATATGTTAGCAGTTATATACATTGCTGATTTAAAGTATATTATATATTTGTTGTAATTTAATTAGTAGTAGTTCCCAATTTTGCCTTTTTTGCACATCACAGATTGCTGTTGCTTGGTAATTTTGGATGTGCAAAGAGTATAGGCTCCATAAAGGCCCAGATTAGTCAAGCAGTCAACAGACCCTGATCTGTTTTAATAAATTTATTAGAGAGACAAGGTGGGTGAGGTAATATATTTTGTTGAATCAACTTCTACATGTTGTCATAATTCCTAGAAGCCATTGGCAGGGATTATTTTTGAGAGTGATATCTGAGACTGATATTATGTTTCCAATTTTGTAATGGTGAGTGTAGGTGTGTTATGTAGACGTGTTCAGACTTGAATATAACAGTAGCATTTCTAATCATGAATGATTAAATGGAGCATAAATTTACATGCAGTACTCTCAAACTAGAAGACAGGAGTCTTCATTGAAGAGAAGTGTTTGTTGTTGTTAAGGTCATTTTGGTAAAGCTATCATATCTCTAGAGTGTAATCAGATGGGGTAGCCAGTGTTATAGCATAATGGCAGTAAAAATTAGTGTTGGACTATCTGTGTCCTTCCCTCAGCAATGTGACACATTATTCTCAATCATTTTCTATATAGTGATGATACACCCCAAGAGACAGTACTGTCTGACTGGTGCTGGGACTTTCTCCTCCCACCCTAACCCCTCCACCCCCAAAAAAATATTGAGTTAGGGCAATGGTGGTGTACTTGATGTGGAGTGGGGGCGAGGGGAGAGGAAAGTATTGTACTGTAGTGTGTGGCATACACAAGTACATAACATATTCATGTGTATGCACCAAGGAAAGAGAATTGCCAGTAAACATAGGTCTAGCCTGTCTGTCATTCTGACATTCACTGTGTTTATGGTATGTTAAAACCGATTAGAAGGTAGGGAAACATTAATATTTAATTCTGAAAAGACACTGAGAAACACAACTTTAATGAACTGACTCTGTTCAGAGTTCAGAGATGTACAGAAAAAAAAATAACTTTGTATAAATTTACGATGTTTTATTACTACAAGAACTATTTATTGTACTGGAAATTGATTTGAGTATTAGAGTAAATATCCTTAAATGAAACTACAAATACAAAATTCAACTGATGATTCAACATAATGTGGATTAGGGAAAAGATTGTATATAGCAAAAGTTAATGAATCTAGTTCACACCTGCTAATAATCCTGTTGATGCAAGATCTAGTAATAATTGAAACAATTGTAATTCTATTTTGCTAATGTATGTTATAGGTGTCTGGTGTAAAGGTAGTTCACTGCTTGCATTTTAGTAAATGTTACTCATTGAAGTTGAAGTGCACTGGGAGTTTTGGATTACCACCTGGAAATTGTAGCCCCTTTTCCCCAACTTCCTAGGTCCTTTGCTGGAAGAGATTATTGGTGTTCCTATTCAGGAAGGCAGAGTGCCAGCATCTCTTTAAAAAACAATGTTTAAGCTCTTGGTCAAGAAAGTATCCCTTGAAGCTAAGAATTTTGCCAATTGCTCCCCTCTTTTAGGGAAGAATTTTAAGTTGGTTTTGGCATGGCCACTCTAGAAATACATGCAGTCCTCAGATACTCTTTGCTGCTTTCTGGCTGATTTTTTAGCCTAGCACTGGTTTCACTGATAGAATTCTCTCTTGGTGATGTACAAAGATCCAGCATCTGCACCCAATTCTCTTAAAGCAGATTTTGAGGCTGCTGATATGCCTGTGGATTCTTGCAGAAGTGGTTATAAATGGATTTGAATGACTGATTTAAAAAAAAATGTTTTCCTGAGATAATCCACAGGGTACTACTAGGCAGATGCTCTTTTCTGCCATGGATACTCTCCAACAGGATACCAAGAGTTTTATTTTGTTCACTTTTCTGATTAAGCACATATATGAAACCATTAGTGAAGGTAGGGATACAGAGTAGCCAGTGATCTCTCCAGAGTGTGTATGAGAGCCACTTCCACATCTCTGTTTCATTGGAGACAGATCTGGTCATCAATCAATTCACTCTCTGTCTAGACACAATTGGGACCTGATTGATAGCTGACTGGTGAAGAGTAAATCCACTTAATGTTTGGAGTTTGGCTGGAGGAAACAACCAAAATAAACAGTAGGTCTGATTTTAGCTCCCTTGATTGATGGAATTTGTCTGCTTTTTGTTAGGCAGGTTCGCAACCTGGGGGTTTTGTTAAATTCTCAGATGCTTCTGGATGTTCATATAGCAGCAGTGGTCAAAAAGCTTTGTTATGTCTTTGTTTGGCCAGGAGTAGAGCTGGTCAAAAATATTTCCATCAGAAAATGCTGTTTATTTTTACCCTTTTTTTTACTGAAAATGTTTTACAAAATTTGAATCAAAATGGGGTATTTCATTTTGATGTTCATTTTGAGCTTATCATCTTGGTTCATTTCTATCCAACATTTTTATTTCATTTGGATTTGATGTGGAAAATTTTCAGTGTACTGTGCTTTGTCTTGTCACACATAACTCTGTGTCCTTTTTTGTTGTTGAAGTAGTGCACATGGTTTCAGACTGGTTCTGTTTTACCTTTGTGATGACATTGTGAACAGCATCTTTCAGTTAGTACCAAGCCCCAGCTTCGGGTGAGGCTGTGATTGCAGGACATACATTTTTGGAGAAAGAGAGCAGTGATTACTAGGCACTGTGTCTGTCTGTGACCCCCACAGGTACTGTAAGCTGTTATGAAGCAAGGCTTATTTATTGATTTCACCTCACAAACCTCCTCTTCTCTTCCCTCTTACCCTTCTCCCCCATTCTGAAGGATGAAAAGAGGGAGTGGAAGTGGTTCAAGTCACACCAAAGTTGTCTGACTCCCTCACAAACAAAACATTTAGTCAGCAGTTCCCAGGACATGCCCACTCTGCCGCTTCCTTTGTTGGCGGGCCTCGAACTTCCGGAACCTTTTTCTTTTCTTTTTCTTTCTTTCTTTTTTTTCTTTCTTTTTTTTTTTTGCTGGGGGGTGGGTGGGGAGAATGACAATTCCGGCATCTCTGCCCATCTTCGGCGGACTTCTGTTGCTGTTCTCCTTAGCCGCCTAAGCCCTATGGCAGCAAAAAGGCTCACGGCGGCCCTGAAGTTGCGGTGAGGGAAAAGACAAACACTCGAGGCTTGCACCAGCTCAGTGGGTAAAATCTTGTGGAAGCTCCACATCATGAACTCCAGAAAGTGAAGAGAGAGAAACCAGATTGCCTAGAGGGGCAGTCAGCTGAATTCATTTTGTCTCAGGCAGACATCTCCTCTGGAGGAGGAGGTTAGTGTACTCTGATTAATCAAGCTCTATATGATATTGTTTCTCTTCTATAGATTGACTCCCAGTGGGCCAATGCCTTAGACCATTAGCTACTGCTCCCTCTAAAACTTTGCTCCGTTACTTCAGTTTAGAAAGGTTGCAATTACTAGTCACAGCTTCCTTCTCTGTTAAACATGGTTTGGATGGGAACACGAGTTGGGAAGGTAGTGCTCCCATATTGCATTTCTCTCAGTTGCAACCGTCAACAGGCATTAACCCCTCTGGGAAGATGCATTAACCAGACATCCTCCTGGGCTGTGCAACATTTCATAGTTGGCATTGGGACTGTGCCCAGCATCATTTGCCAGCTATGAAGATGAAGGGTCACTCTGAGATATGACCCCAAAGGCTAGGGACATTAGCTGTGCTAAAACATGTGGAACATAATCACAAAGTCCATGCAACAGTTGGGCTAGCTCAGGAGAAAAGCTAACAAGGACTGGGTCCACTACACAGCAGAGGTTGACACTAACAGTGTTTTCCATGATGTTATCAGCTGAATCCCCCAGCAATATTCCACAGACCACAGCAGTGTGTGCTCAGAGGGGGCAGAAATATGATCACAAATAGCCTAGGCTATGTCACTAACCATAGCATGAGAGAGGATCCTGGCTGAGGAAATGCTTCCCTCTCTCCTGGTGGATACAGGATGAGGATGCTTCAGAGGCCTTACGGTTACAGCTGCTCCTGGGAAGTGGGGAGGGAGGAGATAACTTCCATCCTTTCTCTTTTGCTAAAAAGGCCAGATCTGTGTGCTGCTGTGGGAACTGCAGCAGAGAATGCCCTGGGTATCTGGGAAGAATGGGTGGTGTCACTGACCATATGTATGTTACACCCCACTGGGTGAGCAGCATCGTAAAGGCTAGCAGCAGCACTAGGAATTTATAACTCTCACGTGACAGCCCCCACTCTTTGCTTATGTAACAAAATACAGCATACCTCCAGAATCAAATTATTTCCAAACAAATTGTGTGCTATCAATTGTGAGGAGTAGCTCAGATCATACGCCCTCCATACTGGGTTTGTGGCAACAAGTAATGCATTAAGTATTGCAAAAGAAGGGAAGAAAGAGGCTTTCCAATGTGTCCCTTGCTTCATTCACTGAACTTAATGGTTGTGAGGCAATTGCTGGAGAGGAATGCCTGGGTGAATGTACTATGTCAATGGCCAGGAGAATCTGTTGCCATTTCAGCTTGTACAGTGCAGCATACCACATACTTGGCTAAGAGGGACACTTTCTCTACCTCACCACCAGATGAAGCAGGAGGTGGGGATTAGGTGGAATGCCACCTTTTGCAGGCTGGCACATCTGTCCGAGCAGATAATAGGAGCAGTAGCATTCTGTATCCATGGCTCCAGACAAGCATAGACAGACATTAGCTTCCACTTGTCACCTCAGCACTGGCCATTCATGATGGTTACTCTAATAGATGTCACAAAGCTAGTCAGCAGGGATGATGCTGGGACTAATCAAGTATTTGTCTTGTAGTATCCATTGGGGAGAAAACTGACCTACATGAAAAGGTCTAAAGTGTGACCAAACTGCTGAATTCTTAGTAGGTGGGAGTCATGCTGTCTGCTCTTCTAGAAATATGCCATCCCCATGTCCTCGGAGAGCAGAAGCACTACTTGATGGGAACATATCTAGAACTCCAATTCAAAAGCATCATGGTTTCCATCCTCCCAGGTAACAGGCAAGCAGGTCCCACTTGTGAGAAAGGCAGAACATTGTGGTGACTGAAGTCATTGCTCCTGGACCTCTAAGACATAGGCATCCTCCTCCTCATCACTAGGCATTAGCTGAGGTACACACGGTAAAATCGCCATACATAGATACAAGAGCATTTTGAATTAATCCTTGTGAGAGAGGAGGGATGGGTGAGGAAGAAAAGTCTACATTTGGTGGGTTTGGGGGGAATGCTTTAACTGTAGATATTGTTTGTAATAATGTTGCTTTTGTATGTGCACCTAAAATTATGGGTAAATGCACTTTAAATTGAAATAAAAATGTGCTGGTCTGTAGATTCTCAAGGCTAATGTGAGATTATTAATGTAATAGTATCTTTCATTATCTCTGGTATTCTGAGGGTGAATTAACTGCTTTCTTATTACTCTCTCCTACCTTATTTTCATCCGTATCCTTCTCTTTTCACATATGGAATATAAGTAACACGAAAAACATGATTCAATGAGAACTAACTACAATACACAAGAGTGGGTGGTACCAATTTGCATTGTTGGAGCTTGAAAGTTTCAAGTTTGACATGTTTTCTGATGACTTATTTGTTCACATATTCCATAAAATGCAGAATTACCCATGAGACATCCAAGACAAAGATGATGCCAAGAAACTAATGCGTTTGCATTTCTAAGTTTCCTTGCAGTGACTACAAATACAGTACAATTTAAAGTGGAGAAATGTCTGTATTATTATTAACAACAACAATTATTTACATTGCTCATTGTAGGTTGGCCTCAGCCAAAAAAAAAAAAAAAAAAAAAAGACATGACACATGTTTAGGGGAATCAAAGAGAACAGGCTCCAATGTCACTTGACATAAATATGTATAAATATCTATAAACTGTCACTTAACACAGGAATTTGATTTGATAACTCTCCATATTAAGCCTTGTATACCCACAGATTTCCCAGTGCTCACTCTTCAGGAGGATCAATCCTTAAGCTCTTAATCCTCAAACTACCTCTTTTTCCACAGTCTTCAGTGCAGGCCTTCTAAAACCATTGTTTTAAAAATAAAATACCTGCAGTCTACTTTTGGACTGTTCACTCCTTGCACCAAGGACTAACACTCCTTGAATGCCTGAAAAATGCCAAACGTTCGATGGTCTGAGCATATAGCCCTTGCTTTTGGTGACAGATGTCCTGTATTTAAACCTAGGAACTATCCTGTGACAAGGGGTAAATCAATGGATCTTTTATAGAATTAAGAAAATAGTGGGGTTTTTTATTTGGGGGTTGAACTGAAAAATCCAAAAGATATTTTAATTATCTTTTAATATCTATATCTATATATAGTTTTTCATTTCATTTCAAATAAAATTTCAGGTGTTTTTCATCCTTTTTCAAAATCAGCTAATTTTTTTAAAAAACAAAATCCCATTTTGAAACAGTCAGAATATTTAGTTTCAAAGCTGTTGAACTGAAATGTTTCAGAAATGTTAAAATGGAAGAGTTTGGTACCGCCACAAAAATTAGTAGGTTTTTTTCAGAAAAAACTATTAGTTTAATTCACAAAGGTTTTGGTACCATGAAAAATGCATTTTCTGATTAAATTTACTTTTTGTTGAAAAGAATTTGCCCAGGTCTGCTCCTTAATTTTTTGGGTGACATTCTTTGGCCTATGTAATGCAAGAGGTCAGGGCAGGTGACTATAATGGTCCCATCTAGCTTTAAAATCTATGATAAATAAATTATAATTGACCAGTACCTCAAAGGGAAAAAAAATTCTCTCTGATGTTAGTCAGTTGTCTAATGTATGCATATGACCAAGAAACATCTTGAGCTCCTTTAAGATTCACACTTGCCACTGTACACTTACCTCTCACCTTCCAACCATCTTTCAGATTCTCTGAAATAAGGTGTGGATCTGATGTGCTGACACTGAGGTGAGCTGAGCATAGATTTCTATTGCCAGCCTTTTATCTGTCAGCTCTAACCAGCTAAACTGGTGGGACCCAAGCCTACCAGCCACTTTCGTTTATCTATAGTTTCTGAATATGTATTTTGCAACAAATGCTATCAGTAGTGGGATGTGTATATTCCCTGAAACATCTGCTTTCTGATGTGGAAATGAACATGATTTTTTGTCTTACTACATAGACGCTGAAGCCAAAAGGGAATCAAATCTGGGAGGAATTAGTGGCACCATGTGCATGTGTGCAGTTTCTTTTGCAGATTCCATTGTCATGTAGTCTTAGAAATTAAATAATAGTCCCATGCTACATGGCTACTGTATTACTATCTGAAACAAATTCTATCAGGAAACAAATTCCTGCTGCATCTTAAACATTTGTTTTCCAGCAATATTCACCCAAACAAACTTTAATCACCCAGATGTTTTGTGCAAAGAAAATGTAAAAGGAATACCAAAATGGCAAATTGAAATTCAGATTCTAATTCTCCAAAATGATGGAAATTAATTTTTCCATTGTTGACTTTCATTTGGTGGTAAGGCTAATTTGCTTTTCACCACCAGAATGGCTCCCTTTCCTCAGTGGGTAAAATGAAACATCAAATATATTTATGCAGTTGTTTCTCAAATACATATTCTATTGTTGGGATTTTTCTCACTTCCAGGTATGGGAAGTGAAGGGGGTAAAATTGTCATTGACTTCAATGGGATCAGAGAGAGATCAACCAAGAGCTTTTGAAAGTCCAACCCTGTGTTCCTTTTGGTGCAGCCAGACAAAATGAAAAGGCTCCTTGGATGACATTATTAACATATGGTGTGTATTTATTGTTAGAGAGTAATGAATGGTCTGATATGATATTGATTGTGAAAATTAACATATGTAAGGGACCCTAGAGCATGGAATAGGTGTTTGTATATGCTTTATAAATAAATAAGCAATCCCTGTCTCACATGTCAGTGAAGATGCTAGAAAATAACCAGGTGAAAAGTGAACATATCTCCAAAGGAATTTAAAAATATTCCTCTAAAATGTAATGGAGATTGTTTTCCTACTTATATATATTGATTTCCGTGTTAGCCTTTATTTTGAAAGAGGTGCTAGGAGTCTTAAGTTCAGATCATATCTAGTACACCTGGATATTTAATGTCTCATGTGACAATGAAGATCTCTTTCAGTCTTTGGAGATCTCTATGGTATGCCTAAACACTGTGCTTAACTTTGAATGCCCTTGCTCTTGTGGGTGTGACTTAGACACCTGATATTATTGAACACACAGTAGATACTTTTGTCTGTGAATAAGATCTTTTTTTCTACTGATAGAAAACAAGACTATAAATCCCAGTTGTGGGACTTGAAAAATTGGGTTTGTGTGGTTAAAATCTTCTGAAAATTCTATAAAGCAGCATGAGACATTGTTCTATTCAATTTCTAGCTATTGATCCAACCGAATGCTTGTTTGGAGATTGCTTTTGCAGCTTTAGCTGAACATAAGAAATACTTGTCTCTTTAGAGATACGGTGGGTGGGGATTTCATTTACAAGGGACACATATCATGTATACGGATTTCTTGTGCTGAGGTAAGTAAAGGACTTTTGCCCTTGAAAAAAGTATTATATACCTCCCAGCTGCAGAATTTGCTTGTGTGTTAATTGCAAAAAGGATGGTGAACAGCAGACAATGGGGAGATAAATGCTTTGACTAGTTGAGGAAAAAAAACTGATTAAAGATATGTCAAACAAGGCAACCTGCTAGTGCATCAGATGCCCTGTGAGAATGCTAACACTGGAATAGATTCAAAGCTGCAAGTGTCAGATTTTAGGCTAGAGGAGCTTGAGACTGTCATAAAAAAGAGGAAAACTATCTTTATGACAGGAGACAGGAGCTGACCTAGTCTCACTGCATCCTTACAGGCTAACCCACAGGTAGAACGGATATCGGTCTCAAAAGAGGTGCCTACATTCATTGCCCTCACGACAGAAACAGAAAGGTAGAGGCCTATTTTCAGAAACACAAAGAGTTAAAGGTAATCAGAGCACAAAGGCATGCTACACATTGTCCTCATCTTCCTCCCTCCCTAGGAAATATTTTTTTCCTTATTCTCTTTTATATAATTAAAATGGATTTTTTTGTTTGTTTTAGAAATTTAAAACTGTTCTCTTTCTCAGTTTTTATCGTGGTGCCATACAGCCCACCTGTGCCCTCATGGTCTCACCCTGGGCCCTCATTCCCCTGTAAATTTGAACATCCCCTCTAATTTCCGTTGCTGGGGACAGCATTGCCTTCCTTCCTCCAGATAGTACACACATGCTTCATAGCCTGTAGCGGGGTGATCATCCCGCTCCGACCCCGAAGGGGTTAAAACAGCCCTGGCAGAGGGCTGCCCTGAGGAGCCAATAGTAAAAGCAGCCCTGGAGAGGGCTATGGCTGGGGAAAAGGAGTGAAAGCAGCAAACCTAGACCAATTGGGGAAGCAACCATAGCTCAATTAGGGCCCAGTTGGCCCTGATAAGAGGTCTGTGGGCCAGAAGCTGGAGGAGTCTCTCTCCAGCCCTGGAGGGAAAGGGCCTAGCTGCTGGGGAACATACGGTACCTGAAACTGCAGCAGTGCTGGAGAATAGGGCAAGGGAGATGGGGAGCTCCAGCCTAGTAAACCCCCAAACTGCAGGCCTTGGTGAAGGCCTGCACAGGTACTGGGGTTGCAGAGGTGCAGCCCGGGGTTAGGCAGAGGCAACTGGTCCAACCTCTGCCATGACAGACTTCAGTTTGCCCCAGTGAGCAGGGGCTAGATGATGACTGGCAGTAGCCACTGAGGCAAGGTGGGTTTTAGAGGGTTTAAGGTTTCCCTGGGAGGGGAGAGCCAGAGTATGGGGGTACTGCTGGGACACCACCCCAAGGTAAAGGGTCCTGGGGCTACAGGGCCAGCATCAGGTGAGACACTGGCCAGGAGGAGGTGCTCTAGAACTGCAAAAGAGTTAATTCCCAAGACAACCAGCAGGAGGTGCTGCACCAGTGACTCTTCACATCGCTACACAACCCCACAAACTTCCCACCTCCTCCTGGTCCCTACAAGTTCTGCAAAGGCATGGAATGGCAAGGAAGATGGAACTGATGGGGGGAAGAGGGCTCAAAGCAGTGGGAATGGGGGAAGAGGAGAGACAGGGGCCTTGGAGCAATGATGGGAATGTTGGAGTTGGAGTTCCTCGAAAACCAGGAAATACAAAGTTAAGGTGCACATCCCACCCCTGCAATTGAACCATAGCTTTGTCCTCTTTAAGTGATGCACCAGCCCATCAGTAATACACATACTAGCACACCATCCTTAAAGATTCTATAGAGCACACTGGTAACAGAGCACATGAGCACTGTAGGACAATGTATAACACCATCAAATTGCTCAGGCAAAACTCAGGTTTAGGTCAGACATGTCAAAGAGAAGGTACCTACGTGTGAGCTACATGAAAACCCTGAGCCTACTGCACATCAAACACCCCACACTTGCTAACTGTTACTAGCCCTCCCCTCTTGTCCTGAGGATTCCTTCTGACACATTCCCTTCATCTGCGACTCATTGTCAGGGAGATCATTGTCATGTATGCCACAGCCTGCTGACAATCCCCATGGTAAAAAGATGCCATGTGCACCTCTGCAGACACGACATATGTAACTCAATACTGAAATGAGATATACATGCTCCTTCAAAGGACACATGCACCTCTTCTCATATCACAGTGACATATCTGGCAAGAGGCTTCATCTATTCCTTCCACCATTCAATACAGTACACCTTAACACAGTGAAGTCAGTTGAAGTGCATGCAGACAAAAGTTGGAATTTAAATCTGGGGAGCACAACACAAACAATGGCACGTTCTCTTAAAACTTCCTCATGTCTATTTATTCTGACACTCCACTCCATTACTGAGTCATTCTTAGTGGTTATTGTCTACTACTCCAGAGGCAGAGTTCAGTTTGCATTGCTGGGGTGCTGTGTAATGTATCTGTATTTCCTGGTTTTCAGAGTTTGTTAGCTATTCTCCATATTCTGGAAGGGCATGAGTCACCTCTGGGCAACCTTAACCCTCCACTAACAAAGTTTTGGGGCATTTACTAGATAAGTTTTCTGCTGACCAATGCTTAGTTGTGTTTATTTTTCTACACAAAATTTGTGGCCTTCATAGGTACTTTCAAGGTTATCTGATGTTGTATAAAATTGCATTATATTACATACATGATGAAAATGCAGTATTGACTTAGGTGTTTCATATAGTCTATATGATTTTGTAAAGCAATATTGATTCATCTTCAGTTTGGAAGGTCAGCATAAAGTTTACAAAGAAAAATATAGGAGGTTTGGCAATATTATATAGTGCTTGCCTATTAAAGTACTAAAATGTGAATAGCTGCAGCAGGAGATTTTCTTTAAAAAAAAAACCTTTAATAACCTCATCAACTCCATGATGTATTCACTTGATCAATCTTTTGGCTTATAAAAATGAATATAATGATGCAGTGATGATGATATTTTGTGCTTCTAGCACACTTTCATCTGAAAATCTCTGTGTGTACTGTTATCTATCCTTCAGGAGCAGAACACAGATTTCCTGACTCACAGCCTTATGCTCTACGCATCACAGATGCCCCAAATAATACTTTACTCTTCCACAATGTCTAGAATCTTGAAGCACTTTATAATCTTGAATGAATGTTGCTTTAGCATATCCGCTTGAGGTAGGTAAATATTAGTAACCTTCTCTAGAGGGAGATAATGAAAAACAGCAGAATTAAGTGACATGCCCAAGATCACATGGGAAGTTTGTGGTGGCAGAACCAGAAATAGAACCCACAATTCTCAAATCCTGATCCTGTACTGTGACCGCAAAACTATGCTTCCAATGCTTGACAACATTAATTGAACAATTCTGTAATGTGATATTCTGAGAATTACCGTAATTTATAGGAATCTCACTGGATCAAAGCCTCTGTCACTATTTCATTAAGACTAAGTAGGTCTGATTTAGGAAAGCATGTAATCAGGTGCTTTAAGTCCTATTGACCTTCAGTGTAATTCAGAACATCCTTCCTGAGTGGGTATGCTTTCCTGAATTGATGCCTATGTAAGGTTGCAGACTGACATCATAGAACTAGATAGAGTATCTAGTTGAAGGGAAGAGTGCTGATCTTGTGGCACAGGACAGAGATTAAAGACAAGCCTGAGTTATTTCCCTAACTTTGTCACTTCTTCCTTTGTGATTTGAGCTCAAACCAAGTAGATTACTCACACACACCCCTATACTTTATATCATATACTAAAATTGTCTGGTATGTAATGGGGAAAAAAAACTGTATTGAGAATCTTCATGATAGCTATCCTAAACTAGAAAAAAGGAGCATGACTATATTTAGTCAACCAAGTTTTTGAGAAAGCAGGAGAAAGGTCACACAGGTTCCTCTTTTACTTTCTTGTGCAAATTTATTTTAACACTCATGTAACTATCATATCACATGGTTGAGAGAACTTCTTCAGGCAAGAAAACATGGTAAATTAAGTTTAATTTCCATGATGTTTTGCATTCATGTAGAGATTAAGAAATGTAATTTGTTTGAATCCCACAGTTTATTATTAAAATGTTAATTACTTTTATATATTAGCATTCTCCTAGACCTAGACCAGCACATGATTTCTAAAATTGATGATATATTTTGCCGTGAAAAAGAGAGTATATTTAGCTTTATTTTAAATTATCATTTTAGACATTTTTAGTATTTATAATATTTTCATATTATAGTATGTACAATATATGCAATAAAATCCTATGGTAAATCTTATAGTCTTCAACAAACCTGCAAGATACTCTTTCAGGAACAAAGGAATAAAGCTCACCTTGACATATTAGGAAAGAATATTGTTTCAATGCATGCTAAATTAGCAATAACACTGGGGATTTTTCACCTTCCCAGGAAAAGCTGGATGTTTTTGTATGCTTCTACAGTCACGTTTTGCTGTGACAACTTCTAGTAAAATACATGGTGAGGGGAATCAGAGGGGTAGCCGTGTTAGTCTGGAATTGCAGAAGTGACAAAGAGTCCTGTGGCACCTTAAAGACTAACAAGGTGAGGGGAGTCAGGATTCAGTTTCGTGAAGAAAACTCTGTCATCCAATCAGGAAGTGTTTGCCTGGACCTTCAGTATGTTACAGGGTAGAAGTAAGGTTGTACCATCTTGCAGTAATCCAGATCCTTGTCTGAAGTCCTATCCATCATGTGAGAGGAGGGGGCAGGGATTTTAGCTATAGAGACAGATTATGATATGGATTGCAGAGGAAGTAGGGCTAAATCTGGATTTCCTTTGATTGTTTGGGCCTGCACAATTATTGCTAGGTGCATCACTGGAAGTATTATTGCCAGACAGTGGTTTTAGTTTTTCCACCCATGTGTTTGGTATGTTAATTAGGGCATGCCTACACTTGTAAAGTTACAGCACTGGAGTTACCCCACCACTCAGAGAACACTGAAGGGAAATCGCTGTTGTGTGTTCACACTCACAGCTGCCTGCACAGTAGAGTGTTCACACTAGCAGTGCTATTCGAAGTGGTGTACTCTGGGCAGCTGTCCCACAGAGCATCTTTCTCTTTTGCTGCTAAGACTTGTGGGAAGGGAGAAGGGGTGGCGGGACATCCTGGGTCTTGTCTCAATGTCCCTTGGTGCATTGCTTCTCATCTCAGCAATCCCTGTGCTTCCGTCCACATCTGGCGCTGTCTTTCAGTGGTTTGAAGTGACAAAGAGTCCTGTGGCACCTTAAAGACTAACTAAAAGTATTAAAGCATAAGCTTTCGTGGGCTAATACCCACTTCATCGGATGCATGCCTCATTTTCAGTGGTTTGTGTACTTCAGTGGTTTGTGTACTGTGTGCCCTGCCCTGCCTCTTTCGAACTGCAGGAATGGATCCCAAATGTTGACCAGTATGCTGCTTGCAATGACCAACATGTCACAAGTGGCAGTGGAGTTATTCCTTAAACTACAAAGGCAAGAGGAGTACGACATTGATCTTGCGATGCATACTAGCTATGATGTGAGATTGCTTGTAGCATACACAGGGGTGCTGACCACAGTGGAACATCACTTCTGGGCTCAGGAAACAAGCGCTGACTGGGGGGATCACATTGTGATGCACGTCTGGGATGATGACCAGTGGCTGCAGAACTTTTGCATGAGGAAAGCCACATTCATGAAACTGTGTGATGAGCTCACCCCAGCCCTGCAGCATACAGAAATGAGAATGAGAGCTGTGCCGTCCTTAGAGAAGAATGTGGCAATTGCACTGTGGAAACTGGCTACTCCAGACTGCTACCGATCGGTTGCTAAGCAGTTTGGAGTGGGAAAATTGACCGCTGGACTCATGTTGACTGAAGTGTGCAGGGCCAATAATCACATCCTGCTCTGAAAGACCATGTCTGTGGGCAACGTGCATGACATTGTGGATGGCTTTGCACAAATGGGCTTCCTAACTGTGGAGTGGTGGTTGATGGCATCCACATTCCAATTCTGGCACCAGACCGCCTAGCCACCAAGTACATTAATTGCAAGGTGTATTTCTCCATGGTTCTCCAGGAGCTTGTGGAACACTGGGGGCATATCACAGACATTAATGCAGCTGGTTTGGAAAGGAGCATGAAGCACGCATCTTTTGGAACACTAGTCTATTCAAGAAGCTGCAAGCAGATGCTTTCTTCCCTGAGCTGAAGATCACTATAGGGCGGCGGTTCTCAAAATTACTGCTACTGCGACCCTTTTTTTTTGAACTCTCCATTCTGGTGACCCAATAGTATGTCCGCCAAAATGCAGCCGAATTGAAATCTTCTGATTTTGGTGGCATTTTGGTGGACATACCAAGCATGTCTGTGTGTAGGCGGAAATGTCCATGAAACTGGAAACAAGCACTTTGGAGGCTTTTCGCTGGACCCACTGATGCGCATTGTGCATTCGCCGAAGTGCCACCAATGGCGGAAGCATTCGCATCAGCGGTTTCTCTGCAGCATCAGAGGCTTGAGACCTCCCTGGAATCCGCTGGTGACCCGCTCGGAGGTCGTGACCCCCAGTTTGAGAACCGCTAAGTAGGGGAAGTCAAAATGCCCATTGTGATCCTGGGAGATTCTGCCTACCCTTAAATGCCGTGGTTCATGAAGCCATACATGGGGCAACTTGACAGAAACAAGGAGCAATTCAATAACAAGTGCAGAATGACTGCGGAGTGTGCATTTGGCCCTTTAAATGCCCACTGGCAATGCTATATGGGAAGTTGCACATGGCTGACAACAATATTCCTATGCTTATAGCCACATGCTGTATGCTCTATAATATTTGTGAAGGGAAGGGTGAAAGCTTCAGGGGCTAGGGATGAAGGGTTTTGGATGTGCGAGGAGCTCATGGCTGGGGGAAGTGTTGGAATGGGGGGTTAGGGCTCTGGCTGGGGGGAAGATTCTGGGGTGGGGCAGGGCAAGGGAGGAGGAGTTTGGGGTGCAGACAGGATGCCCTGGGACTGGGGCCAGAGAGGAGGACTCCCCAGCCCTCTCCCCGCTAGCAGCAGCTCTGGGGGAGGGGCCACCCCTCCGGCATCACAATCATCTTGCACCACTGTCACTTCACATGCTCCTAGGGTTCCTCTCAGCTTCAGAAAGCCCCCCTCCTCCCCTGCAGTATGTGGGGAGGGGCTGCCATCACATGTGTGCCTCCTCCCCTGCAGATGCCCCTTGCCGGGGATGATATGCCCCTTGCCCAGAGTGGGGCAGGGGCAGAGATTGTGGGTGGGAGCGAGGGGTCTCTGCTGGTGAAGGGTCCTGCCAGAAAAGGGAAGGATCCAAGGCGGCAGGGCAGGCACTAGTGAATGGGGAACACTAGGACCCTGTGGTGGCAGTTAATGCCAGGAGCTAGCAGAGTGGAGCACAGCCAGAGCTGCAGGGGGCAGCCACTGGCTTGAGGCAGGGATGCTCTGGGAACCAGAGGGCACCCACGGGCTAGTGGGGGGCCAAGGGATGCTTGGGGGAGGCATACAGGGTTGGTAGATGGGGCCGGAGGAAAGACCCGTCCCCAAAAATTGATGGAGCTGGACTCCCGGACCCTGAATATTGTTGAAGCTTTGGCACCACAGGCCCATATAACTCACCGTCCCTGCGTAGGAGTTAATACCTGTAGTTTAAAGGATTCTTAGTTTACCAGATTAGAGCTCAATATGCTAATGTTCACACACCTGAGTGGAATACAGATCTGCACTCACATGTTGAAGAACAACAATAACAGAACAAATAAATATTTTTTTTATCTCCACGCTTTCCTGTGCATGTCTTTTTCACTGCTGTATCTGAATCAATGTTTTGTTTTTGTTTTTTTTATTAAGAATGGTTTCCAGCTCAGTTTGAAGTCCTAGAGTTTCTTGCATGATTTGTGGATTACAGTCTCTAAGGGTACAGTTCACACAAATTGATGGATAGAAGTGGAGTTTATGTATTAAAAACGGCAGGGGGATGAAGGGTGAGTGCCAAGCGAAATGCTCTTTGGATCTCATTTTCTTAGTAAAGGAAGAAGTAAAAGTAGTTATAAAAAAGACAGATTTTTTTTATTAGATAATCATTATGTACAACATGGGGTTTACTGTAGCTTTTATGTTATTACTGATGAGACATTTCATTATATGATTTCAGTGTGTCATTGTTACCTCTTGCATTTCAAAGTTCTAGGCAGGTATTTTTGTTAGCATCCTATACACATTTTCTGACAGCATACATAGTTAGTTTCACTAACCTTATGATTTCATTTCCATGATATTATTTATGAGTTACAAGATAAGCATTTTCAGTGCACATTTAAATGATTCACTATAGCATATTGTATAATTTCAAAATTATTCTATATTTAGTTTGTAGTTCTACATATGCTTGTGTTTGATCATTCAGATAACAATCATTTCTGGGATTCAGCTACAGCGTTCCTAAGCAATATGCTGTCCATTAACTCCTTGCTTAACATTCTAGTTATGTTCTTAAAAAATGTGACTTTAAGTGAAATGGTGTTAAGCAAATCCAATTTCCCCATAAGAATTAATGTAAATAGTGGGGGAGGGGGTTAGGTTCCAGGGATTCTTTTTTTCTCAAGATAAAAGTCATTATACACATATGTGGTATAAGTTTTAAACAAGTTCTAATCAGAGGATTGTCTAGGAACATGCTCATGAGCTCCCTGAGATTCTCCTGAAGCAACCCTACTGATGTCAGATGGGATATTTCCCAGGGAATGCCTTGCTACTAAATGATAAACTAGCACTCAGCTGAGCCCTCAAGGATTAACACATTATTGTTAATGTAGCCTCCAACTCTACAGGCGATACTGAAGGAGGCAGGAGGGAGGAGACACAACAGTAGCATGACAGTGCCTGCAAACACTTCCCTGTGGAAACTGAACGTGATGATGAACCCATCCTATCCCATTGGAGCTCACCACTCCCTCCTCCAGATGGCACATGCACGGCTGCACAAGAGCCGACTTTCCAAAGTGCCAGGGTGCTCAACCCTCCCAGCTGTGCCCTAGGCCCTTCCCCACTCCACCCCTTCCCTCAAGTGCAATGCATCCTTGTTCCTCCCCATCTCCTCAGCCTCCTGAACACTGCAGAACAGCTGATTGCCGTGGGCAGGAGGTCTGGGGAGGAAGAGTGGAGGCTGCACACCTTGCACCTGCAGCAGTCAGCTTTTTCACAGCATTCAGGAGGCTCAGGGGGAGGGGGAGGAGCAAGGACACTGTTCGCAGCCTCCCCACTCCATCCCCGCACCTTTCACTCATAGCAATCAGCTTTTTGCAGCATTCAGGAGGCTCTGAGGGGGAGGTGGGAAGGCTGTGCACCACATCCTCACTCCTCTTCCTTCCCCAAGCCTCCTGAATGCTGCAAAACAGCTGACTGCTGTTGGCAGGAGGCACAGGGAGGGATGGGGGAGTTACAGAATTGTGGGGCCCATCATAGGGCAGGAGGCGCTGGGAGGTGGAAGGGAGCTAATGAGGGGCTTCCGGCCCACCCTGATTCCAAGCCTCCAAATGTTAATAGGCGGCAGCCAAACAATGTTATAAGAAAACACTGAGAAACTTTAAATTAGTATGTTCTCTAAGAGATCAGTGACATAACAATGAAGCAACGTTAACTGGGACGACATTTAATCTCTCTATCCAAAAACTTCCCAGCTGGTGACAGAGTTAAGGCAACCTACTCTTTCATGTGTCATCCTGTAAAAGAAAAATAAGCTTCTGTGCTAAGGAATTTTTTTATCACTGTAATTAAGGCCTATTGGGCAAGTGTGAGTGCAGTTTGACTGTATTGCCTTAGAGAATGCATGGGTGGGGCACATGTGGACAAGCTCACTTGGAACACAGTCCTCTACGGTTCTGAATCCCCCTGAGAGGTGTTACTTATTCACAATAATAATTAAAGCCAAAGTGACTAGAGCAGAATTAATTCCTCTTTGCAGAAACTTAGCACTTTACAGCATGGAGATTTGGTTTGCTATTTTTGTTAAGAGTCTCTGTTTGAAAATGCATCATCAGCTGAAACCCATATAAAGTTCCAGGGTTCTAACATATGATTCAGGGGAAAGCCAGAAATAGACTTGTGATGGTGTGGTCCTTGCAGTTTTTCAGTCTAAGCTCCAGTAATAACCTTTGTTCAACACAGAATTTACCAAACGTATAACTTGAACATCCCTAGCAGAAAACAAGGAATATATAAAATATTCATGTAAATCTTACACTGGTTTAACAGGAGCACAAATATGAACTTTGAGGAAAGAAGGACAAGCAGATGAAAATAGATCAATGTATCCGCTCCAGGATAGTTGGCCCCTAAAGAGGATAGGCAGTTGTCCTACCTGTGATAGATTCTGCTGAAGAGAATAATGTAATCCTGATCCACCTGTGGACAGTTAATTACTTAACTGGGGAGCTTCTAGAGACTGGCTCTGCAAAGAGTGATGCATTTTGTGGGGAAGAGTAGCATCTGTCTGAACACCCAGTAGAGGCCTAAACCTCAAGCAGGGAATTCAGCCTGAATTCTGTGGATAGCAGGGCAAGACATAGAATGGATTAACCAGAGGCCGAGAGTGGAGTAGCTGGCTAAAGCTTTTGTTCATTTTCGTATTGTCCATCTCTGTTAAATAAATGATACCCTCCAAAGAAGGTACATTTTAATACTAGAAAGGGCTGCTTGCACTTGTTTATTCCCCTGGTGAAGGGAAACTGAGGCTGGAGCACACCTGCGGCACTGCACCTAACTGTAGGAGGACATGCTAGTATGACCTCCATGCCATTACACCATCCAAATTATAAAAGAAACTGGGTATTTTAGATGTTTGCATCATATGCTTCTTATTACTTCACTTCATGATATACAATTAGATCTCTGTAAATGGGTTAAATACGTTTTTATTCTGACTCAACTTCTCTTTGCATGTTAGTTTAATTCGAATATCAGTTATATTCTTACTGTAAAAGAAACATTAAGGTTAATTTTTTTACCCCACTTTTTTTATTGTGTAATTGCCTATGCAAGAATATACTATCATCTTGTTTGACAATGCATGTAGCCAGGACTTAAAATGTAAATATGTGGTGTTAGATATTCTTTAAGTAAACTATTTAAGTATTTGCTTAAATCTTTATGATTAGTAATCTTAATGATTAATGTTAAACATAATGTTTTTACACTATTTGTAGTTTAGATGAGCCTGTAATGTCTTCAGTCTGAATTAGTATAACTAATGCATTATTCACATAGGATGAAGCTAGAATATCGATCATATTAAAATCTAACCTGTGTAACAATGGACTAAAAAGTGACATTATGTGCAAAATCTACCTTGTATTCTTGTATTTCTTTGAACTACTCTGTTTATTATTTGTGTTCTAGAGTGCCCACTGCAAGGACATATCTATAATGTATTATTCCCAAATGAATATTGTACATTCTGCCCATTGTTTCACAAACAGAATATAATTTCATGAACTAGGAAAATAAAATGGTTCTTTTTCAGACAGGAAAAACTTCAGTTCTACAGTTTTCTTTTGGGAAACTGAAGTTCCCCATAGTTAGAATACTACATTGTGCTAGTAGTTTTCAATGTTATTAAATTGCTCTTGTTATTTACCAATGCTCATGTTGCAAAGCAAACCCCAGTCAGCAGGATGATTACCTCTATGACAATTTCTATTAAACTTACATAGTAGCAATGGCCTATTGT
Source organism: Dermatemys mawii (assembly GCA_007922305.1). Lineage (NCBI taxonomy): Eukaryota > Metazoa > Chordata > Testudines > Dermatemydidae > Dermatemys > Dermatemys mawii. The sequence goes on from ML677377.1 coordinate 10,814,644, forward strand.
CATGCTCCCCTGCTGTTACAGAATTCCTATTTAATGAGACTTAAGTGAAAAATCAAGTTTGATAAAAATTCCACATACAGTAAGCCTCACTGTTGCATTTTTTTATGAGCATACATATTAAGCACCACATACTCTATAACAAATTGACTGTGTTGAAAGCCAAGTTTTGGTTTTGTCCATGAGTAATTCTGTAGAATTATCAGAAGAAACCGTTTGAATATGTTCATATACTCTATTCATGGATACAAACAGTGAGTGCTGGCTAATCTCTTGTTTCTGAAATGCAAGACAATGAGATTAAGGAATTTTCTTGATAATTCTAGAAGTGCTAATACTGCTTTAAAAAAGATAAAGGATGTACAGTACAAATTATGTCCCGAACAGTTTTACAAGTGCATATGCTATTGTAGCTATAGATACCTGTGATACAGCTGACTACTCCTATGCCTTAACCAAGGTCACCAATTTTATGCACAGAATGTTTAAGGTTTTGTTACAATCAAGAAAACAAATCTGTATGTTGCTATATATAAATGTTCAGCCTTCAGATTTCAGTTTATTCTGTAAAATGAAAAGTTTTGTTTATAAAAGACAGTTTTAAATGTAACTGTTGTGATAGAGGAAGGTCAGGGAGCTGCGGTAGAGTGCTTGAGGGGAGATATATAAGCTCAGAGCTATTGGAGGCTTGGCTTCCTGTGGACTAGGGAAGGTTGCAGGTTGATTGGAACGCCTGCAATCAATTAAGGCCCTGCTAAGAACCTAATAAACCCCCCTGCTTCAGGCAGACAGGGTAGGAGAATAGGAGTTGGAGCAGTTTGGAACCAAGACCCTAGGTAAAGAGACACCTGATCTGTGTAGAGAGAGGGCAGGAAGCCCTACAAACTGAAGGGTAGAAGAGGGAAGTAGCCCAGGGGAAGGAATAGCTAATTCAGGTGGTTTACTGCTATTCTTAGGGCCCCTGGGCTGGGACCTGGAGTAGAGGGTGGGCCCAGGTCCCTCCTTCTCCACTCCCCCTCCTCTAGGATACTAGTGGGGCAGTTAATACCCTATTCAGGGGCAAGAAATAGCTCCCGCCACAAGAAGAGAAAGTGCAGGACCTATCATAATAGTGCCAGCAATTTGCCACACAGTATAGTGAAATTTGGGGCCTAGGACTGAATTTGCTGATGCATTTGTTAAAATACAGGAGAAAAAACAAATTGTTTTCATTGCTTTTTAATGAATAAGTGTTTCATGTATTTTTAACAATACAATTTTCAGTCTATAGGATTCAATGATTAGAAGATTGCAAATATGTCATTGTGGCGTACTTATATCCCTGTGTACTACCTAATGGCTATTCTGTGAGGCTTTGGTGACATTAATTGGATGTTACTTTATGTTTATGCTGTCAGCTCAAAGGAATGAGGTTAGATGGTAAGCTTAATAATAGATATTCATTAAAATTTGTATCTATATAGTGTCACTTTTCTTTTTAAAAGAGTATTCCTCTTACTTTCAGGCAAAACAGACACTTCAGAAAATTGTAGAATTTAATCAGACTTGTATTGTTTAAAAATACATATTTGTATTTTAGTCTCAGTTTTAGCTGGATCATCTCTCATAATGAAGGTAATGGGCTGTAAATGTGTAACCAGTTCTGACATAAGTAGGAAGTCCAGCTACCAGTCTTGTTTCTGTTTATAACTTGTTTCTAGTTATTTTATCACTGCAATGTGGTAGGATGAAGGGTATGCGTGGGGGAGGGGAGAAAGAAGGGGTACTGCCCCTCCAAAAATCTGTGTTCCTGCAGCTGGTTAAGGAGGAAGCAACAGGGCAGCAGGCTTCCAAGTGAATGCCACCTCCTCCTCCTTTGCCCCACTTACAGATGCAGCTTACTGCTTCTCCTTCCTTGTTGGAGTCCCACAAGTTACCGCTGTCTCCAGCTACAGGCTCACCTCATGGGTGCCTGGGACTCCAGCAGCAGGGAAGGTGAAGCTGCAGCTGTCAGAATCCATAGAGGACCTCACAAGCAGCCACCCTGCTGCTTTCTCCTGCCCGGGTTGCAGGGATATGGATAGTGCAGCTGCCAGGAGATCCTCTGTGTTCTGTTGGCTGGGCGTCCCTGGCAGAGGCATCCCGAGAAAGGGTGGGGCCCTGGGGGATCACACAAACCTTTCATTTGTATGCGTTTAAAATGCCCCTCCAAAAGTATTCAAACTTAAATTCCTTCACGCACTCCTGGATAGAAGGGGACTATTTCTTTTTCAAGGACTTGGAAATCTTCCCATCTTGTCAACATTTTACCAGACTCTAGTTTGCCAAAAATTCAGATTGTGGTTATCCAATCAAAACAATAGGGTTTTTTTTTCTTATTTAAATGTTGACAGTTGTCATGTTTCATCAGTCACATCAGATGTCTAGACTTGATTCCCCTGTGACTGACACTCTGTAAGTCAAGAGCACCTCTACAGAAGTCAAAGGAGTTATACCAGTGTAAAACTCATGTAAAGGAGAGGAGAATTAGGCCTTGTCAGTTTACTTTTGCATGCCGATGACACACAAACAATTCAGTATGAGAAAGCAATCATATTTCAAAAGTTTTCATAATTTTAAATATTATAGCTCTTAATATAAAAAATACTCATGGCCTGCTTGTTCAAAATCAGGTTTCCAAAGTCAGTGAAATGTTGCTGAAAAGCAATGTCCCCTCTCTGAATTTCTAAACTTTGTACACTGTCTTCATAGACTTTATGGTCAGAAGTGACTATTATGATCATCTCTAGACCAGGCATGGGCAAACTACGGGCCACATCTGGCCTGCGGGACCTTCCTTCCCAGCCAGGGAGGCTCCCTCTGCCCCCTCCCCTACCCCGGAGCCTCAGTACACCACATGGGCAGAGCTCGGGGGGAGGGGGTGCTGTACGGAGGGGGTGCTGTACACTCCTGCAGGGTGATGCGTCTTGTGGAGCCAAAATCTCTGAGCAGCGTGGGAAGGGGGCTGGGCTGAGGGGTTGGATAAGGGGCAGTTGGATGGCGTGGAGGTTCTGAGGAGAGGTCAGGGGAACAATGGGGGGCTGGATAGGTGTGGGTGTCCTGGGGGTGGGGCACATAGGGGTCAGGGCAGTCAAGACAGGGAGGAGGGGAGGTTGGGTGGAGTCCTGGTGGGGAAGTTAGGGTGCTGGGAGTCTCTGGAGGGGGCAGTCGGGGACAAGGAGCAGGGCAGTTGGATAGGGGTTGGAATACGGGGGGGATGGTTAGGAGCAGGGGTCTCTGAAGGGGGCGGTTAGGGGACAAGGAGTGGGGGAGGGGGTTGCATGGGTCAGGGATTCTGTGGGGGCAGTTATGGGATGGGAAATGGGAGGGGGTCAGATAGGGCCAGGCTGGTTCGGCCAGGCTGTTTGGGAAGGCACCGCCTTGCCTATCTGGCCCTCCATGCAATTTTCAACCCTGCTGTGGCCCTCAGGCCAAAAAGTTTGCTCACCCCTGAACTAGTCTGACTTCCTGCACAATGCAGGTCACAGAATCTCACCCACCCACTTCTGCAATAAATCTCTAACCTATGTCTGAGCTATTTAAACCATGATTTGAGGACTTCAAGGTGCAGAAAATCCTCTAGCAAGTGACCTGTGACCCATGCTGCAGAGGAAGGTGAAAACCCCCCAGGGCCTCTGTCAACCTGCCTGGGAGGAAAATTCCTTCTGACCCCAAATATGACAATCAGCTAAACCCTGAGCATGTGGGCAAGACTCACCAGCCAGACACCCAGGAAAGAATTGTCTGTAATACCTCAGATCCCATCCCATCACTGGCCACTGGGATATTTACCGCTAATAGCCTAATTTTGGCATTTTAATTGATTTTTGACTACCCCATCATACCATCTCCTCCACAAATTTATCAAGCTTAGTCTTCAAGCCAGATATGTCTACTGACCCCACAGCTCCCCTTGGAAGGCTATTCTAGAACTTCTCTCCTCTGATGGTTAGAAACCTTTGTCTAATTTCAAATAGAAACTTCCTGCTGGCCAGTTTATATCCATTTGATCCTGTGTCCACCTTGGTACTGAGCTGAAATAATTCCTCTCTCTCCCTGGTATTTATCCCTCTGATATATTTATAGAGAGCAATCATATCTCTCTTGAACCTTTTTTTGGTTAGGCTAAACCTAGACTCTGTCTCCTTTCATAAAACAGTCTTTTTCATTCCTTGGATCATCCTAATAGCCTTTCTCTGTACCTGTTTCAGTTTGAATTCATCCGTTTTAAACATGGGAGACCAGAACTGCACACAGTATTCCAGATGAGGTCTCACCAGCGCCTTGTAAAATGGTACTAATACCTCCTTATCTATACTGGAAATACCTCGCCTGATGCTTCTCAAGACTGCATTAGCTTTTTTTCATGGCCATATTCATTGGCAGCTCATAGTCATCCTGGGGTCAACCTATATTCCAAAGTCCTTCTCCTCCTCCATTACTTGCAATTGATGCATCTCCAGTTTATAACTAATACTCTTCTTATTACTCCCTAAATGCATGACCTTGCACTTTTCACTATTAAATTTCATCCTATTCCTCAGTTTACAAGGCCATCCAGGTCTTCCTGTATAATATTCTGGTCCTTCTCTGAATTGGCAATACCTCCCAGTTTTGTGTCATGCTCAAACTTTATTAGCACACTCCTACTTTTTGTGCCGAGATCAGTAATAAAAAGATTTGGTCCCAAAAGTGATCTCTGAGGAACTCCACTGGTAACCTCCCTTCAGCCTGACAGTTCACCTTTCAGTATGACCTGCTGTTGTCTCCCCTTTAACCAGTTCCTTATCCACCTTTCATTTTTCATATTGATCCCCATCTTTTCCAATTTAACTAGTAATTCCCCTTGTGGAAAAGTATCAAATGCTTTACTGAAATCAAGGTAAATTAGATCCACCATGTTTCCTTTGTGTAAAAAATCTGTTACCTTATCAAAGAAGGAGATCAGGTTGGTTTGGCATGATCTACCTTTTGTAAAATCACGTTGTGTATTGTCCCAATTACCGTTGACCACAATGTTGTTAATTACTTTCTCCTTCATATTTTTTTCCCAAGACCTTGCATACTACATGCTGATTACATTCATTGGATCTTCACAGTCCACTGGAGCTTCAACAGCCCTTAGGCTTGAATAGCTTCCCTGTGTGACCCCTTAATGGGGAGATGACTGGTACTTATCAGGAAGTTGAGTGAGAAAAAGAGGAAATATCTGCCTTACCACTGGAGTTCTGTTGGTGGTGCTAAGGAGTGGACAGTTACATCCTGTTGCCACAGCTCTCTGCTAATGTGCTGGAGCTTGGGGTTACATAAGAATTATCATACAGCGTCAGACTAAATGTCCATCTAGCCCAGTATACTATCTTCTCACAGTGGCCAATTCCATGTGCCCCAATTACCCCCCAGGTCTTACATATGACATCCTTGTTAATACACTCCAGGATATTAACCTTATTTGCAATGGCATCACATTGTTGATTCATATTGAGTTTGTTATATTCTATAACCCCCAGATCCTTTTTGGAAGTACTACCAGTTCACCAGTTATTCCCCATTTTGCAGTTTGTGCTTTTGACTTTTCCTTCATAAATATAATACTTTGTGCTTGTCTTTATTGAATTTCATCTTCTTGGTTTCTGAACAATTCTCCAATTGTCCAAGTTATTTTGAATTCTAATGCTATCCTCCAGAATGTTTGTAGCCCCTCCCAGCCGGGGATCACCCACAAATTTTATAAGCATACTCCCCACTCCATTATCCAAGTAATTAATGAGAGTATTGAATTGTACTAGAACCAGCACAGAGCCCTGAGGGATGCTACTTGACACACAATCTGTTTGATGGTGAACCATTGAAAACTACTTTTTAATTAGTCTTTCAACCAATTGTGCATCCACCTTATAGTAATTTTATCTAGACCACATGTCCCTAGTTTTAATTAAGAGAATGTCATGTGGAGTCTTACTATCATGAAAAGTCTTACTATCAAGATATAGCATGTCTATAGCTTTCCCCCTCATCCAGCTGGCCAGTGACTCAGCCAAAGAAGGAAATTAGGTTGGTTTTGCATAATTTGTTCTTAACAAATCCATGTTGACTATTCTTATAACCTTGTTATCCTCTTTGTACTTAAAAACTAATTGTTTAATATTTTTTCCAGTATCTTTCCAGATATCAAAGTTAGGCTGACTGGTCTGTAATTCCCTGAGTCCTCTTTGTTCCCCTTTTCAAAAATAGGTGTTGCCCTTCTTCCATCCTCTGAGACCTCACCCATCTTCCATGAGTTCTCAAAGTTAATCACTAGTTGTGAAATTTCTTTATTTCCTTAAGTATCCTAGGATTAATCTTGTCAGTTGAATACATCTAACTTATCTAAATATTCTTTAACCTGACCTCTCCCTATTCTGATTTGTTTCTTTTCTCTTGTTATTAATATTAATTGTGTTTGAGTATGTTGTCACAATTAACTTTTTTAGAGACGACTGAAGCTAAATAGGCATTAAACACCTCCTCCATCTTGATGTCTCCATTATTTGCTTTCTTTACTAAATAGGGGACCTACACTTTCCTTTGTATTTCTCTTTCTCCTAATATATTTATAATACCACTTCTTATTGCTTTTTATGTTCCTTGTCAGGTGTAACTAATCCTTTTTTGATTTTTCAGGTTATTGAAGAGCTCCTGATAAAGCATTATTGGGATAGTATTATTCTTCCTATCTTTCCTTAGCCCAGGATAGGTTGTACTTTAATACCTTTAATATGATGTGTCTGAGAAACTGCCAACTCTCCTGAACTCCTTTTTCTTTTAGATTTTTGTCCCATGGGACTTTACCTACCAGTTATAAGTTTGTCTGGGTTTTGTTTTTGTTTTGTTTCTACAATTCATGGTCTTTATCCTGCTGCTCTCACTCCTTCCATTCCTTACAATCATGACATCTATCCTGTATGATCACTTTCATCCAAATTCCCTTCTATCTGCAGATTTGTAATTATTTCTTTTCTGTTAGTCAGAATCAAGTCTAAAATGGCTGTTCCCCTGATTACTACTTCCACTTTTTGAAATTAAACATTGGCCCAAATACATTCCAAGAAGTTATTGGACATTTTGTGTCTTGCCATATTACTATTCCATCAGATGTCTCAGTAGTTAAATCCTCCATTACTACCAGGTCTTGTATATTGGATATTTCTCTTCTTTGTCCCAGAAATGCCTCATCCTCCACCTTCTCCTAATCTGGTGATGTTTAGAAGCCTCCACTCACAATGGCACCTCTGTTTTTCCCCTTTATCTTCATCCAGACATGTTCTCAGGTCCAGAAGGCAGTGAGAGGCAGACCAGTTGAAAGTGTATGTATTCTTCTCCTTTTTTCCCTATATGTCCTGCCTGAACAAGCTGTATCCCTTTCTATCAATATTCCAGTAATGAGATTTATTCCACCAAGTCTCTATGATGCCTATTAAATCATGTCTCTGTGTGTGTGAAAGAGAAAGATATTGCTCACCATCTTAATTGTTTTTCTGTATTTCAACATGTGATAGACTTTTAAAAAAGTGTTTAAAGGAAAGTATTTGAAGTATTGTATTTTTCTAGTTTGGAGTGTACTTTGCAAGACACTGTAAGCGTCGGGACAAAATAATACTGAACAATAAAATGCAGTTTGCTGCAAAATTATATTTGTGTTAAACCATATATACTGACTTCAAAGGCAACGGCTGTCCTTCTGAAGGTGTATCTCTAGTCCTATAGTTTCAAATTCACAGAGCTGCTGTGTCTATAATAATGATATCAAAGGCAAATTCTTGGCTCAGGACATTAAAAATGAATGATCCCAGGATTGTTGTCTGTTTTTTTAAAAAAAGAAAGAAAAACTCTGCTTTAAAAAACAAAATATGAATTACTTGTGATCCACTAAAAATAAAAGAGAAATACAATAGCAGTAAATATTACATCAACCTGTTTTGAAGCTTTTTTTGGGTCCACAATAATAAACAAAGTTGCAGTAAAAATAATGTGGCATTCTTCAAATAAATTAAATTGTTATAGCTAGATGAACATTTCAAACTCACTCTTGGCTTTGAAGAATTTTTTTGTGTATTGTGAACAACCCTGTAGAGTGCTTCCAATTCTGAATGCAAAGCACTAAATCACCATTTCTGAAACCTGGCAGGAACATCGCTCTGTTTCACAAAAACTTGTTGGAAATATATGCCATACTCAAAACTGTAATGTGACTACCTTATTCCTTTCATGAAATGAAATGGCAGCCATCGAGAAGTCTCCAAAACCAAGAGTGGATTATGAACTAGTGAAGAGTGCTTGATAAATCTAGAAGAGAGATCCAAAAAGTGGTAGGACAGAGATCCAAAAGGTGGTAGACTGGATTTTTTTTCATGTACTACATCAACTCTGCATGTGTACATACAAGCAACATAGACAATAATTTTGTAAATTAGGGGCACAGTTAGCTCTGACAGCATTATTATAGCCCCATTTGCAACCACATTCTAGCACAAGGGTCAGCAACCTTTCAGAAGTGGTGTGCTGAGTCTTCATTTATTCACTCTAATTTAAGGTTTCGCGTGCCAGTAATATATGTTAATGTTTTTAGAAAGTCTCTTTCTATAAGACTAAATATACAACTAAACTATTGTTGTATGTAAAGTAAATAAGGTTTTTAAAATGTTTAAGAAGCTTCATTTAAAATTAAATTTAAAATGCAGAGCCCCCCAGACTAGTGGCCAGGACCCAGATGGTGTGAGTGCCACTGAAAATCAGCTCACGTGCCACAGGTTGCCTACCCCTGTTCTAGCACATATAATGTGCATATTAAGCTTTTTTAAAAAAGCTGAGGACACTAGAGTTCAGTCTTGGACTAGGCTATGCATTAATATAGGGGCATGGCATACGGTCATGGTAATCAGGCTCACCTCTCATGGGGCGTAGAACTGTCAGCTCTTGTGCACAAGGTAGGCTACTTCTCCACAACTCTGAAGAAGGCCAAAACAGTTATGGAACAATTGACCAGCTGAAGACTGGTATAAATTGTCTAACCTCCATTGCAGGCAGTGGAGTTACTACGCTGCTGAATCTGAGCCACAGTCTTCAATATCAGTAAGTGAAGGCAATTGTATTAAAATTCTAGTGTGTGTGTGTGTGTGTGTGTGTGTGTGTGTGTGTGTTTCTGCATGTATCTTAAGTGGTTTTTGAGTGCTTCAAGTTTAGAATTCCCAGCTTGATACACTTAGTACTCCCAAAATATGGACACAGTTTTTATTAAAATATGAATGAATTCAAATGACTATAGTAAGGTTAATATTTCTGAAATACATTGATAATTTGGTATTTTTGATATTTGGAAAGTTCTGGTTCAAAATATCACCATGACTCTGACCACTTAGAACACAGCATTTCTTAATGGAATTGAATAATTATTGAGAACCTTCCTACGTCCTTGGCTCTTTTTGACACTGCCAGTCAAAATTTGTCCTCTCTGTGGACACCTCTTGTGAGCTTTTCAGATTCAGAACAATTTTATAATGAGTAAATCAAACAATCCTCTAACATGTTAATAGCTTTAATTTTCTCCTTCTCCTCAAGGTCTAAAGATTTAATTGCTGTGTTGAGAATATAAAAATGAATATTATAAATTGGAATCTGTCAGATGGTCAGGAGGAAAAAAGTGCTGATATAAGAAACAATGAATGGTACATAAAAATGAAAGACTTCTAGCTACTGTTCATGCCATGCATAAGGAATAACCTCTTGTGTTGCACTATGACAGTAAATACTATTTATTTTAATGAGATATATACATTTATATGATTATAAATTTATTTATATGCTGTAAAAGCATTTCTGGAATCAGACCTTTATTATAAGCCAATTGGGGTATGTACAAGGAGCACTGCTGACCCAAAGGGAAATAAGTACTTAATGAAATTGTGTCCTGGCAGAATGTGGCCTTTAGTTACTGGTTATAATATCTCATAGGGAAAATAAAATTGGCCTATAAAAGCCATTAATTTATGAGACTATGCTGGGTACTTTTATATAAATTACATATTATGTTATGTATTTAGAAGGCATTCATCATTATAGTATTTGGCCATATACTTATAACTTTATATAGTATATATGTTAAATGAAAATACGTCAAAGGTAACTGTGAGATACAAGGTGTCTAGGGAATTCAATAACAAGTGATAGCATGGAAACCTTGGTATTGAATTTTCAGTATTTCTATTTTAGAACAGTTGAATTTGTTTATAGACTTATTGGCAATATTTTTGTGATTTATATTTGATGTGCAATCTTTGTAAGTGTATGACAGTCCCATACATTTTTAAAAATATGAATCTTAAGCATTAAAACACTCATATTTTCAGTGCATATGTGCAGTAAGGCACTTGACAAAATATGGCTCAGAATATGTGTTCTCAATTTAAAGAGAGAGAGAGTTTACCTAAACATATGTTGGATTAATAATATGACCTAGAGTAAAGGCTCAGCAGGAGTCCCCCTTATAGCAAGAATGTATGTTTCAAATCTTTACACTGTCAAGCTAAAAATATATCAAAAGAAAAGGTGGATACATGTTCAGTGATTATTTGATATTTTAAAATTAACATCAATATCTGAAAGTTATTGCAAGCCTAGTATTTTCTTCTGCCCCATGATGATGATGTCAAACATATTATGCTGCCATACAATCCCCTTGTTGCATAATGGGGAATAGATCTGAATCAGTAATATTCCAACACTACTTCTGCTGCCTAAGGCCATTATAAGAAAAGTTGTTTGTTAGCACAGTGCTTATTATAAAATATGTTTAACTGAATTGCAATGAAAGTAATGAAAATGCATTCAAGGTAAATCAAAATGAGTCATTCATATTTTGGATAATATCTTTCTTCAGTTAGTTTGTTTATATTTACAAACTTTTGTTTTACTATTGCTGTAAACTTAATTTGTTTTAATTTTCAGCAAGGATCCTCGGCATCCCATTTTGCTGACTCAAAGCAGTCCTGCTTCCTACATTTGTGATGAGCAATTAGAGCTTTTATACCAAATGCAGTCTGAAGGCTTGAAAAATTAAACATGGCACAATAAAACAAAGGCTGCTTCTAGCATGGCAGAAACAAAAACTATTTAAATTACTCTTACATTTTAACTTGGTATGTTTTACAAACATGGCTTATTTCCTCTAAAGCTAAAAGTGAATGAATCTGAGTTCAGTAAGAAAGAGAATCATTATTTTTAAATGAATGGCATTATATTTTTCTCTAACCTTATGGAACTTAACTGATAAATATAAAGGTTTGCAGTAAGCAAATTTGGGGAATGAGCCTGTAGTCATTATTCCTATAAGTATCCATTGATGTCAGTGGGAATTATAATAAATGTAAGAATCTCCGACTGGATTCTCTATTTAAAAATGAGAAGATTAGAATACTGATTTAAATATTAACACTAATAATTTATATCTCTCAACTATTTATTCAACATCAGACTATTTCCAGGTCCTCAACGGGTGTAAATCGGCATAGCTCAATTAAAGTAAATAGAATTAATCAACTTTACACTAGATTAAAAACTGATTTTTTTTGCCTTTTATAGATTTTTTTTTTTTTAAGCCCAGAATGAACCAGTAGATTGCTCAGTCTTCTCCTGTAACCCAGGACATATAATTTCACCCCATTACCCCTTTGTTGAGACCAATAACCTGTTTGACTAAGCATACCTTTTACAGAGGTGCATCTGGCATTGATTTTGATTGCATCTGGTGATGGAGAATGCACCATCACATCCCTTGGTAGTTTGTTGCAATGATTAATCACTCTCATAGATGAAAATGTGCCTTATTTCAAATGTGAATTTGTCTGGATTTAACTTTTAGACATGGGTTCTTGTTATGCTGTTCTCCACCAAGTTGAAGAGACCTTTATTCCCTGGGCCTGATTACTCCCCTATATGCCCCTAGGCACAACATCTTCAGCATTCCCCTCCGCACCTACAGCTGATTTCCGTGTTTTCTGTAAAAAATGAATTTTTTATCCCACTTTTAACTTTTAGGCATCCCTAGGCATGTGCCTACTGTGCCTAATTGGAAATCCGGCCCTGTTTAGTACTGGCAGTTTTTCCCCATAAAGGAGTTTTTACATTGTACTGGTGGTGTCTTTCAAGTTTCTTTTTGATAAGTTAAACAGATGGAGTTATTTAAAAGTCTCTCCATTGTAAAACATATCTTCCAGCCCTCAGGTAATTTTTGTGATTCTTTTCTTGGTCCTCTCTTGTTTTTCAACATCTTTAATAAATAAAAAAGCCCCTCAGTATGGGCACCAGAACTGTAACACAGCATTCTAGTACTGGCCTCACCAATTCAATAATCAAAGGTAAAATCACCTGTCTGCTCTTATCCCCTGTTTATACATTATAGGATAACATTAACCTTCCGTGTCTCAGCAGTGCACAGGTTGCATATATTGAGTTGCTTTTCCACTATGATCCCTTATGAGGAGAGATTAGAGGCTAAGACTTTTTAGCTTGGATAAGGGGGGTTATGATAGAGGTATACAAAATTATGAGTGGTGTGGAGGAAGTGAATAAGGAAAAGTTATTTACTTGTTCCCATGATAGAAGAACTAGGGGCCACCCAATGAAATTAGTGGGCAGCAGGTTTAAAACAAATAAAAGGAAGTTCTTCTTCACACAGCTCACAGTCAACCTGTGGAACTCCTTGCCTGAGGAGGCTAGGACTATAACAAGGTTTAAAAGAGCAGTGGATAAATTCATGGAGGTTAAGTCCATTAATGGCTATTAATCAGGATGGGTTAGGAATGGTGTCCCTAGCCTCCATTTGTCAGAATGGGGTGATGGATGGCAGGAGGGAGATCACTTGATCTTTATCTGTTAGGTTCACTCATTCTGGGGCACCTGGCATTGGCCACTGTCGGTAGACAGGATACTGGGCTAGATGGACCTTTGGTGTGACCCACTATGGCCTTTCCTATGTTCTAAGCCCTTTTTTGAGTCATTGATGTCTAAGACACAATTCTCCATTCTGCAGGTAAGGTCTACATTCTTTGTTCTTAGATATGACTTTCTGTGCTGTATTAATTTATTTTAAATAAAAGCAGAAAAGGACTTTTGTGATCACCTCTTTGGACTACGTAATACATTATACATTGTATTTCAATGAGACCCGCTAGCCAAGCCATATCTGAATGGCTTCCTGCAAAGTGGTTGTCTATGAATTATCTGATTTCTTCATGTGCTAAGATATTTTGCAAGAGTCCATTTCAATACTTTGCATAGCCTAACCCATCATAAGTAGTGTATTGCATTCCCATAAGAGAGTAATATTTTTGTAGCAAATATGTCTACAGTTTGTTTTTTAAAGGAAGACTGACATCTGTCTTTTTAAAGAAACCATTAAGTCAACATTCCCATTGTTGTTCTCACATTAGACTTTTATATTTCTATTAGTGATTTCAACCATTAATGGAACAAGAATCAAATTCCTTGAGTTGCCTTCTTTTAATAAGATCTGAAATGAAGACAGACAAGAATTAGAGCTTTGAGTGTCAAGTCTCTAGAAAAGTTTTTGCTCAATACGAGGCATCAAATCATACCACAAATGTCAGTCATAAAATATTGAGTAGTTTGAAGAGCCATACAGTTTGTATCCTCACAGATTTTTTTTAAAATTAAGATAAGTCTTCTATATTCAAATATCACATTATGGGATCAAATTTAATAAAGATAAGTGCAAATGTCTACACTTAGGGGGAAAAAAAGAAATAGAAAATGAAGAATAATTGGCTAGACAGTAAGTAGCACTGCAGAAGAGGTTCTTGGGGAGTTAGGGTCTTGGGCAAATCAGAATTTTTCTTTTACGTTTTTAAAGAAAAATAAGAGTGTAATGGTGAAGTACTGAATTTCATATTATTTGCAGACATTTGATTTTACAACTAAAGTTAGTCATTCTGAAAGACTGAATGAATTTTGCAACTAACGTTAATCAATTGCAAGGACTGAATGAATTTCACAAGTAAATGTAGCAATATCTAGGGAAAAAAGTATTTAAAAGGTACACTATGGGGGCATTTTCACAATGTCTGTGTGCTCCATGGAATCATGATTTACACAAGGCCCTAGTTATAGTGGATCACAAATGAAATACAAGCTCTTGGAAGTGATGCATTTGCAAAAAGTCTAATGTCCTGGTGTATATTATCAGAAGCGTCACATATAAGACATGGGAAGTAATTGCACTGCTCTATTTTGCACAGGTCAGGCCTCAGATGGAGTATTGTGTTTTTGGAGCCACACTTTAAGAAAGATGTGAACATCCAGAGGAAACCAACAAAGATGATACTAGGTTTAAAAAACCTGACCTTTGAAGTCTGGGCATATTTAGTCTTGAGGAAAGAAGAATGTGGGTCAGAGACCTGATTACAATGTTCAAATATGTTATGGGCTATTGTAAAGAAGACAGTGATGACTTGCTTTCTTTGTACATTGAAGGAAGGACAAGAATGTGCAGCAGGGAAGATTTAGGCTAGATATTAGGAAAAACTTACCAAATATAATGTAAGTTTAATTACTGACATAGGTCACCAAGGGAGATTGTGGAATCATCATCATTAGATGTGTTTAAAACCAGGTTAGATTAACACCCATTAGATTAACTGGTATGTTTTTTTGTATCCTTGCCTCAGTGCAGAAGGATGAGATGAATTAGATGACCTCTTAAGGTTTCTTCCAGTCCTTCATTTCTATGGTTTTATTTGTGTGATCACATTGTGGAATCTTGAAAACATTTAAGTTTTAGCTTGATATGCAAAAAAGGCTACAACAGCAAAAAAATAAATGAAAAGACAGTAGTACTAATATTTCCCTAAAAATCAGGAACTTTCTATTTTTACGTGTTTAGAAATTCATACAATATGCACAAATCCTAAAAAGCTAAAAGAACCAAACTAGAGTATATACATTCTGTCTCATCTGTAGAACATTTTAAGGACAGTTAACATCATTGCAAATTTAATTTTAAGTCTTAGTTTTGATCACATGTCACTGAGATAATACATTATATAAAATTATAGTGTAGATAGACTTGGAAGAAAAATAGGACAATAGCAAAACTGCTTCAGTATGACACATGAGGAATTTATCTATGCAATATAAGGATGAGCACTGAATTTATGAAGATAGATCACCATACACACACGTTTTTCAATAAATTGACCTTGCAGGACAGAGTAATAACTTAGTATCAATGAAAAATGTATCACTCTTTGAAATAGTCACTTGTGGTTACTATAATGCTAAAATGTTACTCTAAGTGCTCAGATACCTTTGGCTTGTGTGGTAACACAACAGGATATTTTATCTCTGTAAAAGATTAGTACTATAAATGTACATAGTAGAACCATTGGGTTCCCTGAAAAATAAAGCTCACTAGAGTGGTTCTAGTGCACAACTGCAATGTAAAAAATTTTAATAAGTTCGAATTTGGGCATCGAAGCTTTTCCTAATTCTCCACTTGAATCTTAAGCACAGAATGTGAGGGAGCACAGTGATAGTACTGCTACCCAGAGGCTGAATTACCAGCCATAGGGTGGTTGTGAGAGTGTTCACATCACTGTTTGGATTCTTATAAATCTGAGTTCTGTCTGGAATGGAGAACACTTCAGCTGGAGTTTGGGGGCCCCCATTTGAGCAGGGCAGGAATCCATAAGACCTTTCTCTTTTAAATGTAGTGAAATCTTCCTCTCAGCAGTGCTTGGAGAGAAGCAATCCACTTTCTGTGTTTCTTCTTCCCACTTGGCATTCTCTTTCTTTCCCTATGTCTGCACTCCTAAATTATATAGAAATCCAAGGATGGTAATCTGGGTATGCAGAATAGAATAGTCATCTTCCTGCTGCTCTGTTTAAATCTGCATGTGTGGTCAGGACTCTGAGGTGAGGTGAAGTGAAGAAAGGACTTTTCTTCATCTCCTTCTTTCAAGATCTCCAAATTACCGTGTCCCACTTTCCTTAGGACTCATGAAGGATTATGGAAGGCTTTCACAGACCACCTGCTCTACTTTCTTCTTTCCACCTTAAACTGCTGCTGTTTTTTTATGGATTTTGGAGTATGTCCAAAATCTTATTAAAAATTAGTGTTTTAGCATGATTTTCTCCATCTGAGCTGTATTCCTTCTCTGCATCCCCTCATTGTGAGCAGTTTTGGATAACATGGGATTCAAAAGAAGCAGGGTTGATTTGTATCCATGGTAGTTGATTTGAGCCCTTGAAGTTTGGTTTTAGTTCTCATCCATTCAGAGATCACACCCATTAAAAATATTTCAACTACCAAAAGCAATTGGACTATATGATGAACTTCAAACATTATTTAGTTCTATGGCCATTCAAAGATGTTGCAGAACTCCTTGTGTGTGAATTTTTACATTTTCATAATTCTGTGTGTACCTGAACACATTTTAAAATTTATAACTCTTTTCTGCAACAAAGTAATAAAAAGAAACTGTTAGCTGACTCCCGCCTTCAGTTATCAATGATCATAAGAACAGCTAGGTTAGCCCAAGATTGTTCAAGAGTTTGAGGACCAGTGAGAGGACTGTGATCATTGCCTGGCTAACAAAATAGCTCTGTAACGTTGGGGGGATGATGTTGTATGATCGCTGGTTGCAGGTCCCATGAGGCCTTACATGGAGATAATTTCTCCTTGTTTAGAAGAAGTTTGACTGCTATCCTCAGTGTGATCCTGTAGTGACCCTGACCACAGAAATATGAAGGAAGCCATGAAAGAAATGCCATGCCACTACCGTTGTCCCTAGGGCAAAGGGCCATTGACATGAGCAACTGCCCCAGGAAGTCTGCCTGTCTGTAGTTAGTTTGATATTTCTGGTATGCTCCTTACTGATTTTAAGGGGGTTGCCTTTTCAAAGTAAACTTCACTGAAAATCATAAAGCTTGTGAATCTCAAAGATCCCATTATTGAGATATTTCCACATCAAGAATTCAGGATTGTTATTTTGAACTCAGTCAGAAAGCTCTGAGGATTATCAGACACACATCAAACCTTTTTTTCATTGTAAGCCATGGGGCAGGGCGGGGCTGGAGATATACATGCAGGATAGGGCTTGGCAGGGAAGGAGGAAGTGTTAATTGTTTTCTCTTCTGGTTCCATGGGGCTGTTGGATGTCATGTAATGTAAACCTCATCACATCCTGCACATTGTCAGATGTATTAAGTTGCTTTAAATCAGGGGTTCTCAAACTGGGGGTCGTGACCCCCCAGGGGGTCGCGGGGCGATTCCCGTGGGGTTGCGAGCTCCCGTTGCATTCGGCAGCATTTCGGTGGCTGCTCCGAATGCAGGAGTGTGTCCACCAAAAAGCTGCTGAGTAAAACACTTCCGGTTTTGGCGGCATGTCAGCGGGCATATAGAGAAGTGCTGGGAGTCTGTCAAAAGACTGCCAAAACTGGAAGTGTTCTGTTCGGCAGCAATTCGGCAGACGTACCCCAGAGCCCCAGCCCCAGCACGGAAAAGAAAAAAGGGGTCTCAAACCAGAGGTGAAAGTAAGTCAGTACGCGCCAGTGCGCTGTACCAGACCGGCTTCTTCAGGAGACAACTTTAAATTGCAATTAGAGCCCCACTGCTTGAACTCTGGGGTAGGCAGCCAGGACCCCCGGGGCTCTGGCGGTGATTTAAAGGGCCCAGGGCTTGGAGCCCCGGGTCCTTTAAATCCCCGCCGGAACCCCTGCCACTACCCCAGGGCTCCACGGGGCTCTGGTGGGGATTTAAAGGGCTGGGGGCTGCAGCAGCCACTACTAGCCTGGCCCTT
>ML677377.1:10832910-10996161 GCA_007922305.1 Dermatemys mawii
CTGCAGGGTAAGTACCCTTAGCGGGACCCGCTGCTTTATTTAGCTGCTTGCTCGCCACGCGCTGCTTCCACTGGCCCTGGTTTGCTGTCCTGGTCCAGTGGGAGCCGCGGGAAGCGGCGCGCAGCAAGCCGGCAGCTAAATAAAGCAGCAGTTCCCGCTAACGGTACTTACCCTACAGTCCCACGCCCACCGCTGTCTTAGAGCCCTCCAAATTCCCCAGAGACTTGCCACCACGCCCCAGGGCTCCGGCCGTGGGGATCTGGCAGGGATTTAAAGGGCTGGGGGCTGTGGCAGCTGCTACCCTCCCCGGCCCTTTAAATCTCCTCCAGAGCCCCGCGGCTGTAGCCCTGAGGAGCGGCGCAAGTCTCTGCCGAAGCCTGGCTGCCACTACCCCAGGGCTCTGGCCACGGGGCTCTGATGGGGATTTAAAGGGCCCGGTTAGTAACGGCTGCCACAGCCCCCGGCCCTTTAAACCCCCGCCAGAGCCCCGCGGCCGGAGCCCTGGGGAGTGGCAGCGAGTCTCCCACGGGAATTTAAAGGGCCGCAGGGCTTCAGCCCTGCTGTCGCCCTGGAGTCTTTTAAATCCCTGCTGGAGACGCACCGCCGCTCCCCAGGGCTATGGCAACAGGGCTCAGGTGGGATTTAAAGGGCTTGGGGCGATAGTGGCTGCTGCAGTCCCGAACCCTTTAAATCCCCACTAGAGCCCTGCTGCCGGAGCCTTGAGGGGCGGTGGCGGGTCCGGTGGGGACTTAAAGGGCTCCCCGATGGTAGCAGGGGTGGAGCCCTGGGACCCTTTAAATCCCCGCCAGAGCCCACCACCACTCTTCCAGGACTCAGGCAGCAGGGCTCCGGTGGGGATTTAAAGGGCTCGGGACTGTGGCAGCCTCTTCCGGTTGAGGCCACGCCTCTTCCGGGTGAGGTTCCACCCTCTGATCAGGACTTCCAGTGTACTGGTAAGTCCTTTTACATACTTTCACCCCTATCTCGAACTTACAAAGTTTGAGAACCCCTGCTTTAAATGTTGTCAAAAAGTGTGGTGGTGGTGGTGGTGGGGGGGGGAATCACCAGTGTTAACTACTGTAACGAATTTGCCATGTTGTCAGTTTAAAATATGTTTATATGAAAAATGTATTTTGAATGTCGTCTTGTTCCATTTGCCTTTATTGTGAAGGTAAAATTACAGATGCATTTAAATTTGAAAAGTAACCACATAATATATAGCACATTGACACAATTGTTTAATATGATGCCAATACATTAGATATTTGAATGGGGAGTTCACGTTACAATGGTTGCATTATGAAGGCATTACAGTGATTCTATAATGTGAAATTAGAATGCTCAAGTTGCTTCAGTAGCAATCTATGAGGAGTCCAGTATGAGGTTATTATATTGCCATTACAATGTCAAAACAATATATAAGCTGGTCCATGGGGACCCCATTATTATATCATCATAGGAGATTACGACTTTGGGCTAAATGGTTTCAGATTAAGTCTACAGAGACTTAATTATATTGCTGCTGCTATTTGAGAGGATAGTATAATGACAAAACATTTTCAATATAATTCTGTGGAGGTTCAGTTATAATAAGAGAACAAAATGAAAAGATGACAATGCAATTTATAGAGCCAGAAAAAAAATGTAGTCTTACTACATTCAGATATCATAAAATGCTGAAAGAGATAAATACACCACAGCAAGAAAATGCTGATTTGACAACCAGAATACCCTTAACTCTGTCTTCTTGTAACAACAATATGTATTGCAACACACAAAGGTCCTCTTTGAGTTTGCTCCACAAAAAATTTTTGACTGGGAAAACAGTTATTAAAAATGTAAATGCCTTCTCACATAATGCCTTCTCACAGATCCAGTTGTTCTGTATACCTCTTATTGTGGTATGATTGCTTTCTAAACTATTGTATTCAATAATTTAGTATCTAAGTTCTGAGGTAGGACTTTAGACTGCTGGGGCAACAAGACAGCAGTGACCGTCTTAAATTTGAATTTCTGTGTGTAAGTTTATCTGAATATAATTAATATTTTAATGTAGTTTTCTATCTTTGTCAGGATAGAGAGCATATTAATCACATTTTTGCCACAAAGGTAAAATTAATATTAATAATAGAAGAACACAATATTCATCCATTAAGAGAAGGCAACACAAAGGCAAAATCAATTCCTGCAAAACTTAAGTCCATGATGTATCTTGCAAATATTCATTTAGAATGTTTTTCAGCTATGAAGATGTTATTCATTACTTGTTCATATAGCTATAGTGTCTCCTCTAAATTGTTATAGAAAATCAATTGCTTTGAATCGCAGAAAGGCCACATCTCCTCCATAAATCAGGGGAGTGGATTTCATTGTGATAAATTAAATTTAATACAGAAACAATGAAAACAAAGCAAATTTCACTTTGCCATTTTATTAATAAGAAAATCTATTAACATTATTGAATAACATGCACTTGAGTTTGATAAAGGTCAAACAAAATTTCCTGCAAGAGGAAAACCAATGTGACCAAGAATTTAAATTGCCATCTTCTATATATGTTTTTAAAAGCTGTTCTGTTTCCTAAAACAATTTGACTTTGAAATTGGAATTTTAAACTTTTTTTTAAATGTATATATTAGATTTTTATATATCTAGAAAAAACTGCTTTCAAGTCCTTCGTCAACTAAAAAAGGAGAAAACTAAGATGAGCCACAATTAGTTTTATAAATGAAAGAGTAAGAAAATTGGTTAGCATTAATAAAGCTGGGAATTGGAGAATAGCAAGGGGAATATATTACTCATCAATCTAAGCAAATATAGTGCTAATTCTGTCTAATATAGCTATTTGATATTTCTATCTCTATGGTACCTAGGTACCACATATAAGAATTAGCAAACCTCATTAGACCATTGTGTAAAACCTTACTTAAAATAAAATAACTTATTGTCTTTTTTGGTTGAAAAATACTGAAGGACTTTTCAAAGCAAGATTCTGATAGCAAAGTGCAATATTATGAGTTAGGAGAAGAGTATAATCTATTTACACATTGATATATAGGAGCAGCAGAAAAAACTAGAATGCGTGCTTAAAACTGGAGTTATTCTTCTGCCAATGCAAGGAAGTTTCCAGAGGATAGAACACCAGGCATGTAAAACACAAGACGTGATACAACATTGTCAACAAAGCAAAGCACCAACAATTATAAAGAAATAAGGTGCAGCAGCTATCCCAGTAATGCAATGGAAAAGAATTGCTAATGATGGAGCAAGTATGAGGAATTCATAATTTAAATGGATGATATGATGATGATGATATGAAAATTTTCAAATCACAAGTTGGAGATGGCTGTGGAATAGCCTTCCAAGCACAAGTAAATGAAACTTCATCATCTGAGTTGTTTAAAACTGGACCCAACAAACTAGATACAGTTTGGAGAATTCACCATAGGGAACAGCACTGTAGTGGCCTGGGACAGATAAGGTAGTCTAATAAGTTTTTAATGGTAATAAATTGAATGTATAAAGCATTCTTCACCAAGGCAGTTGGGGTGCTGTAAGTGTTTCATACATATAAAAACAATACAATATAAAATAAAATGTAAATGATTCACTGACTGTGGAGTCTGTATGCATGTTTCTTTGATATAGTATCACAGCATCAGAATTACGGATGCTAGCTGCTTCCACAATGAAGAATGAAAGCAATTTTGTTCTGATTGTTTAAATTATAGTAGCTTAATATATTGTTAAGGAGAAAGAAGCTTACAGACTGCCCTCCTTATTATCTTACTGTAGAGTGATCAGTAAAGAACTGGCAACTTGTTCCTTTATAACCTTTACATTTCTTTATTGCTTTTAGTCTTTTCAGGTTCATTCTTATCTGTACTGTACTGCACAGTGGTTCCCTATTGTCCTTACAATGGAGAAAATGCTAACTGTTAAAACAGTCAGTTCAAGTTGACATAGTGTGTGCAAAAGATCACTCTAGTTTGTTTTTTTTCCCCAAAAAATAGGTGGTTACAGTTGTTTGATTCCTTTCTGTAAATAATTTGATTAACTCTGCAGATTAAACTTATTCAGGTCCCTCATTTGGACAAAATTTTAACATGAATAAAATACTGTAAGTATGAACCCCTCTTGTACCTGATAGGACTAAGCCTGAGGCCATGTGAGGAGTTGTGTGTGGGTTTTTTTTTGTTTGTTTGTTTGTTTTTAAGTTAGAAATGGCAACTGTTACTACTACACCACAAATCCTAGAGACAGGACTGTTGGTGCTCTAACTATCAGAGCCACATGGTTGAGTAAACCCAGGTGGTCACAAAACCAACGGGACATTTTATTTTCAGACTGGCAGAGATAAAGTTGACCACTGCTTAGAGGCAATCTAAAAACAGGAACTGTTTTATGGAAAGGGAT
Source organism: Dermatemys mawii (assembly GCA_007922305.1). Taxonomy (NCBI): domain Eukaryota; kingdom Metazoa; phylum Chordata; order Testudines; family Dermatemydidae; genus Dermatemys; species Dermatemys mawii. The sequence continues at coordinate 10,837,327 of ML677377.1, forward strand.
TTCCATTTTCCACTCTGCTCTGGCTGCCTGAGACCTATGGTGGGATATACGTACCCCACAAGGAATTAAGGAGCAACTCTGGACTCAGTTCTGGGCAAAGCTGCACAAGCTGCTGGGTGAGTTAAAAAATGACAGCAGAGTAGCTCTCAGAGGGAGGCAGGCAGGCAGTGGAAGAAAGCACACCTCTGTGCTCAACTCTGGGGATGTACAGTCCAGGAGTTCTTGCATCAGTGTTGATAAATGTGAAGTAATGCATATTGGAAAACCTAATCCAAACTATATATATAAAATGATGCGGTCTAAATTAGCTGTTACCACTCTAGAAAGAGATCATGGGGCCATTGTGGATAGTTCTCTGGAAACATCTACTCAATGTGCAGTGGCAGTCACAAAACGAACACAGTTGGGTATAGATAGGGAAAGAGATAAGGATAGATCAGGGATTGGCAACCTTTGGCACTCAGCCCACCAGGATAAGCCCCCTGGCGGGCCAGGCTAGTTTGTTTACTTGCAACATCCGCAGGTTTGTCTGATTGCAGCTCCACTGGCCGCGATTCACCGTTCCAGGCCAATGGGGGTTGCGGGAAGCGACACAGGCCAAAGGGTGTGCTGGCTGCTGCTTCCTGCAACCCCCATTGGTCTGGAATGGTGAACTGTGGGCTAGTGGGAGCTGTAATCGGCCAAACCACGTGCCAAAGGTTGCCGATCCCTGGGGTAGATAATAAGACAGAAAATATCCTATTTCCTTTGTGTAAATCCATGCTATGCCTACATCTTGAATACTGTGTGTAGATGTGGTTGCCCCATCTCAGAAAAAGATACCAGGAAAGGACAACAAAAATGATTAGAAATATGGAGCAATTTCCATATTATGAAAGATTAATAAGACTGACTTTTCAGCTTGGAAAAGAGATGACTAAGAGAGGATATGATAGAGGACTATAAAATCTTGACTAGTATGGAGAACGTAAATAAAGAAGTGTTATTTACTCAAACACTAGGAGTAGGGGGTCACCAAATGAAATTAATAGGTAGCAGCTTTAAAACAAACAGAAATATTTTTTCACACAGACCACAGTCAACCTGTAGAGCTTGTTGCCAGAGGATGTTGTGAAGGCCAAGAACTTAACAGAGTAAAAAGAAAAAAAAAAACACTAGATAAATTAATGGAGGATAGTTCCATCAATAGCTATCAGCAAGGATGGGCAGGGATTGTGTCCCCAGCCTGTTTGCCAGAAGCTGGGAAAGGGTGACAGGGATGGATCACTTGATGATTACCTGTTCTGTTAATTCTCTCTGGAACACCTAGCATTGAAGAGAGGATAGTAGGCTAGATGGACCTTTGGTCTTACCCAGTATGGCTGTTCTTATACACTTAATATAGTAATTTTAAACCCGAATCTTGATAACTTTGTGCTAAAAATCTGATTTCTGCTTGATATACTCTTTCAAATTACTTTCAGATAATTGCTTTGTCAAAGTCTCACATATATATCTACTGTCAATCTTTACAGCTCATTGAGCTGTTTCAAATTACATCTGGCTTGCCTTACGAAATAAAAATGATTAATTAATGATGTTAAGTGTTGCTTTAGCAGAAGCTGCAGTTTTATTTTCCAGCCTTATTACAAAAATACTTTAAAAACTGTCTTTTTCCAGATGATGTGGTTAAAGAAAAAAGGAACATTAAAACCATTTTGTTTGTGCTGGACATCTGTATATGCTGTTTTAAGTGGTGTTGTAGCTAGGATGGTCCTCAGATATGAACGAGGCTAGGTAGGTGATCTAATATCTTTTTATTAGACCAGTTTCTGTTGCTGGAAGTTAGTAACACTTGAGCTTCACAGAGGTCTTCACAGAGGCACTGATCATCATCAAGGTGTGACTAATGTGAACTGCTGTAGGCAGGAGTAGCACTTTTTGTCCTCTGCACAGGCTCAGGGGCCTGCCCCAGCCACTTTATATGGCAGTGATCTTCCAACTCATGTGGTTTATAAAATTATGACAAAGAATATATGCAATTTAAAATAAGACTCTCAATAAAAATGCATTTTAGTTGGAAGCAAAAAGTAAAATAAGAGTAGAGCTCAACAGACCATACTGAGAACACTATTCATTCCCATCTCATTTCCACTTTACATTTTGTAGAGTTTATGTATACTCAGCTGAGGATGACCTGTTGTTTTGTGGAATTTAAAAGACAAAGGATTAGTCACATGCAATACTCTTTGATTTCCCACTCCGTGCTACTGTGTATATCTCAATTAGCTAACTCTTAAATCTTAAAACTATGGCTGGAACAAAAAACAAAATTGTTGTTAGCTGTTTTTTTTCCTCAGACTTTGTCTTAAAAACAGGTCTAAGAAATAAATATACTTTACAGTTTAACTGATCTATAAAGAATAAAATTCCTCACACATTGTTGAATCTTTTTTTGTTGAATACATTTTTAAAAGTAAAGAAAATCTGCACTCTCATGGTGATGCTTGACCAGACACAATATGAAGGGTGCAATATAAATGCCAGGACAAGTAGAACCTATGAGCAAGTCTACATGAACACTTACTGTATGGCATGCTGGGATGTAATCAACAGTGATCCATCATGCTGCTCACTAACTGTCCACGTGTTATGGACACTGTTGATGTACCCTAAAACTTCCCTAATGTGCTCTGACATATTGCTCTCAGATAAATAAAAAAACAGAATTATAGAAATTATACTGTTATGTTTTTATATATATTAACTGAGGGAGTATACATCACATTAAAATGTGTAGTACCGCAGATCAATCTTATTTTTTAGATCTGTAAATGCCATGTCTCAATTTTGTTCAATATTGTAGTCATTTGTAAGAGTCATATATCTTCAGGTGCATCATTTTTGGGGATCTGATTAGGTAAACTGAATAACTGACCATAATACAGTATGCAATATCCAAATAAGGCTAGCTTACAATGGCAAGAACATTTTTATTAGGACCAGATATACTGTGGAAGATATTTCAGTAATTCACACTGCTAATTACTACCTCAGATTATGTGCAGCATTGCTGTATCAACTGGAACAAATGTATATCTCCTAGTAGAGCAATTATATGTTGATGTACTTGTTTGATAATGGCATAGACCTTGAAAAAAGTGTCGTCTTTAACATGTGCTTTAAAACTATAGTTTTGTTATTGTATTGACCATTTGTTTAACTGACTAGTTTGAATGTCTTCTGTTAATAATTTAATAGTGTCTCTTAGTAGACTATGTAAAATGTGGTTTTGTCTTAAGGCATTTCTCTCCCTTGTACCAAATGTAATGAAATGCAATTGGTAAACAGAAGGCCACCATTTTATTAAATTGATCTGTAGCATAATGAATGCATACAATAAACTCAATCCTTACCTTTCAATTACATACATTCAGCCACTCTATGCATGTGGCCAAATAAGCAAAGAATTATCATATTTAGAGTTTCATGGTGCAGGCTTCTCTTCCATTCACACCAAATACTGTACATTAATAGGAAGTATCTCAGACCCAAGGATACATAATCCTTTCTGGGGGAAATACCACTGAAGTAAACATAGTTAGATTTGAAATTATTTTGATCCAGTCTTTCAAGTTACGTTATCTAATGCACAGCCAGTCCAGGTCAGTTCTTTTGTTCTTTCCAGCTATAATAAAATGGAAAGTTTCCTGGTGGATCTATCCATTCAGGATTACTATTCATCCACTAACTCTCCAATAAAGGCACCTTTCAGTCAAATCTGTAACCTACATTACACAGGAAAAATAACTCATTCTTGCCAACTGGTAGGGAATTCATGAAACCATGAATCATAATGAAAGGCCCTAAATATTTATCAGCAGCTTGGCAGCACTGTCCATTCACAAAGACCAACTATAGGCACCTGTAGTAATTGTATAAATTGTAATTCCTATTTTACAGATGGAGAAACTAAGGCACACAGGGACAGATTGCAAGTCAGTTACTTATATTATTATTATTATTCCTCTTAATGTCACTGGGACTACTCATGCAAGTAACTACTCACCAGTGCAAGCAAGTGACTGATTAATCAGACCCTGTGAGATTGCAACTTGTTTATTGAGACAGTGGCAGAATAGAATCCAGAATTCCTAACTCTTAGTCCTGTACTTTAACCATCAGTTGTGCTCACTATCATGGACGCAGACATCTTAGAAGCCAAGTGTAACAAGGTTGATGGTGGGCTAGCCAATTCTGATTACGAAATCCCTGGTGATTCCACTGTAAGAATAGCAGAAAGCTGCCGCAAAAGGGGATTTGAGAGTGGCTGAGGCCCGGCAGTAAGCTTGTAGAACAGACTTCCCTAACACTAGCAGGGTAATCAAGTTTTACTCGGTTTTGGATTTCAGTACTGGGAAAGTTAAAAAGGAATAAAAGCCTGGCCAGAAGGGCCTGTGAAACTGTTTGCTTGGTGGGAGTGTAATGGAAGATCCCTGAAGAGGGGAGAAATTATTAGTAGGGTCCTGAGGAGATGAAGAGTGGCACATATTAAGTGACTAATTCAGTGGCTCTAAAACTTTTGCTTTTGTGACCACTTTCATACAGCAAACCTCTGAATGTGACCCCCCCCCTTATAAATTAAAAACACTTTAAAAATATTTAACACTATTTTATAAATGCTGGAGGCGAAGTGTGGCTTGGGAGTGGAGGCTGACAGCTCGTGACTGCCCACATAATAATATCTCGACCCCATGAGGGGTTATGACCCCTAATTTGAGAATCCCTGGGCTACTCCTACTACATCATTTGTGGGTGTGTTTGCCTTCAGTGCATAGATACTTCAGGAGAAAACTTATTAATCTCTGCTTCAATGCTCCCTAGTGTATTGACAAGAAACTTAAAGCATTGAATTCTTCTAACAAATTAAATGCCTTTGAACACTACAGAAAGTATTTGTCTTGAGCTTTTGTCTAAAAAACCTTGTTACTAGAGCTGCTTAAGGGAAAACAATGATCTGCTAATATAATGTATAATAATAATTAATAGCTATTATAGCTATGAATTTACAAGCGAACTTTTCCCCATTGTTGTTCGTGGGACCATATTATTCTGGCATGTGAAATGTAATCCTATCAGAAAAATAATGAAACATTAAGGTGATCAACCACATATAAAAGTAACCGCTAATGTTTGAGAAGATCCAATGGCCTGAAAATTGTTGAAACTATTCAGGGTATATTTGTGGCACCTAAAAGACTAACAAAAGTATTGCATCCGATGAAGTGGGTATTAGCCCATGAAAGTTTATGCGTCAATGCGACTTTTGTTAGTCTTTAAGGTGCCACAGGACTCTTTGTCGCTTCTGCAGATCCAAACTGACTCGGCTACCTCTCTGATTCAGGGCATACTTGTGAACAATGAATATGTTCAGGAATCTTGGTGCAGTAAAAAGAGGAGTGAAATTCTAATAATATCCACAACAATTTACAGAGATTCATATGGATTAATGGGCAGAGCACTGTACTGGACTTAGTGCCCCTTGCCTCTAGCCTGATGGGTGACCAGGTAACTTCATTCGTTTGTGACACTGTGCCTCAGTTTCCATGTTTGTAAAATGGTGTTTATAGTACTTACTACATTTGTAAAGCATTTTGAGTTCTACTGACAAAAAGTACTAATTAGAACAGGCTATAATTATTACTATTTTATTATTTATTCGACCCACTTATTACTCTTGCTATTGATATTGCATCATCTCCATAGATATACTTTAACAGTACAGTAACTTGTAAATATATGTTAGAGTATAATTTGGAGGGGGGGGATGTAACATGCATTTAAATGTACATCTAGCTAAGATTGGGAGAAGCATAGATCATACTACACAATGAAAACCATTACTTTATGGATTATAGTTTCAGACTTCCTTAGCTAACTGAGCAGATTATGGTGGAGGCCACTAAATATTAGCTGAAAGAGTTGAATATTAGTTGAAATTCAGTGCATGTCTGTAGAATTTTCATACATAAGTTCCAGTTACAATTACCCCTTACAGAGGTGCATTTTGTGGAAGCTGTTCTGGTCCTGAGCTCTATTGCCAAGAGACTGTAGACCAGCTTTATTAATCTTTGGATCACTATCACTTTGGTTTGAGCCAGTCCAGGGTGTGTGTGTGTGTTCCCTATCCCCTGTTCCCCGTAAATAACTCCATTAAATGCTGTGTAGATCCTGTGTAACCTGGGAAACAGATTCCTTATATACAAGAAAACGTCACAACACTACAATTATTTTGTTATAATGTCAGGCCAATGAATAGTTAATTAAATGTTCTTGGTTTTTTACAGATATTCTTAAACTGTTCACTGCCATTCTGAATTTCTATGATTCCCCCCCGCACACAAACTATTTCTTTAGATTCATATTACAAAAGTCAGTGAACTCTTATAATTGCTAAATTATCTATGTGGGCGTATGAGGAATTAAGTATGCAGATTCTGTCATACTAAGTGTTGAACAACTAATTCTCTTAAAAACAAGTCTAAAAATGTACACATGTAAGTCCCTTATGTTTTGAGGCATTCCTTATACTATGTATTCTTGAACTTTGTAATGAACATTAGTGAACAGTGAAGAACACAGTCACATTTCTTGATCACTACAAGATAGTTCCCTCCTAATAATCACCAAAGCATCAAAATAATATTAAAAATGGCAACAGTTCCAATTCCCACATGCCTATGAGACAAAGAGCCATTTAAGTGACAATACATAGTTCTGGCTCGAGGATATCTGCTCAGACAAATCTAAATACACATCAGTCACACAACTTGGTGTGCCTACTTGTAAGAAAGATTATCTAGCAAATCACTCTCATGTTGCCTAACCTTTAATGAGACATTAATACAAGATATCACCTTCCCATGAAAGCGTTTTCCAGATAGATGGCTAAGCTTCTATCTAAGGGTATGTCTACAGTTCCCGCCAGATTGGTGGGCAGAGATCGATCCAGCGGGGGTTGATTTATTGCATCTAGCGTAGACATGATAAATTGATCCTCAGGCACTCTCCCATTGACTCCTGTACTCCACTGCCACAACAGGTGCAGGCGGAGTCGATGGGGGAGCAGTAGCAATTGACTTACCACAGTGAAGATTCCATGGTAAGTGGATCTAAGTATGTCTACTTCAGCTACGTTATTCACATAGCTGAAGTTGCATAATTTATTTAGATCCCCTACTCCCCTGGTATAGACCAGGCTTAAGTTGTTTGTTGTGCTCATTACCATGTTAACTGAGCATCTAAAGTGCACTGGTGTAATGATCTCATGTCACTTTTGTCAAACAGTAAATCCTGTATGCTGTCCAGAACAAGCTGTCTCCAGTGGAAATTACATCGACCACACTGGGACCATTGCACTCACGGCAATCAGAAAAATGAGAAAATAAATTCAAAACATAATAAAATTCCTTCATCCTACTTGTGTCTGCACAACAGTTAATTTAATGTAATATAGTATCTCTTCCAGATTAAGAAACCAATAGGGCAGATGCACTGGAATGTGTACATTATACAGGCAGGGATCCAAAACAACAGCAGGACTTGACTGAACCTGGCCATGACAGTTGCTAAGGCCACTTTCAGAATGTCTTTAATGAACGTAAGTAGAGCAAGGATTGTTACAGTTCTGTTGCTAAAATCCACATGTAAATCTACCACTGCCTTTCCCAGAAACACTAGTTTTATCTGAAGCTATTGTTGGATGAATAAGAACTGCTCCATTTGCCTCCACAATTGCTGTTCTACTAGTATTTATATGATTAATTGTAAAGTACGTGAGAGTCCCATACTTTGTGTATTGAAGATCCCTGCATGAAACCAAATTCTGTTGACCGTGAAGAAAATTTATATGTATGGTGCCAGAAATCTGCATTAAAATATTTTCTAGTAAGCCAGTACAATCAAAATATTGCTCCAAGCATTTAACCCCAGAGACATGGAAAACAATTAACAATGGTATTAAGTCAAATTTATTCAGTACACTTCAGATTTAACTTAATGAAGTACAGACTCATATTTGTAGAAGTCAATTGCATTCTTTATTTCTCTTATGAGAGCTGAACTTATCTTATATTGATAAATATCTTTGTAATCCACAAACCTAGTGTTATAATAATTTAGTAATTATGTCTTCACTCGTACAGCCCCGAAGTGCTAGATTTATTTTCTAAATGTAATATAATTTTGACTAAATTTGACTTGATATATTTGTAATGAATTATTCACCACTGCTACTATTAAAACCTACATAAGATAAACATTAATCTTCATTACTCTCAATTAATAATAAACTTTCTTTATCTAGTTTCCAGCACTATAGTTGCTGGCCACAGAGGTTTACTCAGTATCATAATGCATAATCCTCCCATTCAATGCATGTCTGCAGAATTATACAACACTAATTAATCTCACAGAAATGTGGTGTTTGATCTTCCAGTATTCTGTGTCAAAATGTTTTCATGATCTGCAATTTTCCAAAATGGGGACACTTTACAAAAGTCCATACAATTTGATATTTTGATAAAAATAACCTAAACATTTAATATGTAGAATGTGATGATGGCCAAAGAATTTGATTGTTCAGAGAGGCGAAGTATGTAGGAAAATGTTTCACTATATATTTCCTGCTATTTCCCCTTTTTTTATGGTAGGGGAGGGGAAATCTTTTTATTTCGCCTTTAGCATTTGCAACTGTGCTCTGTATGCTAGAGATTTCCTTAGATATTTTGTGGTGGATATTTAAGCTGTGCTATCAAGTTGCAAACCAAGGTGCTGAATAAATCTTTCACATATAGGTACATTTTATAGTACCTTGGATCTGGCAAACTGTGTTAAATGCTGAATTCCAATGTATATCCCATCCTTTTCTGCTTGTAATCAGACATGATTCCTGATGGTTCAATCAGGAAGGCGCTAAGAGCTTACACTTGGGAACCCACAAAGATGGTTCATTGGAAGGCAGAAGGCTGAGAAATGTATTTAACTAGTGAACTGGATAAGTCAGGAGAAGTTATTTATGTCAATAGAATATTAGAGGCTTGGCTTTATTTTAGCCTGTGCTAAGGTTTTTTTCCCATATTTGAAATATGTAGTGAAACAGATTCTTACATATTTTGTGTCTCTGAACAACCACATATGCATATTACATAGATGACACTAAGCAGAGGGGAGAGGTAGATACGATGGAAAGTAAAGATAGGGTCCGGAGTGACCTAGACAAATTGGAGGATTGGGCCAAAAGAAATCTGATGAGGTTCAACAAGGACAAGTGCGGAGTTCTGCACTTAAGAAGGAAGAATCCTATCCACCACTAGAGGCTGGGGACCAACTGGCTAAGCAGCAGTTCTGCAGAAAAGGACCTGGGGATTACAGTGGAGGAGAAGCTGGATATGAGTTACAGTGTGCCCTCGTTGCCGAGGAAGCCAATGACATATTGGGCTGTATTAGTGGGAGCATTGCCAGCGGATGGAGGGAAGTGATTATTCCCCTCTATTCACTGGTGAGGCTACACCTGGACTATTGCATCTAGTTTTTGTCCCCCCACTATAGAAGGGATGTGGACAAATTGGAGAGAGTCCAGCGGAAGGCAACAAAAATGATTAGGGGGCTGAGGCACATAACTTAGGAGGAGATCGTAAGGAAACAGGGGTTATTTAGTCTGCAGAAGAGAAGAGTGAGGGGGGATTTGATAGCAGCCTTCAACTACCTGAGGTGGGTGCGGTTCCAAAGAGGATGGAATGAGGCTGTTCTCAGTGGTAGCAGATGACAGAACAAGAAGCAATGTTCTCAAATTGCAGTGGGTGAGGTCTAGGTTAGATATTAGGAAACACTATTTCACTAGGAGCGTTGTGAAGCACTGGAATGGGTTACCTAGAGAAGTGGTGGAATCTCCATCCTTAGAGGTTTTTAAGTCCCGTCTTGACAAAACCTTGGCTGGAATGACTTAGTTGGTGTTGGTTCTGCTTTGAGCAGGGGAATTGGACTAGATAACCTCTTGAGGTCTCTTCCAGCCCTAATATTCTATGGTTCTGTGATTCTATGATTAAAAGAAAGTCCTTACAAATAAACTAGAGAAAACAGTTGGGAGAAAGTGTTGTTTCTTTTTACAGATGTGGAACTGAGGTACAGAAGGTGTGCATGATTTGCCCAAGGGGAGTCTATGAATCCAGATATTTGGCACTGTATCAGGATACATTTTTATTTTTTTTTTATAAATCACAGGTAAGGTACACCAAAACACTTGCAGAAAATCTTAATATCCTGTTTTTATTATTTTTGGGGTTATCTGACCACTGGTAATGACAGGTTATTTGAAATTAATGTTGCTCATCTTGCTGCATTTCTCATTCTGCTTTCCTCAAATAGAGTGAATGGAGAACTTAGGAAACGGAAGAGGTAGATTTTTCCCCACAGTAGTGGTAAGAGGAAGGGGAAGTAGGCCGAACGAACATTTCACACACACAAGTATTGCCTCGCCCCATTTTTACATTCTCCCATGCCTTGGTGAACTCCTCCTTGTATTCTTTGTCCTTCTGTTGCTGTGATTTTTCTGATGACTTCTTCCATTCCCCCTACGTACACACATATCAAAGTTTCTGCTCTGCCCCCAAAGTCCCTCTGCATTGCCCTCCCCAGCACCCCATAACATTTGCTTTCTGAGACCCCATGAGATTTGCTTGTACATCCTCCGCTCCATATTAGGTTCCAGGTTCAGACATTTGAATTTAACTATTTTTATTGACAGTATATAAAAATTAGTATTTAAAAAATAATAGTACTCCTCTAGTGAGAGAAAAGGATCTAACTTATCTCCAGGTACAAACAGAAGCAGAGGAGAATGGTTAAGTGATATAATGGTGGAGAGGGCTCAGAGTTTGAATTGGCCATTCTTGTTGTGGGTATTTGGATAAGGTAGTTTTAAGATTAGAATCTATTTGGAGCACAGGGTTGAGTGGAGGTAGAGTATATTTTACCTAACAATAAATTGAAGGCTTTTTCCTCTTAACTCTCAGAGTTCTGGGTCTCAAAGTTTATTTAACTTAGGATACAGTTGTTATATTCAGAAAGCACCCCAGTCATTTTTTTTTTTTTTTAGTTCTGTAGCAATAGTGGATCATTATTTTTTATATTTCTATAGTGCTTTCCATTCAAAGGTCTCAAAGCACATTAATGAGTGAAGCCTCACAACACCTCCATTGAGATTGTATTCATATACATGTCTTAAAGAAGGGAAAACCAAAATACAGAGGCATTAAGAGAGTTGCTCAAAGGCGCACAGGAAATTTGTGACAGATCAAAGAATAGAATCTTCCCATTTGAATGTTTTCTGCAGAAGACCATCCTTCCCCATCAGGATTTTACAGTGATATGTGTCAGATCACTCCTAATTAATATTTTATTTGTAGCTGATACACCTAAAAATTGTGTAGTTAACCCACATTCAAATTATGAGCCTTGCCTGGCTGTTGAACTGCATAGTCCAGGGATTGGCAGTCTTTGGCATGCGACCTGCCAGGATAAGCCCTCTGGTGAGCCGGGCTCCCTTGTTTACCTGCTGAATCCGTGGGTTCAGCCGATTGCAACTCCTACTGGCCGTGGTTCGCTGCTCCAGGCCAATGGGGGCTGTGGGAAGCATTGCATGCCGAGGGATATGCTTGCCGCCGCTTCCTGCAGCCCCACTGGCCTGGAGCGATGAACCACGGCTAGTGGGAGCTGTGATTGGCTGAATCTGCAGATGCAGCAGGTAAACAAGGCAGCCCGACTCACCAGGGGGCTTACCCTGGCAGGCCATGTGCCAAAGGTTGATGATTCCTGGTCTAAAACTTTCCAACAGAGATGACACTACTATTTGAATTGTTGGCTCCATCTGCTTTGGGACCCATTTATTTTGTATACTTATGTAACATACCAATCTAGCAAATAAAAATTTGGTTACAGCACACCCAGGTAGTACATAGGGTTGAATCAATTATTAGCTCACTCATTGCTAGAAAGGCACAAACAGTTTTGAACACAGAAAAGGCCCTTTCACCTAGGAAAAGTGCTGTATTTTAAATCTCCCCAATCAGAAGTGGAAATCTGTTTTGATCTGTGGAACAGCTTTGTGCTTACTGAAAATAGTAAGTTTTGATAAAGTATGAATTTTAGTCCAAATGATTAACAATGTTACAATTCAAAATATAAAAAGAGTGAAAAGGGAATGAGGCTATTTTGCTGCTGTAGAAAAAGGAAAAACTCCTTTGGATGGAGAGAGTATGGTGAGTAATACAAGTGTCTTGTATTTCAGATTTCTGTGTGTATGCTATAGGATTTTTTTTTTAATTATTTTTTTCCTACTTGGCAAACTACAGAGCAAAAGTTAAGGGACACAATATGAGGGATGTGTTTGACAGAAACTTGGCATTTAGGCAGATGAGATTTGCACTAAGCTGGTGTTTATAGGCATAATGACCTCTCCCCTACCCACCCAACCACAACCCTTGCCTTTGTAAATACTTTGTACAAAAAACTTCAAAATGTTTTAATTAAATAATTATGCTTCACTACAACCTTATGAAGTAGGTGATTTTGCACCCATTTTGTAGATAAACTGAACATAGATAGATAAACTATAGGGCTGAGAAATGAACTAACAAATCCCTATTTAAGTTCATGGATATAACTACTGTATAGGACTCCCTCTTTAGGTAGTGCTCAAATGAGAATGACTGGTGGCATAACCCACACCACCTAGCCAGTGCATCATGGGCTGGTATATCTGAGTCAGGCTTTTAAGGTCTACCAAACTGGACTGTACAAGACAAAGGGAATAAGAAAAAGAAGAGACTAAAACCAGTACTGTTGTCATGCTGAAAAACACATGACATCCATATCAGCCTAGCCTTAGCCTGGCACTAAGTGACATGCATTCTTTTGTCTTTGGTTTTATCACAACTTGTTTATGCAGAATTACTAATGGTTTATTTTACTGTATTTGATCAAATAAATAAGTTAGTGTTTAAGTGATGGAAATTTAACATTTTTAGTAATTTTACTCATCCCCCTTTTCCTTGACACCTGAGAGACTTCTGTAGCTCCCATCACCATAGCACTTCATAGATACATTAGATTGGCATAACAAGGTCCCAAATGCAGCAATTCTCAACTAGTGGAGCATCACCAACCAGCTAACATCTGCAAACCTACGATCACTAGGTTCCATTGGTGGAACATGAGGAGAGGAAGGAAAAGCTGCTAACTTGCCCGCTCTGCTGCTGTTGCAGCCACCTTCCCCAACTCTTTCTACCCAATTATGCAATAGCCTTTTCTGCTGTCCCCTTCCCTACAGCATTGGGGAATAAAGTGAGCAGCTATTCAGGGGGTGGTGGAGATAGCAGGGCAGTGGATGGAGAAGCTTCACTCTACCCCAGCAGAACTCTCACCTCATCAGCACTTCATCACCCCATGAGCACTAGGCCTCCATCAGATAAAGCCCATCTCATCCCATCCAGGTCTCCCCTCCAAACCCCACTAGGTCAGCTCCACCTTTGAAGCGCCAGCCTTATGGGACACACCCCTCCCTCCCTGGCCCGCAAGGCCATTGCCTGCTCTGGAAGCATCCTCACACAACTAGTTCAGCCATTTCCAAAAAGTTTACACTCCACCAGCTTTCCTACAATGGCTCAATAATAGTCTCACAATCCCAAGCCCACAATTCTTTGCCCTCTGATAGGTGGATTGCAGGATGCTTCCCTCCTCCCCGCCCCTTTTTGCAATTTTGTGGCCAAAACAGGATTGTGTCTGTGTGTATGTATGCTCAGAGGGTGGGAGAGCAAAGAGGAAAGTCTGGTGGCATACCCTAAATCTAATCAGACAATGGATTTTAAAATATTGAGGGCAGAAGGACAGGACAAGAAAAGCCAAACAAAGTTGTGAAAGTCAACTAAAGTGATGCTGAATTGCTGTCTTTTGTTCTTTAAAGTCATTTTACAGATCGTTCTGTAAAAGAAAAGTAAAATATCATGTTTTATAGTTGGCATTAAACATTCTTCTTTACTGGAGACCAGGAATGGTTCCAAACACCATTTCAGGCTTTGCTTTGAAACTATTTTGTAGTTTTTGATAATTGCCACAGGGTCCGGTCCACCTTGCGTTCTCTGTACTCCCAGTAAAGGTCTTCACACCATTCTCCAGTGTTTCACTCAAGTGTCCTTTATTTACAGTACATGTGCGTGGCTCCCAAGTGGTAAACAGTGCTCCCCCAATCTCCAGACAGTTACCCCACTGTCTTGGTTCCCGGGCCTCCAGACCCTTGAGGCACCTTACTTGCAGCCAGGAGACAGAGCCACTGCCTCCTCTTCCCTGCCTGGCCTCCTCCTAACTGGTCGTGAGTCAGGGCTTTTGTAGCCTGGTCAGATTCCTGCCTCAGCTGTGGTCCATCAGCTCCAGCTAACTCCGTGAGCTATACTCCTTAGGGCTTCCAGCTGGACTCCCCTGCCGGATACTACCAGCTCCTGCCCCTGTGCATCCTGCCAGGAAGCAGGGTTTAAGTTGCAGAGGCAGGGGATTTCAGGGGTTTTTACCCCTGCCCTGCCACAGTAATACACGGACTTTTCTTGTTCAAATGGATTTCTTGCTCAAATATAAACCTTAACAGTTATATGTACACTAACTGTGGATAATGGAATTAATATTGAAAGTAAACATTATATAACAAAATACATAAACCAAAATTGCTACTAAGTTTTCCCACACTCCAAATTGTCCATATTTTGTCCCCTGAAGACATTTGATAAAAAATTTTAAACAATGTTTGCTTCATTTTGAGTGACTAATGTATGCTTAGAAAAGATAATATGGCTTAGCATGTCATTGTGCCAAATGAATGGAAGGGCTGAACAGCCAATATCCATTAAACAGAACAATTTCTCTGTTTTACACTTCTTTGCATGGAAAATACTTTTTAATTTCTTCTCTAAAAATGTTGTCAGTTTTTGGTTTTCCCCTAATCTAATAAAATAATTATTAAATGATTTGATTTTAATTATCTAACAATTATTTTAATTAGGATATTTAAATGCTTATTTAAGATTTCCTATTTATCTTTTGCAGACAGCAGATGTAGATTGTAATAATAATTATGACAGAAATAACTGCAGATGATCCAGATTCCTGTTCTTATCCTAAAATATATCATGGGGAATCTGTCACATTGCAGTGATAATATGCAGCAGTTTCATATTAATTTCTCAAGCCTTAATGCATGCTGATTCTTAGGCCAAACTTAAACTATGTTTATAAATGTGGTTTTCTTTGTCATCTGGAGAATATTTCTTTTTAATATATTCAAGGGCCAAACTAACTGCAGTAATGAATTGTCAAGGGAAATAGAGTTTTTGACCTCTACATCATCGGTTCAGATTATGTCTAGGTTGGTAATGACCTGTAAAATATGTGAGCTAGTCTCAAATATTTTTCCTAGTGCAGTGTCCATATAATAGATACTGATAAGATTAACACTCTTTGGCAATCTTACCGAAAAGACCAATGTCTGAGGACACCCCAGAACAGAGGTGATCGGAGTAAAGAACACTAGTGGGGAAGCATGAAAGAGAGAGGTTTTAAAAAAATATTTAACATAGTAAAAGGAAGATCCAGTTTGTGATGTGGCTTTATGCAATATAAAATTAACAAATATACTCTACAATACAACAGCTGATGTGAACAATTTCATATGGTATCTCTTCTATCCCCAAGACTAAAAGTATACATAGTGGAATATGATTAAATTGTAATGTAATGATTATTTGTGGAGATTACTCCAACATTTCAAATTTAAATTCAGATTTGAATGATCCCAAAGTTCAGCAGTGTTTGGATCTGGAGTTATGCTTGCAAATGAAAACCATGAACTGATTCTGTAGTCCAATTAGTTAAGATTAAACAATCAATATTCCTATTTCAATTTGCCATTGTATTTGTAATATATTGTACCAAATCCCATAAATCTGAAGGCAGATTCCCATGTTAACTATTGCCTTAGAGTTCCAAAACTTATTCAGCATACTTTATATTACAATCAGAATAACTCCAATTATAAATACATCATTTTGTAATGTAATCTTGAAGACAAGTAATGCAGAGTGCTGTGAAACACACAAGATGAATTCTGTGCAGGATTTGTTTGCATAGAAAGAAACTAAACACACTATATGCTTTAGCACAGCATCCCCCTAATACGGAAGTATTTTAAAAAAATGCGGGGGAGAGAAGTATGCAATACATACACCAGTAAGCATTTCTGATTACTGTTCTGTCTTCATTACTGTCCTTTCAGCACAGCTTGCAATATTAATGGAACTCAAAAAATGGTCAGAAGCTGCATTTCCTCTCTTTCATCTTTGAATAATAGAAACAAACTTCCCTGATCATTATCTTCTCTTTGGTATTGCTAGAGGATAATATAAATATATTTTGTTTAATTTTAATTATTTTTTCGTGCAATTAAATAAAGCTACTTTGGACTATATATAGCATTTCAGCTGGTGATGTTAAAGTGCTCCACAATCATTAAAAACCTAGCTGTGAAGGTATGCAAATGATACACTAAATTGTAAGATTTTTAACTTGCAGTTTTAAAGAGGTTTGAACAGGATATGTATCATACATGCTGAAGATCAAATGTTTTTGGCATAGTTATCTTCTAAATGCTGTCACAGTGGGCCCTGATACCAGTCATCTTCCATGTTAATGCTCTCTGAGATATTTTCTTCTACTGTGTCATGTGGGGACAAGTATGAGCTGACTGAAAAACATGGCTCTACCCAATCACCACATAAAAACAGAAAATAAAATGAATTAACATTAATTATGCCAGGGTTTTTGTCAGAAAAATCTATAACTAGTCAACTAGAACAGCCTTGAAAGGTGAATAAGGTCACTTCTGATCTAAGTCTTCTTTTTTCCATACATGTCGTGGGGCTAATTTATGTTATTTGTGCATGTGAGAGATGAGGAAAGGGGAGAAATTTAGTCTCTATCTGCATGCATTGCATTTATGCCACCAATGAAGTAAAAATATATATATTGCAGTTAGGAAGCCTTGAAAAAGAAAAAGAAATGGAATGAGCGTGCGACACAATTGTTTAGGTCTTTCGTACGATATATTTTAACTTTAGCACCCAGTTGGATGGTCACACTTGCAAACTATTAAAATATTTTGCTCTTATGGTAATGTGAGGGTAACAGTTTTTTCTTCCAGTGCACCTATTACCTGGTGTCCAATGTTGACATTAAGGCTTATGATGAACAGCAAATGGCAGAAAGCTCCTGAGCTAAAGCGTGAGTAAAGAGGGCTGCTTTGTTTGAGCTCAGCAGCTGAACTTGAACTAAATTGAGCTGATTTTTTTTTTAATACAAAAGGAAATGAACCTTTTAAAGGCATGTTACTTTTAAAAGTAGCATTGGAAGGCATTTCTTCCATTCTTTCCCTTATAAGTATTTCTTCTCAGAGAAAGATTTCTTTCTCAAAAACAATAAACTGTTGTTATTAGCGGGGTGCCCATAATTCAGATGGAATCTCAATACAGTGTTCACTAATGGACTGGACTCTTCATTCAATAATAACTGCTATGAGAATAAACTCTAATATGATATTCATTTTTAGTCTCTCTGCTTTTAACATTCCTCACTGTGTAATATCTACTAATATATATTCTGCAATATTATCATAAAAATACAACTTCTAAATGCTTCCTAAGACTATTACTATCCCTTTAGGATGGTATAAATAATATAAACTTTAATGATACTTTAACAAATGCTATGATGATGATTCAGATATGTAATGGGCCACCACACTGGGAAAAGTGAATAAAAAAGAAGATAAAAGACATGCCTGGTGGAATTTTCATGGCACAATATTATTACAGAATGTACTTTTTTTGCCGATCTAATTCAGCATCCACTTCGAGCAGATGGCAAATTTTAGTCTTTAGAATTCAGTTATAAAGCAGCTAATTAAAATGTTGAGATATTGAAGACACAGGGTCTTTAATCATAAAATTGTTTGAAGAAAATAAGCCATTGCCAAATTTGTTTTCTAGTATTTTGAGTTGCCCCTACTTGACATAGACGAAATGGCTTGAAAAATGAGAGTGCACCTTACACCAACTCTTCTCCATCCCAAAGAATCCTGATGTGCCTATGCTGTGCATGTTCAGAGCTCACTCCACTGCTGAAATACAGCCACCTCTAAATTAGAAACCTAGAAGTCACTCTCCATGGACAAAATTATAAGGCAGAATTTTGAGGAGGAGACCAAAGAATGATTTTTTCGATTAAAATGAAAAGAGGTATTTAGATGGACAAGTCTCAGAAGGCTTCAAGTTTGGGTTCAGATAAACATCCAAAACTGGGTGCCTCTCTAAACTGCTTTTGGGCTGGAAAACTTAAAAAAACAGGCTTTCACATGAGATTTCTGGTATTTCTCATCTCAATTCACACTTATTTTTTTTTTAAAAAAAATTTCTTACTCATTTTAATTTAGTTGTTTCTCTTAGTGAACAAACCAGTGAGTTGAAAAGTGCAAACAAATAAAGGGGGGTACTAGGGGAGGAGGGAATTAATCAAACTTTCATTTTGAACCTCAAAGAAATTTTAGATTGAGTAAGGAAATTAGCAGTTTGTATGACTTTTTTAATTAGATTTGATCCATGTGGGTTTGCATCCCCCTGAGTTTAGACTTTGAATTAGCTAAAAAATCTTGACGCAAATCTCAGTATAATGTGTCAGCTTTCCAAATGATATGAACTGCAGTTCTGAGAGTGAAAAACTGAAGCTTTAAAGTGACTAGTACTTTATGGGTAGTGAATGCATGGGAGGGAAGGAGTGTTTTGCTTTATCTCTATGCAAAACCATTAATTGGCCCATATAACTCAAAACTAATTCTGCTTTTACTGAGGAGCTTTGCAAACCTTTTGATGTGCAAGTTTCTAACAAATCCTTATAACAAGCAATTTTTTAAAGGTTTTATTGTAAATTTTTGAGACAGCTCTAGTTTTCAGTGTACAAAAGTTCTGGACTGATTTGTATTACATCCAAATCTGATTGTCTCTTTTGTATTTTTTTTTCTTTTTCAAATTTGGTTGGGATCTCAGGGTTCAAACTTCTAAAACATAAATTCAGTTTTTAAATTATTAGAAAATCGGAGAGATTTTTTTTTCCCCAAGCAGGTTAATTCTATTCCTTCAGCCTCAAAATTTGCATACGAAGTTGTGTATTTGAATACCTCTTGGCCGAGCATTTTATCCATGTACAAGAAAAAGAGGTATCATATTTTCACTTTGTATCATCTTTCTGAATTTGAATTAAATTTAAGACATAGGAAAAGTGTTGACTATCCAAGAAGGTAGTGTTTATTAACAAATTGTATTTGGAGTGAAAAATATAATAGCTTTAGTCATTATTGTATGAAATTCTTTTCTGGAAGAGAACTGAGTCCGAAGCAGTTTGGTGGAATTTACATGAACGTTGTGAGTCTATTAAAATACTTACCACTTGCATTTAGGCTATGCCATTGCCAGTCCCAGATGGCTTAATACCTGTAGCCATCTAAAATTCAGGTAAGGAATGTGTGCAGGGAGGAAGAGGAAAGAGAGGGAAATGGAGAGTTTTACCATCTGTTCCGCACACCTTCTGTCATGGTTAAAAACATATAGAAGTCTTAAAAATATGTACTTTTTTATTTAAAGCTGTGATTATAGACCATTTGCATTCTTTGTTCAGCTTCTTGTTGCAGAAGTCTTGAGTGTAAAAGATCCCCCAGTAGAATCTTCCTTGCGAGGGAAGGATGTAAATATTCCAGGCCAAACCATATTATCTCACTGGGGATATGTTTGAGGTAGAATGTCCTATATTTGAAAAACTGGTTCATATTACTGATGGGTTTTCTAATCTGAGACACAAACAAAAATGATGCATGTAAAAGTAGATAGAAGATTTGGACTACAATGGAGTCCATGCCGAGAGATGCCAGGATACGGAATATGTTTCTAACAGGCTATCGAAGGAAATAGCTTAAATCAGTTTACTAAATAGCTAAACAATGGAGAGAAGTGAGTAAAAGTGTGTGAAATGTGGCAGTTACACTGTGCGGTGGTTTGGTATAAATATTTATTGCAGTAACCATCAATGCCCTATTTTTGCTTTGTGTTTCAGAATTCACAATGTCATAATGAAAATGTTACAATCCCTGATTTTTATCTATTTCACTGTTGACATTGCACATATTGTATGGCTTTATTCTAAAATTATTAAACAGAACAGATTTTCCCAATTCTGGTCAAAAAATTTTGTGAACTTTATCAGATATTACCAATGAGTGCTGAATTTGTGATGAAACCTCCTCAAATTAAATGAGTTTTGCATAGTTTCAGGTTTAGTTGAAAATACTTTATATTGCCTTGATACTCATAGGTTATAGTGATAAAGCAGAGGAATTAAATCTACTTACAGGGACTGACTCTGGGGCCATTTGTCATCATCTTGATTAGAAATTATATACATAAAATAGGGTAAACAAGGTGTTTGTAACATTGCTTGATCCATTTGCTTTTAATCACCCCATATAGCCATATTGTAAATTACTGGAAGAATATCTTAAATAAAGAACTGGAATGTAGGATAGTGTGTCATTGTTCTCCTCTTCAGCCAAGCACATTTTCATTAAATTTAATTTCTTCTGATAAGATTCAAGAGCCCAGCACCCGGCCCCCAACGCTTTTCCCTCCCAAACATTCAAAAAGCATAAGAACCATTAACACTATCAATCGTAAGCAAAAGTAATTACCATACAGATGAAAATTATGGGTGATACAAATTAGGAGGAGAGTTTGGAAGGTATTTCCTTTTTACCCCTAGTAAGTGGAATATAGTTATTCAAGCAAACTAAAACTACCTGTTTCAGTGTTAAACCCTTTTCCATAATAATAAATGTCAGGGAGAGTTTTTGAATGGTGTTGGAAAATCAAAAAAATGTTTGTAGCTGGTTGATACAAAAACAACAGCAATAATAATAACAATATCCTGCTGTCTACTAGAGAGCTTCATTTCAGGCATAAACTGAGTGCAATTTTCTTTCTGCTTTTTGAATTTTTTTGGGGGGGTGGGGGAGACTCTAAATGGTTAAATGACTTTTAGGAATTTTTAACATTTTTCTTTTAAAAAGTTGGCTCTCCAGTTGCCTTCCTGTGGTTGAACGGAGAGGAACATAGAATAAGGACAACTAAATATATATAGAAATAAACTACATAAAACCCTCAATAGCACAAACTTCTTCAGTGTTTTATCACTTTTCAGGCTTCATTACCAGTTACAATACATCAAGCTCTTTTCATTTCTTTACCCCAGTACATAGCTTAGTTTTAATCACTATATTAATAAAACTCTGATACAGAAATTTCACCATTATTATATACTTCTAATTCAATAGACTGTCATCCAGAGACAGTGATTAAGCCCTGCCACACACATAATCTTGCACAATCGCCAGAAAGTAGGTGGCAGTACAGAACAACAGAATCCTCATTATTAGGGAAAATGGGGGGGAAAAAATTAGACAGGGAAACTTCTGTTGTTCTTATTACAAATGCTTTTTGAAAACAAAAACCAGTTTTCACAGGCATTTCACTGATGAAATGGTGGTCGGTATCGTTAAACAGCTAGTGTGTAGCAAAAGGCAGGCTTATTTTCAGAGTTCCATTTTAATCTGCTTTGATGTCACTTCAGCTTGACCCTGCCTTGCATCCTTCCCAAGCATTTTCTGCTTTTTGATCTGCTAGATACTGACCTTCCTTTATCTTGCCTAAAAGCAAAACTGTTCCTAAGCTGAGGACAATTCCTCCCTCACCCCCATCTTAATGCTAGGGACTTGGCACTATTTTCTGATACATCATCCTCCCCAGGCCTGTTTTCTGAATCTAGCTTTCGAAGTGTATATGAAATGATTCTCAGTAATGACAAGAGTCTGGAGAGATTACACAGGTTGTCATTTCAGCAACTGTCCATTAATAAAAATGCTTTTGGTGTTAAGATCTCAGAAAACCCAAAGACAGAGGATCAAATATGCAATTTAATTAAAACATAAATGAATGACTAAAATAAAGGTTTTATGGTCAAAGTGGATTCTACTGACAATTGGATGCTTTTAAAAACATCTGAGTGTTAATGATCCTTTTCCTTCTCCTGCATTTCAGATCAGAGAAATAGAATATTCTGAACTTCCATATTTCTGAGAGTATGTGCAATAGATCCAAGATAAAAAAAATCCAGATTATTCTCCAGTCATTATTAAATAGGACACCCATTGTTGAAACAGTATTAAGAGATATCTGAGCAGGGGGGAATGGAGCATAACCTGTTGTGCATACTCAGTCTCGGGATATTATATAGAAAATGTGTGTGTGGAGAGAGAAATCAGTACATATACAGGCGTGTAGCATCTTGTGCAAGGGTTCTGTTCCGTGGTTACTGTGTAAAGCAGAAACCGTGTATAGCCAGAACCCATTGACTTCAATAGGAGGCAAAATCATGCCCCCTACAGGAAGCTTTTTAAAAAATTCCCCTTTCTTTTTTTTTTTTGCGGATCGCGTAAAGTTGAAATCGTGTATGTTAAATACGCCTAAGATGCGACATGCCTGTACACGAACACATTTTTCTTAAAATCCTTCTTCCAAACACATCCTTATCTAAAGTGTAGGAACCATTACAAAATTCACATTTGCCATTTTTTTCCACACAGATACTAGAAATATCTCCTATTAAAAATATACAGAAATACTGTAGGTTTCACAGTGGTAGCCATGTTAGTCTGTATCTTCAGAAAGAATGAGGAATGCTTGTGGCATCTTAGAGACTAACACATTTATTTGAGCATAAGCTTTCGTGGGCTAAAACCCATTTCATCAGATACATAGAGTGGAACATACGGTAGGAAAATATATAATATACAGAGAACATGAAAAGATGGAGGTTGCCATACCAACTCTAAGAGACTAATCAATTAAGTCAGAATGCCATTAGCTGTCACCCTCAGCCCCCAACTAAAACCTTTCCAGCGCATCATCAAAGATCTACAACCTTTCCTGAAGTACAATCCCTTAGTCTCATAGAGCTTGGGAGACTCTATCCCCATGTCTATTCAAGTAACACCATCATAGGACATAATCACATCAGCCACACCATCAGGGGCTCATTCACCTGCACATCTATCAGTGTGATATATGCCATCATGTGCCAGCAATGCCCTTCTACCATGTTCATTGGCCAAACCGGACAGTCTCTACACAAAAGAATAAATGGACACAAATCAGATCTCAGGAATCATAAAATTCAAAAACCAGTAGGAGAACACTTCAATCTCCCTGGTCACTCAATAACAGACTTAAAAGTGGCAATTCTTCAACAAAAATCTTCAAAAACAGACTCCAGCAAGAAACTGCTGAACTGGAATTAATTTGCAAAGTGGATGCCATTATATTAGGCTTAAATAAAGACTGGGAGTGGCTGGGTCATTACACAGACTGAAATCTATTTCCCTATGCTAAGTTTTCCCCTGCTGTTACTCACACCTTCTTGTGAACCGTTGGAAATGAGCATCCTGATTATCACTAAAGTTTTTTTTCCCTCTCCTGCTGATAATAGCTCACCTTAGTTGATTAGTCTCGTAGAGTTGGTATGGCAACCTCTACCTTTTCATGTTCTCTCTCTGTATGTGTGTGTGTGTGTGTACACACACACACACAGAGTGTATGTGTGTGTGTTTATATAAACCACAAATTTATGTTCCAATCTATGCATCCGATGAAGAGGGTTTTATCCCACGAAAGCTTATGCCCAAATAAATTTATTAGTCTCTAAGGTGCCACAAGTACTCCTTGTTCTTTTTACAGAAATACTGTAATAATTCAGATACCACTATATTGTAATTATTGGCAGACTATCTAAGTCTGACAAATGCAATGTACAGGACAACAGCAAAGACTTGAGATGATTTAGAAACATTATCTCTGAGATCAACCAATAAGCTTTCCAAAAGTGGGAATTAAGAACAAGAGAAGGGGCACTTTTGTCCTTTCCATCATTAAATGGCAATGAATTCTTTGATCTACTTCTAACAAAAGCTTAAAATCCAATATGAAGGTTGTTCACCTGCATCAGAGCAGTAACTGTCAAAAAGTGGAAAACCTTTAAAATTGTTTGATGTTATGGTGGAAAATCAAGACAATAATTCACAAGATATATATTTTATGGATCTTCCCCTTTTAATAGAACATTTTTAGCAGATTTTTGTAGCTTTAGGTACATTTGATGAATTTAAAAAAGTCTACAGGTTGTAACTAGTCCCCTGCAAGTATTCAATACTCAGTGTTTCTCAGTCTGAGCCTTGTTGTTCAGGTACCATTCTGATAAATCCTCATGGTGGTGGTATGTTCATTGGTGGGATAAATGCATAAGCCTTTCCAAATCCAGTACAGTACATCCTAAAATTCAATCTCAGAAATTGTTCACAGAAAGCAAGCAACCACAGTTATAGTAATTCCCTCACTAATCAGAAGATATCAATGTCTTCGGCAATTTGTAAATTTCCACTTCAGTTTTGCTTGATTTATCCTGGTAGTGATTTGCCTACAGTATCTGGTAACTATATTTTAAATATAGTTCTTAATCAGACAACTTGAACTATTGCTTATTATGATGTGAAGGCAATACAAAAGAATGGAACAAATCTTTCTAGCCACACTCTCACTAAAACACACCCGAATTCAATGAGAGTTTTGCCTAAGTAAATACTGCATGATAAAGCCTATAATTTGAACTGCACAGTCTTGCAAACATTTCAGCATTAACAATCCTGTTCTCCCACCCCTGACCATGTAGCATTCAGTGTCTTCAAAAATCCTCCTCTTAAACATCATTTTATCCTTTACTATAAGGATACTATATTTTGCCATGGCTTCACTTTTTTTTTTTTTTTTTCCAATCTTTCTCCATTGGTTGGAGTGTACACCTACATCTACCATACACTGAGAAATGATATATTAATAATGGTGAATTCTCTTACACTTTGTATCATATCCTAACTGTAGATTTCCTCCTGCTTCCACTTTATTTTTGTATAGCTTTCTCAGCCCAGTGAGGCTGAGCAACCATTTTCATGTACAGAAGCCGAATTGTTAAGGGTGAATGACTTTTGCTTGACATTTTCCTCTCTCCTTGTGATGTCTGCCATGCTGCTTTGTGTGCAACCTTGATTTTATTTTATTTTTTTTTAAAAAGTAACATAAAGGCTCTTTGCTTTACAGGAAGTTATGAGGTATCTGAAGAATTTCCTATGGGAAAAAGAACCAGTTACTTGCTTAACATGCTTATTTGGGGATATGGAAGTTTTTATTTTTGATTTTCAAAATCTGGATCCCACCTTCATTAGTTAAATCAGGAAATGAGGGTGTGACAAACAGAGTTAGTGGCTCAGTCCAAATTTTTTTTTTTTTTTTTTTGCATACGCTTCTAACTATTGCTT
Source organism: Dermatemys mawii (assembly GCA_007922305.1). NCBI lineage: Eukaryota > Metazoa > Chordata > Testudines > Dermatemydidae > Dermatemys > Dermatemys mawii. The sequence goes on from ML677377.1 coordinate 10,862,924, forward strand.
TATATCAGAAATAAAATGGGGGGAGGGGAGGAATTTGATTGGTCTTTTATCACTGGAAAATCACAACATATCTTTGGGTGTGGAATACAAGGGAAAAATCCCATAGTAATAGGAGTTTGCTGTCATCTGTATAGCCTGTACTTCTGTAGACACCAACAATGAGCAAGAATAGGAGGAAAGTGTGCGTGAATTCAGAAAAACTGATAAGACTAAAGCTGTCTACTTTACTAAAGAAAGTTCAAATATAAAAAAATGGATTTAAAATAGCACTTTGCAGTAATGAGGGGAAATCATGACAGGAGTATAAAGCATTAAAAAAATATCCTTGGGGCATAAGTAAGATGATTAGAAATATCATTAAAGCCAAGGCATCTGTTTGAATCCTTTGTGAGGCACCCAGTTCACCCACATGCGCACACAAATGAGGGCTCAGTTTACTAATGCTGCAGTTTGAACACTAAGCGTAACATGCTTTGCATTTAAAGAACATACAGATTAAATATGAGGAGGCTGTAAAACTGAGGAGCTGGCAGCAATGATTCTCAGTGGGTTTAAAGGAGATCATATGTAAACAGGCAGCTGTCCAAAGTGAACAAACGTTCATTATGGAAAATTTCCCATTAGGTATCAACTTTATACTGCTAAAGTGAAATGAAAAGTAATTTATTTTAAAATTGCTTATAGGGAATATAAAATTAATGAGTAAAGATCAGTGGAAAGGTGACAGAGGTACCATTCTGATGACCTCTCAGAACAGATTTATTAAGTGCATGCATTTTTACAGACACACCAGAAAAGCGTAGGAATTAGTGAGGCAGAATAGTACTGATTCCCATGTGTTCTGTGCAGATGTACAATAAGCTAACTTTTCCTTTTAAGACCCCAATTCAGCAAAGCAACTGGGCATGTACGTTAAGCATTTGCTTAACTTTATTCCTTTTCAGGAGTGATTTAAATGTGATTTTAAATGTAAAAGTATGTTTAAGTCTTGGGGCTTAAGTGCTTGGTTAAAGTTAGGCATGTGCCTAAGTACTTTGCTGAATCAGGACCTAAATACACAGATGGTTTTTTAGGATAGTTTACTACTTCGTTGGTGAAATCCATTATTAACAGAAGCAAGCTAGCGCTAAAGGATAGGTCCATCACATTTTATATTATTATTAGTGTTTTATTAGTCCTTATTTGTATTACAATAGCACCTGAAAGCAATGGCGGATTAATGATTTTGCCACCTAAGGCCCTGAAATAATTGCTGCCCCCAGACACCGCCCCCAGCTCAGCTCCGCTCCTCCTCCTCCCACTAGTGCACTGCTGCCCCTCCGCTTCTCCCCCCTCCCTCCCAGGCTTGCCGGAAACAGCTATTCTGTACATAAGCAGAATTTCAGTTTTCCATGCTGTCATTCTGATGCCATTTGCAGTCACTGAAATTCATTAAAAAAAAATGAAACAACAACAATAAAACCCTGTGATTTATAATGGAAATGGTAACAGACCTTTAACTGTAGTGTTACTCGCAGGCTTTGATACAATGACTGTGTAAAAATAAACAATGTTTAGGCTTTCATTATTATAGCAGCCTGTCTGCAGGATTTTTAGACCAAAATCCTGAAGGCTAAAATAATTATACTTAAGTGTTCCCAGTGTATTTGTAAGTGCTTCTTTTAAAATGAACAGATTTTTGCCCTTAAGGCCTACTCAAGTTCCACTCACTTTAATTAGTGACACACATGGCTTAATTTGACACATTCTACATGCACGTTTACAGATATTTAAAGCAAGCAATGCTCTGTGTAATCAAAGAGGTTTAAAGGTGGCTCTGTAGTGATATAGACTTACAGGTGACTGTTTTTTCCTCAAACAGGAAACTGGCCTGTTAAGGCAGGAGGAGGTTGACCTTCGCTGTATGACCAGTTGTGTCTTAAGTGGACCTGACCTGGTGTAGAGAAGAGAAGTTTGGACTCAGTGAAAGCAAGATGTCCTGATTGGATCTGATTAATTTGGACAAACACATAAGGTAACTGGCCTTTGAGATCTGGGCAATTACATAAGGGACATTCCTGATTAGATACCACTCCTCTGAAGGTAGCTTGTTAAGAGTTCACTGGCCTCTTTCTTATCACTGTGGCATCTTGCTCACCAGTTTATCCATTTGTTTTGTGAGCTGAATGGCTACTCATTTTCAGAACCCCAAAGTCCAAGTTGCTATGTATGTTTAGACTTCTGTGTGTCTGTCTTCTTATTAAGCTATTTATTCTTCTGATTATTTGTGTTTTGTGGTGTAATGACTTATCTGCAAATAGATCCTGTACTTGCTAACAGTTTGGTTAAGTTTTGCTTGGACAGTTATTTATATTCCTCCAGCCTAATAGTCTTTATACTTTGTCAAAATTTTGTAATAGATAGCCAGCTCCAAAATGTGGAATGACAATGTATAATTGCCTTCCAAGACATACAAGCAATTTGGAGATCAAGTTAGAAGCATCACTTGCAGGTTAAAGTTTAAATATTTCAACAGGTTAATGGGGGAAAGGAATATGCACCTACACCACGTCTCAATGGTATTGTGCATTTTTGCATTATTACACTCATGTTGAAGCCTGAAAGAGGGACTTCATAATGGTTAAAGGGGAGGTGGGGAAGGGAAATATTGATGATGTCTCATAGGTGATCACCCATAAAGTGGGGTGTAGTGGGGTGGCTGCCCCACTCCATAAGAAAAAGGCTACAACAGGCCAAAGAGGCTGCACAGACTAGCAGCCAATCAGCAAAGGCCTGTGGAGAGCAGGCCAAGGCTGATTGGGGAAGTAGCCACAGCTCAGGTCATGCCCCAGTCAGGCCACAGCTGGCCCTATAAGAGGGCTTGGGCTAGAATCTCCAAAGCTGGAGAAAGAGGGAGCTAGCTGCCTGAGAGCAAGGTACCGGAAAGGGAGAGGAGCAATAGGGCAAAGGGAGCTCCAGCCTAGTAAACCCCCAGGCTGCAGACCTTGATGAAGGCATATGAAAAAGTACTCAGAAGCAGTGCTGGGGAATAGGGCGAGGGAGCTGGGGAGCTCCAGCCTGGTAAACCTGCAAGCTGTGGTGAAGGCCTGCACAGGTACTGGGGTTGCAGAGGTGCAGCTTGGAATTAGGCAGAGGAAGCTGGTCCAACCTCCTTGCCAATGATGAGTGGCCATTACACACTGCAGTCTGCCTCAGAGCACAGGGGGCTAGATAATGAGTGGCAGTAGCCACTGAGGCAAGGTGGATTTAGAGGGTTGGGGCTTCCTCTGGGAGGGGAGACCCAGAGTGAGGAGATACTACTGGGGCAAAATCCCAGGGCAAAGGGCACTGGTGTCCCGGAGGGACATGGGGGGCCAGCAGCAGGTGAGATAGTGGCTGTCAGGAGGTGTTCCAGAGCTGAAATTAGCTAATTCCCAGGACAACCAGTAGGCAGCGCCACGCTGTTGAGTCTTCACGTTGCTACATGGGAGAAGAGTGTTTTGATTATGATGAGGTAGTCTTAAGTCAGAACTTCAGTGTACTTATCATTACATTATTATGTAAATTAGGCTGGTAAGGGCACATACATCTAGAGTGTTCATTTTCATGCTTGTTAAAATTGAGACTGGGTTTTTTTTTGTTTGTTTTTTTTTAATAAAAATCACATCTGTCAGGATTTGTTGAAGAAATACAAGTTGAAGAAATACTTTTTTTCCCAAGATGTCACATGTAAAGAAAGACAACAAATCACATTCTGAAAGAATAAAATTCAATATTCTTTTTCCTAGAACTATGTTGGATGAAAATGGCTTACTATTTGATGGAAGACTTTTAAAAATTGTAAGTAATTATTTTAATGTATTGCTGAAGTTCTAAATTTAAAACTAAGACCCCATCTCCTATGACCAATTTAGGACCCACAACAGGAGTGAAAACCTTACTGTACACACGAGAAAGGTTCCTTCTTTCTCACTAGTTTTCTCTTTGAGTGTCTATACAATGAGTAGAAAATTTTTCATGGCTTTTTCTTTATTTATGAGCTCTCATTCCACTTAAAGAAACACAAGCAAAGTGTTGCCTTTTGGAATGCTAATAGAAAATAAGATATTACTACACATCAACAAGAAACTTCTTCATAGTTTTTATTCTACAGAGGTATAAATGTATATAATAAGAGATTTATTATGGCTATTGCCATCCCACAGTTTTTAAGGAGTACTGTTCTTTCTATGGAAAGCCTAAGAGACTACCAAAGCATACTGAAATCATCATTTGTATACACAATAGCAAAGATGTGTTCCCCCCACCCCCGCACATGCTCTCTAATGTTTCTTGGGGCCATACCATTCCTGTCATTTTAGAATAATGAATGGATTGTTGACATTAAAAAAATATACTGTTTATTTCACTGAGGTTGCCACTTTTGGATAGACATCAAAATATAATGACTGTAAAGTTATTACATTTCCAATTTAATGAACCAAACATGTTCCTTTTTAAAGAAGAAAGATTCCGGTATGCTAAATTATAAGAGGAATGCCAAATCATAATGCTTTGTGATAGCTTTGCTTATCAGGAAAACTATAGCATAGTGAGGATAGATTAATTACCTAAGTAACATGGCAAGTCAACAAGAGAATTAGGAATAGATCTCTGGACTTCTGACTCCCAGCTCACTGCTTTAATTATATTCACTAAATATACAGCTTGCCCTTTTGTTGAAGTTGTTTTTTTGGATGGTTGGGTGTTTTTGTTTGTTTGGTTGGTTTTTTTTGTTTGTTTTGCATATGAATTTAGGTGTTCTTGATTGAGATGAACTCCAAGTGCAGTTATGTCTCTGAGATTATATTAAAGTACCTAGGATGCAATGGGAGAGAAATACAGATTTATGTTAATAACCTTAATGTTGTAACCAGGTTCTTATTTGTAGGCTATATTTTGTTGAGTTGAGATTAGTTTTTAGAAGAGCAAAAAAAGAGATACTTTGATGTGTTTGGTTACGGTCCTTGTTCTTAAACAGATATGTGTCTTACTGTCACAAGGTTGATTAAAGTAAAGCTCAGCAAATGTCACTCCTGTCTCCTTGCTCAGTACTAACCAGTCTATTTAAAAAAATGTATGCGTTCAATTGTCAGCAGTATTAGCATCCTATGAATTTGTTTTATAGGATTGATGCTTGGCAACAGAGCTTATCTGAATATTTCTACTTTGTTAGGAGGCAGTCTCAACAATCTGTGATATGCCAAACACGATGATACACACAGTTGTCATTTGTACAGCGATGATAAGCTGTGAAGTGCTAAGTTGATGCTCCCTGTGTGTCTAAACCTCAGATAGATGGCTTAAGAAGGGAGGCATGATACCTCATATTTAGACCAGAGTTCATGATTCACTTTTTTGAGGCCAATCTGGTTTGGCTTCGATTACCTTAAAATGTGAAAGCTCACTATGCTTAAGCACAAAAAGGCAGAAATTCCAAGAAAAGTTGGATAGTTGTTTTGAATGGTGAGATTTTGGCCTCATGAAATAAGAAATGTGAAATAAATCACTTCTAGTTTTGGATCAGAACTAGTCCTGATCATAGGCTTGAATTTAAATCTAGGACTTTGAGTATTGATCTTCCCCTGACTTTTTGATTCAAGTGGTGAAATCCTTGCCCTGTCCAAGTCAGTAAGATTCCTAAGAATACACTGTTAACCATTAAAGAACATTATAGATTTTCTCGCTTTCATCATAGTTTCTCTTTATACGCTATTGAATTATCTTAAAGATGAGTCAACTTTCTTTTATAAAAGTTCAGGCACTCCAGTTTTTGGAAATTCATATTGTACTGCAGTGTACATTAATTAAAAGCACGCAAAATAACATCAGAAATCTGTAAAATTGCCAGATGTTCTCTTTATTCTATTGTAAAATGGCATATTGAAGCCTTAGCCACATACTGCCATCAGCAAAGTCTCAGTATATGCCATTTTTAAGTGCACAGAAAGTTTGATTTCTAGCACCAACAATATAACTTTCAGACTGCATGTTAAAAATAAAGTTTGAGCATTAACAAAACAAGAAAGCTCAGTGAAACTTTAACATTCCCTTCTTCCGTTGCCAACTATAAAAGTGTATTTTACCTCTTGTTATAGAACCTGCTTCTATTCCCATTGGTGCTAATGGAAAAACTCACATTGATTTCAGTGCAACTGCCATTGGGCTCATAATTTATATCATATGAAAATGTATGTGAGCTATTTTTCACCAGATTCTCTTTCCATCTACTGTACTATTATCTCTATAATAGATGCATCATACTTGGAAATTCATACTTTTATATGGTGCTTGAATAGCAATGGTGTAATAAGAGTAGCTCTTGGATTATACAACTATTCAGACAATTGCATCTCTTGAGTGGAAAGAGTAATTGACTTAAACTTTGAAATGTATAGTTGACATATTAATTGCTGCAAACATGACAAGTTTGATTTCATTATCTGAAAAACAGTTGGGATTTTTTTAAACAGCTTGTAAAGAAGTATGAATTTTACAAAACAAGGCTCTTAGGAAGAACCAAGCTTCCAATTTGTAATAATGTAAAATGTAGATAAAGCTTTATCTGGAAATGTTTTTAAACCACAATACTTTCTGTAATGCATAAATACTATACAGATGATTTATATGTGTCCAGTGAAAGTAATCCATAGGAAAGGTGTAGAGGGACCAGATAAATGGCTTGGAAAAGGATTTAAAAAGAATTGTTTGGTAAAGGAGGGAATGAGGTGGAAGGCAGTTGGGGGTTTCTATGACTGGTATGGCAAGGAACCAATTATTATAGCCCTACTTAACGCTCCTATGAGCAAGAGTGAACGGTAAGGTTCCAGCAATGGATTTGCTGGAGACACCTGGATTGAAAAATATAGGGAGCTGATAAAAGCCCCTTGGGTAATTATGGAGTAAATATGGGGTTACCTGCACTGTACACTTTTGTCTGCTGGGTAATCCTAGACTTCTAAAAATAAAGTTGTGGTTATACCCCATTTTCACTGGTGTTCACTATGTTAGCTATCCAATCACTACTTATCTGTCAGGTGAAAACTGAAACGAAAAATATTACTAGCACTTCTGCCATTTCCACTTTTCTGGTACTGTCTTTCCACCCTCACTGAGTAATTGGCCTATCCTGTCCTTGATCTTCCTCTTGCTTTTAATGTATTTGTAGAATATATCATTTGTGTTGGTTACCATGAGAATGGGTGCCTTGTTTTAGCTGACCATAAAGTAGTTTAGGTTTTCTCAAATCAGTCATATCAATAAGATGCCCAGACCAAAGCAGCTAAGCTTTTATGAGCAGGCTTTGAATGCTAGACATCCAACAATGATGAAATATTTCAGTATTGGGAATCTTGTCCCAGAGGTTGACTCTGCAAACAAACAGAAGACTACATTTTAAGGATTGTAGATCATTAAACTGTAAATGGCTTTCTAACAGGGCAGGCGTAAGCTTTTTTGCCGCCCTAGGCAGCAGCGGCATTTCAGCGGCAGCTCACAGGGCCCCAGTCCGCTTCGGCAGTATTTCGGTGGCTGCTCGCACGGCCCCTGTCCGCTTTAGCAGCATTGTGGCAGACATTCCAGGAAGTGCACAGCAGCTGTGAGAGCTGCCTCCGAAATGCCACCGAAAGCACCAAAACGCCGTCCTCAAAAAACGATGCTGCCCTTGGCAACTGCCTAGGGCACCCAGTGCTTGCACCGGCCCTGCTTTCTACTTTCTACTTGTGTATACATAAAAGGTGTATACACAATCTGTTACATTTAGATATATTTACTTAAGAGTTAGATAACATGTCAGCAACAAGTTCTAATGCATATATTTCATTTTAGTGGATGTAAATTTTATTCTGATTGAACAGATTAATACTTAACAAATTTGTTAAGTATCTTACGAAATTTGGGCCAAATTATTTTCTAAGTTGCATTTATGTAAATCTGGAGAAACAACATGGAAGTCAGAGATTTTGAAAAAGTATTTTTTTAAAAAAATATTTGCAATGATGTACCTGGTAATATAAAAGACACAGTTGCTTAGTCATTGAGTTTGGCTCCTTATTTTCTGAACAGAACTTGGGTGGAGGGATGGAAAAAAGATGGCCACGGCTTCATGGCCATTCTAACTTGTGCTGCCTGGAAATAACTTTCTAGCAACTGTTGTGGCAGCTTAGTGTTTCAGAGCACAGAGGACTTTTGGCTTTACTCCCTCCCCAGTTACACTCTATGTCCCCTATGCTATGCTGGGTCTATGTCATGAGGGGATTTCCTCACACCAGAAGAATGTAACTGCCCCACTGAAGCAGAGCAAAGGGCAGGGTGACCTGGAGTCAGGACATCTATCACCCAGTATATGTAAAACTCAGCATAACAACATATATTGTTGGAATTCTCTGCATAGCATAGTAGCCTTGAGGTTTCATTGAGAGCATCACCATGTATGAGAACTATAGGACTTAAGATCATATGGGATGCCCATTGACTAAGGTGTGTTTCTTAAGGATTTTAGTTGGCATAACGAGAAAAGAAAAGCAGAAGAAGATGAAAGCAATTCCTAAGTGAACACTCAACCTTTTCCAGAGGCCTGGAAGATAAAACAGTCACTCCACCACTGACTTTTATTCATAACAAAACTCAAGGCTTGAAAAATTTACCTTGCATCTACTAACTGAAGAATTAAGCCTATTAACCAAGATGGAAAATACCTGTATAGTCAACATACCTTCAATTTGAAGAAAATTGAACAGATGTGTATTTAGTTCATTACAATAATCATCAATCAACTTCTGTTTAGTTAGAATTAATTACATTTAAAAACAATCTCTTGCTTTCACTCTATATCCTTTCCCTCCCTGAGTTCCCTCTCTTTTTTGTCTTTTATTTCCTGTTATGAATCGTGGTGCATATTTTGCTCCTTTGTATTCAGTGTCCATTTCTTTTCTTCTTTCTGTGTCTCCCTCTATTCCTTATGTCTATTCAGTCTGTGCCCTATATAATCCCCTATGTTTTTTTCTGTTACTAAATCTCTACTTCAAAATCTCTCCTCCCTCTCTACCCATTCATCATCTATGCACTCGCCACTTCACATAAGGTTCCTCAGCCATGTCCATTCAACCTATCCTTAGACAGGACTTAAAAAAGGTACTAGGTATGTCTAGCGACAATGCCTTGTTGAAAGTCAGGTCTTCATTAATTCAGCTGATTTGCATATACCTCTTACTTTAAAAATGATGTGTGCATTATACAACACCGAAGGTGAATGGCAAACTTAGAAACACACAGTACAATGATCAGAAAAAAGTAAGGTGTTTGCAATCATCTGTAATCATTCATACATACATCATGTCAAGAGCATCATAGATACATAACAGAGCTTATCAAACTGGTTTATGATACTAAGAAAAATATTAAAGGAAAATAGGTGTCAGACATAGGCATATGGGCCAATATTATACAACCTTCAACTGTCCTGAAATAAATCACTGTAAATCCCCCAAAATACATATAATATTACAAACAATCTTGATGATTGGGGTTTTTTTTTAATTAAAGGCAATTCTGATTTGAAAGTTTCATTCTGTTAACTTTCTTCCTGATAATTATTCTGCATATCCCATATGTGATTAAATCTTATTCACTCATCTTAGTTATGGAGATGCTTTTCTCTTTCCTGAAAGATCTTGCAGATTTTGAGAGGTCTTTTTGAGGGAACAGTCTTATTTTTCCAGAAACTGTGTCAACAGTCTTGCTGAAGCAGTGAAATCTTCTCCTCTGTTGAAATTAAGGTTAACATGGAGATCTCCAGATGCAGCACAGGTCAAATATATACACTAAGGTTAATTAAGTATCAAATGTGATTCAGAAAAATATTCTATGCATGGTTAGGTTTCTTAAGAGCATAGGAGTTTATATATATGCACGCCCATATATAAAACCAGAACTGACTATAATCTCCCTCAAGGTTTATAGGTTTAAGAATTTTTGATTCAGACAGTTAGTATGAAGATTGTATTCCATATTAAAAATTGCATAGGCAGTTGTATTAAATCTTAAACCTTGCAGCTAACAATAACAGGATTTGAACACCAGAATTTTTTTAAATTACAAACATAAACTATTTTTACCATATTTCTACCATTTCTATTTTTACCATATTTTCTACCATTTTCTACCATTTACCATTTTTACCATATTTTCTACCATTTTCTACCATTTACCATATTTCTACCATTTCTATTTTTACCATATTAGGTAAATTTCTTACCTAATGTGTTGCTTGTAGTAGAGTAGCACACACCAAGCCCTTATACAGAATGGGGTTCCCACTGTATGGGCACTATACAGACACCGTCTCCATCCTGAAGAAGCAACCATTTAAATTAAAATATTTTAAGACACTTTTTTACTTAGATGCTTGTATCTATATTGAATATACAAGTCAATTATCACAAGTTTTTGGCATTATAGAAAAGTTTGAGTGATAGTTTTGTTCCTCTGAACACCAAAGATAGCAGAGAACAAAAGAAGCCCATCCAGACATGGAGTTGTCCATTGGTCTGTGCTGAACATATTAATAACTGTAACATTCATGTAAATTATATAGATATGGAACATTAAGGCATGTTGTTGACCAGATTCTAATCTCTTACACACATGTATATGTGAAGTAACCTCACTAGAAGTTTTAATGGTTTCAAACAGTAACTCCAGATATTGCTATGGGCAGTGGAGATCAGAATTTGGCCTCTGTTTTCATTGGTAGGCAAAAAAACAACAACAAAAAAACAATTTGGGAGTTTGCACAAGTTTATTCAAATATAGTTTATAAAATAAAAAAATGAAAGCTCTTTGGCTCATTAAGAAATTATTAGGCATTTATTTATACATCATTAGGTGCAAGTGACACTGTGCACCAGTCTCTCTTCTTCCCCCTTCATCCACTTAAAAAACAAATGTCAGTCTGTAAGGGGTTGCTTAAAGCAGGTTTCACTTAATGAATTATATGAGCAATTACCATTCACATACAATTTTGTTGAAAAACAAATTTATAAACATTAAAATTATTAGTCAAGATTCATGAACAGTCTATAATTTTCTAAAGTAAATGTATCAAATTAATGAATTTATTTGAATGGATTCTCAATGTGCAACATCAGACTTGCAGTGTAAGTTGCCTCTGAGAACGTTTCATTATAATTGTTCAGTCACATTTCAATTAACAAGTTACATGTGCTTAGGTGAATGTGTAATCAGTGAAATAAATGCAGGAGTGCTATTTCTATGTGTAATGCTCCAAAGATCATTTTTTTTTCAAAAAAATTAAAATCACTTGCATATAGGAGCTTACAATAAAGACCCTTGTTGGCTACAAAGTTGCTAATATGGTGCTAGAACAGAAAACTCTTCTTGGTAGGTTTTTAGAACATCAGAAATCATGGATATGAAACTTGAATTGTTCAACAGGGTTTAGGCCAGAGCCAGTTCTGCATTCAGCCTAACTTACAAGTGTATTTCAGATTTGTATAATGCTTTTTAGTATATAGTTGCTTACTGGTTTTGGAATATTGTTTAAAATGAAATATGGATATTATAAATTCATATAATAAAAAGGATCCCAAAAAGAACATAACCATTTCCCGCCAGTCTGCCTCTCTCTCCTTGTATGAGTTGTTTTAAAAATGAAATGCCTTCCTCAGTATGGATTTCATTATCTCTTTACCAGCTGGTCACTTACAAACTTTCACTCTTTTTCATTATTGACGCACATGGAAATGAAAATGATAATACTGAATTAGAAAATGATTAGAAACAGATTTGTTTTTAATTGAAAATGCTTATGCTGGCTTGGCAGCAGCTTTCAGCAACTCTAGGAATGGTCAGGCAGCTTTTGACTAGTCCGGCTTTTATGTTAGGAAATAAGAATTTAAAACGTCACAATTTGTCGTACTGAAAGGTGCCATTGGATCATTATTTTCATGTTCAGGCTGGCATCTTTAATATTATTGACCAGAGATTGCACTTTCATGTGAACATGGGAAGAAAACAAAACAGGAATGAAAGCTGTAACTACCGTGGCAGAAACTAAAGAGATACTGAACAATGGCCTAGTTTTCGTTTCCAAAGTGGCGTTTTTATGAGTGTTTCCAGTCTGCAATATCAGTAAAAAACCAAAATCTTAATATTTTGAAGTTGCAGACTTTTTAACAAGTTTTTACTGAACAAGTTGATGTTTGGATATGACATTGTCCGTGGATTTTTGTTTTCCTATTTGGCCACTCTGTATGGGAATTTACATCCTGCAGAGTACACTAGTTGTAATACAGGAAGAAAAATTGTATGCTTTCTCTGTGGAACAGCATCCTTTTCAAGTGATCATAACCATAACTCAGTAAGGGGGGGAAAGCAATTCTGATCTCTCTGTAGATTAATTAACTCCATGACACACAGTGTAATTTATTTGATTAATTTAAAAGTGAATATTTAACATTAGCAAATAAAAATGTAAAAATTACTTACCCAGATCTGTATATGAACAGAAGAAAATCCTCAGTCATTCTCTTTATTTTTTTTACCCCTTCTCCCTACATTAATGTCCTATCTTCATCTAAGAGGTTATAGAGCTCAATTGTTTATCATTATATAGTGAAGACCATGAAAAGGCTCCTTTTAACTCATAGTAAATTGCAACAGATCAGTGTAATCTAAGGGAGCAATTTCGTGCCACTCTCTCTTTTTTTTTTTTTTAATAGGGCAGTTGATACCAGACAGAACTACAGCCAAGGCATGCACATTTGCCTGCTTTATAACTGTCACATGTACTGCATGTTAGAGAGCCACAGTGCTTTTTTTAAAAGTAGGATGATTCATATTTACAGCTCATCAAGGAAGCATTGTGACTGGTTTCATGTTGAGCAGATATATAAGAGGAGTTGCATGTTGCCAACATGTTCTTATTCATGCTCTTTCTTTCTTCCTTAGTGAAATCTACTATTTCATAGGTCTACTAAATCATATGTCAGGCTATACTGTAAGATAGTTCCCCCTTCCTTTTTCCTATGTCCTTGTTCATGGCTGTCATGTTACTGTTTCTCCGCATATGACCATGATGTTGGTAATGTAATGTGAGAAACTGAATCACAATATAGCTTAATCAATTTTTGCTTTGATTGTACAATTTCAGACAGAAATATTGTCACTTATTATGTATGAACATGCATTTATGCCAGACAATAATAACAATCAATATGGAATACGTAAATGGTCCCAGATTACCACATTCCAAAGCACCAAGAGGTTATTCCAGCTGTCCAATTTGTAAACACTATCAAATTAGGGTTAAATAGAGACTGGGAATGGCTGGGTTATTACACTAGTTGAATCTATGTTAAGTATTATTACACCTTCTTGTCAACTATCTGATACTGACCATCTTGATTATCACTACAAAAGGTTTTGTTTGTTTGTTTTTTCTCCTGCTGATAAGAGCCCATCTAAATTAAATAGCCTCTTAGAATTGGTATGGTAACTTCCACCTTTACATATTTTCTCTGTGTGTATATATCTTACCTACTGTGTGTTGCATTCTATGCATCCGATGAAGTGGGCTATAGCCTACAAAAGCTTATGCAGAAATAAATTTGTTAGTCTCTAAGGTGCCACAAATACTCCTGTTCTTTTTACAGATATAGACTAACATGGCTGCTACTCTGAAACCTCATATTTTGAGAAACTGAAAGAATTGACTGTTACCAACATGAGTCACTGCCTGTTTTTTTGTTTGTTTGTTTTTTTTTAACTTCAGAATTGCTTCTTTTCGCTGCAGGTGATCGCTGTCTCTAGGACAGGAAGGAACTTGCAGTAGCTTCTGTTTTTACTGTGACTTGCCAGATCTAATCAACATTGATTGTTCTGGTTGGAATCCCCAGACTAGATGCCCTGCAGTGCATTCCAATTAATTTTCAGGTCCGACTTTGGCTTTGAATTTTCTCTTGAAAAGAAATGTTGTTGCCCCTGACTCAAACTATTTCATAAAACAGAAAACACACTAATCTAATTTAACAAGCCAAATGAACTCAAAGCAAAAAGGTTTCTCTCATCACATACTTTAGCTGTCTTGATGGAACCTTTCAGCCAGGACTCCTCTCCCAGTCCAGTGCTATTTCTCTGGCTCTTCAGCTGATGATGTTATGAGCAAAGAGAAAGGGAGGAGTAATTCGGGGTATCAGTTTCTCAGTCTTATAGTTTTCCTTTTCTTTAAGAATGATCTGCAGCAGGACAGTATGTGAGGACAGGAAGCTCCAGCTGTTCCTTTGCCAGGATTTCTGGCTCACACCCTTTTCCCTGCCAAGAAATGGCTGCTTGAGCAGATGATAGTCCATTTGATTTTGTTGACACCTGGCTGAGGCATCAGTTTGGCTTTTATCTTTGAGGAATCAGTTTGTGCCTGCTTTTCTAAACTTGGAATATGTCTCAGTAATGTAATTTTGTAACATTCTACTGTACAACTTTACAGATGGTATTGCCATACATATTTTACTAGGTTTGTACTGATCAGCAAATTGAGTTGTGAAATGATACCTCACATGGCATACATTGTACAAAAGTCTTGTAAAAGGGGAAAACATAAGGATACAGACTGTCACAATTACCTCATCCACTTTGTGTCTCTAAGTTGACAGATAAAATATTCTTACAAGCAGAAAAAAAGTTATCACTACACTACTGGAATTGGCAAGTTCCTAAGGTTATCAGACTCATCACATTTTTATAGAAATAGTAAACCAAACTGAATAGTAAAGATCACTATTGTATTTTTCTTGTTAATTAAGTGCTTAGGGCATGATTGTGAATCTATGAAATGAAAATAAATGCAGTTTCTGATATATTAATTATGTGGTCACCAAATATGCAGTTCACAAAAATCAAAGAGATTTTATTCAGAGACAGGGAGGATTTCTGGTATAGCTCACTTTAGAATTTATAGTTTATTAAAACTGATCTTGAGATTACTTTTTAAATTGGTCGGTATGGCCTTTCTATATTTTATCAACTGATTTTTGCTGTGGGATGTTTCTGCTGAATTGGATGATTATAATTAGAAAATGAAAAATAAAAATTAAGTTTCAGAATATTTCTGATTTTTTTTTTTCCAGATTTTTGGACCAAAATCTTTTTGTAATGTAATAAAATGTTAATTTTTCTTTATACTGAAATATCATGTTTATGATTTTTTCATTTTCTCTCTCTAATACTTTTTAAGAATCATTTTATTCCTAACATTTTGAATAATTTTAGAGACGCTCATGCACCCATTTGAGACCTGGTCCAGAATTAGTTCTGAATTTCCCCAAAGAAGCTCTGGAGAGAGAAGTGTTTGGGGTTGGGGTTTCATTCTAGTTCAGTCTATCTCTATAAATTTTAGATCTATTTTGGATACTATAAATTCATATAGACAGATTTCTTTATAGCTATTATGTGATAGTGCTGCAGAACTGGTTTTGCTGTGTTCTATTTTCTATTTCTTTTATTGGCAGAGACATTTCACAAGTGGTTGATGTAGGTCACTAGCTTTTTCTGAACTCTGTCCTGCTCTTCCTCTAGACCTTTACTATTCATAAGATATATAATTTACTGGAAAATTCTCTTCCACTGGCATTTTGCAGCTGTCTGATTTCCCACTCCTACCCCAAATAATGATACCTATAAATGCTATCATTGGTCCATTTCTCTCAGCAAAAGGAAACAATTTAAGTTTATAGAACCTCCCCGCACATCTTTCTTTTAGCTATTTTCTCCCCTTTCCCTCCCATATTCCCCAATCTCTAAGGCATAGCCTAATTCTTTCAATAGCCTGTGAGGCTACCCTGTGTCTGAAAGTATAACACCTTTCATACTATGGGGAACATGAAGTACTTTAGCATAGGACTTCACCAGACCACTGTCTACTTGCAATTTGTATGGGATGATTGAAAGTTCAAGATATGGCCTTTAAAATCAAATATAACATTTTCAAATCAAATTTTGTCAACAGAAAGTTTAAGAGCTCCATGATGATCTAGAAAGCTCATCCTAGTCCCTTTCCTTCTACAACATATTGGTTTTTAATTAAAAAATAAGTTGTTTCAATAGATATAAATGCACGAATGAGTAAATGTTTAAAATCGTTCATTTAAAGTAATTAGCTAAAATAGATGGCTTAGAATCTATGTCCCCCAGTTTTATCTTTTAAACAAACAAAGGATTTAGCAATCAGTGTCTTGAACATAATTACATTTTTCTTTTAAAATGCTCTGTGTCATAATGTAATATTTCAAGTAAAAATTAGGATAAAGCATGTTGTTAAGAAGCATAACTAAATTACAATAATTTGGAAATAAATCAGGCAAATCTGATTAATTTATTACACAGAGAAATTTCTAGAATATGTTAGTAGGGAAAAGACAGATCATAAAGACTGACAAAATTATATAAATAAACATGGGGTGAGAAGTTAAGTTTTCATTTTAGATTGCAAAGTCCTGTTCTTATATTTAAGGTAAACATAAACTGACTGTCTTGAAAATAAATGTAATCGAATAAATATCCACTCCCCCACTGAGTAGAGATAACATTTCTTTATTATATGATAATAAAATTCAATATCTTACGAGGATCTGCAAATGCTGTCTCATAGTAGCACCAGAGATTTGCAAATTACTTCTAAAAGGCAACTCTCCTAAAGTCCTATAATTTGTAGTTGGGGTTTAATGTTTGTAAATACCTGTTTTAATGTTATTGATGGCAACTATGCTCACTTTCAGTAAATAGGAGTAATGCAAATACTGAATATCAAAAGTGGAATATCCAGCATAACATTTTTGTTAAATAAAATTGCACAGTGTATTTCCAGAGTACAGATTCAACCAAAACCAACAATTTGCAGTGGATTACTGAGGGAGAACATCAATAGGATGAATTTGATCAAGTTACTCTCCAGATAAAACATTAAATATAAGGGTTCTATTCTCTGCAGATGCACAAAGGATTGTGGTAGAGAAGTTAAATTTAACTTTGTATTAAGAGTATAAACGTTCCATGTACTGATTGAAAAATAAGGCAAATTACCTTATTTACAATAACCCATCCAGGCAAAAATACTTAAATGTGTTACAAGATAAGCCTAAAAACGTTTCTGTTTGTGCCTAAGTAATACGGACTCAATTCTATAATGGTCTCTGGGTGATTTAAGTAACTATACCTCTCAGTGGGTACGTAGGGTGTTCAGCATATCTGTGGAAGAGTTTGGTGCCTTGTAGGCCAGATTCCTAGAACACTTTTTTGTAGGTTACTGTAGAATACTTAGAGGCAGATTTTCAAAACCCAAGCTCTATGCAACTAAAATTATTTGGTGAATGTTTCAATTTATTGTTTGTGTATTTACAGTGGTACTGGAACTAGAAGTCCTGGAGGTGCTACTGCACCCCCTAGCTTTAAGAATAATAAACACCAAGAACACGGTTTCCATAATCAACACCTGCACTATAAAAATTGATTCAGAGCCCATGTGTATTTACAGTTGTTTATGAATCACATTCACGGCTTGCATTCCTCTGCTTTAAGTTCAAGGTGTATTGTTTTGACCTTGCCTTCTCTAGCATGAATGCATAGCAACATGTATATTTAAAAACAAAGACTGCCTTACTGGACAAGACACTTCTACTGCACATGCTTCTCTCCCTGAGGAGAGGCTCAGAGAACACACAGCATGTGACAGATGTGTAATTATGTTGCTTAATGTACTATTGAAAGCCATTCACCTACTGTGATGATGAGCATGGCATAAGAACATATATAGACTAGAGTAGGTCTTGTGTTTACTATTACAACTATGTAATTGGTCAATTTACTCTCACAAAGTTGTCATTATTGGGTAATTAGTCGATTTGCCACAGCAGTGATCCTAAAATGCCCTATATAAAACGTTCTCATCAAGTGATACTGAATGTAACAAATTAACTAAGTAAGGCTCTATTCAGGAAGGTACTTAAGTACATGCCTAACTTTAAGTATGTGGCTAGTACTTAGATAATTAACATTATGCATGTGGCTGAAGTAACATCCTGAATTTGAGCAAAAGGGCTTGATCCTGTCCCATCAAAGTCTGTTATTCATAGGTTAAAGGCCAGAAGGAACCATAGTTTGGCTTCCTGCACAACAAAGACAATAAGACATGCCTGGATTAATTCCTGTTTGAACTAGAGCATATTTTGTAGAAAAATATCCTGTCTTGATTTAAATATTTTCAGTGATGGAAAATACCACAAGTCATTAACCATTGGAACAATTTGCTATGGTCCTAACTGTTAAAAATGTATGCCTCATTCTGAGTTTGAATTTGTCTTGCTTCATTTTCCAGCTTGTTATATACATTATTCTAGTAAATGGAGGAGCCTTGCTCTTTTATCAAATTTCTTTTCCATATGAAATTGTTAAAATTGAGCTTCACTATAGTGGTGCAGTGTCGAGCTTTTAACATTTAGTTACACACAAGAACGAAGTTAGAAAATGGCTCTTTTGCAGTGTCTTCCATTGTCATCCATAGACAATTCCTGTGGATTTTGGGTAGTATATGGTCTAATTTTGTAGTCCCTTGCAATCAGTCCACAATTGACCAGATGACTTTGGTTTTTTTTCCACTGAATGAGTTGGACAACTTTGCTTGTTTGTTTGTTTGATTATTTATTATTTTAACCCCAATCTATTCCAGTGAGTCAATTTATGCTACTTCATTTTTAAGAGAGTGAGAAGAATGAACAGGTTTGTGATGAACAAAATGGTTTTTTCAAAATAACATTTACTTATGAAATTCAGTGTTTTTCCCATGTAATATTAGTTACCAAGCCACCAGAAAAGTCCTATTTTGAATGCTTATCTGTACTCCAGGTATATGCTCTAAAGTAAACCCCCACACTTAATTGTCCTCTGTACCTAGAGGCATCTTAAGCTGGCGAATATGCTTGGCTTTGTTTGTGTGATTTATTATTTCTTGGGCATGTTTAGATGCAACTATGTTTAGATTGTTGAGAACATATAGTAGTAGATAATGTCAATTTCTAAGACTCCAATCTCAAGTTTTCACTTTGCCTTATTGGAAAAGTCTACATGTGTTTTGCAATTTGTTTTGTTTGTTTGTTTTTTTAAAGTATGGAAGGGTCACTAAAGATCTCATAATTTAAATAAATTTTACTAACCAGCACAAAAACCTAGCTTTCACCTACTTAAGATGCTTCAACATATTTCTCTGTACTTGGCCCATACTTTAGACTAGTATACTATGATTTACAACTTTTTCTAACTTTCACATTAACATTATTCTAAATGTTAATTGTCAATTTACATTTTTCTTTTTCTGCTGTCGACAGATTGCTCTGAGTTCCATTGTAGACATTTTATTTTAATGACAGTTAATAATAGCTGATGGTAATTATGACTAAAGTTTCAAACTCTTGTAGCCTGAAGTCTATAGCCAGTGCAACAATTACATTGTCAGTTTCCAATACAATTACTTAGAAACATTGCATTACAAAGGCATCTGTCAAGATCTAATGGACAAAGATATGCTTTAACATTATTAAACTTTCATTAATATCGTTAGAACTGCAGGCCTCAAGTTTTTCAGCTTTGCATAGCTTCTACATGGTGTGTCCAGGAGGCTTGATCATTCTTAGTTATCACTTTTAAAGGGTCAGATTCTCCTCTGCTTTGTAGCTCTCCTTAGAGTCCCTTTGGTTAATAGGGCACTCCTTTCCAGCTTTTGCACAGAAGGGTTGGGTGATTCATACAAATAGGCAATTGTGTGTTAAATTACATCTCCTTCATGTAAATGAAGAACCTTCCTTTCCAGTGTAGGCCTGGAAAGTCTCACAAGGTCATCAACATTAAAAACATTCCATTTGCCAGTACTTGTTCTTCTCAACAAAAAGTATGGCCAGAGAGTCTCAGCAACTCACAAATATATTGAGACAGACAACCTGGAGAAGATAAAATGGGTTTCTCTTGGTCATAAGATCCATAGTGTTGCAAAAAACTAATTTTAACTGTGAAAGGGTATCTGAAAAATTAGTTCAATTCCAATTTTTGTTAGTTTATTATTATATTTGATATTTTTAAAAATTAACCATCTGATCGTTTATTCTACAGGCAGAAGTTGCCCTCATATTTTGATGACATTGGCACTTTAACTTTTAAGTATATTTTAAAGTAATGTGGATAAAAGATTTTATTTTGATCATTAAAATCTAAAGCCTTCTGTGACAGATATGATGATTTTCTGCAATATCCTTGAAAAACCTTATTATATTAAGTTTATGTATTATTGTGAGCTAGGACTGTGGGTAATCTACCTAGTGGGGAGATGTGATGTGAGGCCTGGGAGTTCAAAGGACTGTACTGAAAATGTGCAAGACAAGAATGGACTTTTAAGATAATAAGTGTGAAGTAGATTTCCTGACTGATATCTTGGGAGAGTTAATACAGATTTCCTAAGTTGGTTCCAGTTATGCAGACCCAGCCTTTTGGAGCTGTGCTCCAAGGAGCATGTAATTGTCTGCTAGAGACTGGAGATCAAAGGCGCTAGCTGAATGAAGAAATGTCCGAACAGCTGAGCTGGGGTTCTGGTCTAGAATCTGAATCTGACCTTATAACCATGGGGAAAACCCAGTTGTATCAGTCCTTCAAAATCTACATATTAGAGTCTGAGGATGGAGTTGGGGGTGACCACTGGTAAGCTTTTTTAGCATGAGTATAGGCTATTTTATTTAATATATATTTTTGCTTTCACTTTAACAATAAATGTGCTTGCATAGAAAGAGCTGTGTAGGAACTTATAACTGCCAGCAATTCACTGGACATAGGCTCTGGGGAGAAAGCATGATATCACCAGTAAGTTAGACTGCCTAAAAGGTTAGTGTCTGTGCCTTGCTATCAGCAAGGAAAGTGTAGCCTTAAAGAATTCCTGGTCAGAAGGGAATGAGATGTGGATCTCTCTCTAAAAAAGGTGACAGCGAGGAGTCAGAAAAATTTAAGTAAGTGTGCTTGAGAGAGAGGGAGAATAAAGGTGCAATTATCCTGAAACAATGACTGGTTCTGCTCTTAAAGTACAGTTTCAAGTTTAATTTTCAGACAAGGCCTATCTTTTTCACCTACCTGTGCCCACAATTCCTACAAGTTAGCCTTTGGACATGAAAGGTAAATGCACACACAATTGCCTATTTTGTATGAATTACCCAACCCTTCTGTGCAAAATGAGATTTTTGTTGCCACTTTTGCAAGTAGACCAAATGAGTGGGTCTGGAGAAACTTGGCCCTACATTTCTCCTGCTTACCTGAGTTTTATTCTTTATCTTTTTATATACACTAAAGCGCATCTCTGGAGTTTTTAAATCCAGTAATCTATGCTGTGATTAAAAAAAAAAAGTTTTACCTGTATGCTTGAAGTCTTTCTTTTGACAAAAAAAGCTTCTGAAGTACTAGTATTTTCTAACTCTCTCACTAAGCTATGGTACTGTAGCATGTAAATGTCTTTATCACATTTTTTATCCGAAAGAGGTTGCTTCTGTATAACTGCTCTTTTCTTCTCTATGCGAATTAGGGATACTCCTTCAAAGGTTTTTTCATCTGACACCTGACCTTTTTGATATGTTGGTCTTTAAGGTACTTACCTGTTTCCACAGCTTAACTCTTTCAGGATTCTTACATGAAATGTGCAACTGCATTATTCCCTTAAAAGGACAGGATTTTTGTGAGGGAGTTTTCCTTGTTGTCGTTTGTCATACGGTGGATGGTCCCTCTGATTCAGAATAGGTTCTGCACCCCTGTGCCAGAACAGGCGCTCTCAGTTGAGCCTATTGAGTGGGTGGGGCTGCCTCTAGGTTATAAATGGTCAGAGGGAATTCGGTGGAGGACAAGCTAGAAGGTCTCCTGCAGCTTGAGGGAGAGAAGGTCTCAAGGGTGCTGGGGCTGAGGAAGAAGATGCAGCTGAGACATTTCCTCAGGGAGAAGGGGCTGTGCCAGCTTAAGGCTGGGTGGAAGATTTGTTTTGTGTTTGCTTAGGAAGTTGATAAACAAAGAAACCAGACCCCAAGAAGGGTTGTAATTGAATGAGAGAGAGGCTGTGTAAGGTTTAAGAAGCACCAAAGAAGGGGAAAACAGATGGACACTGGAGAGGGATCCCTGGCCAGAAGGAAGTGCTTGGGTGTCAGCTACCGAACTCAACCCCTTTACATTTGTAAGTGACAGCCTAGTAATGCACACTTTGTCAATAAGTATTGCAATATCTTGCAGTGGTTTCATAACATATAGGGTGCTTCTCACTGAACAGAGAAATTTCACAAGCCTCCTTCTTACCTGAGCTATACTTCATTGGAAAAAAAAAAATCTAGACTGTGACATGCCTTTCCCTTTAAGGAGAGGCATCTTATATGTCACAAAATCTTTCACATATTTGAAATTCATTTTTGTTCTGTTGTCATCTTATATATGCTGTTTTGAAAGAGTTAGAAATAAGACTATATCTAAGTTGTACTAATATAACTCCCTCTGAATTATTTTTGGTTCTTTTAATTGGTATTGCATCAGTCAGATTTTTTGAAAATACCGCAGTGTGGAAGTGTGTGATACTTTCATTCATTGTTTAGTAGACACATACTCACCTGTGAAGTGTCACACAACCATATAATATTCCTGAGTGATGGATTTTACATTTAGATCTTAAAGTGCATGGAAAGATATGGAAAATCACAAATATGCAGCTTCCTATTGACTTCAGAAGGCTGTGCTTTTATTTCAGCAAATAATAAAACATGTTGCACTCATGAAATGTGACAGCTCCAGTTGTTTTTGACTGGAATATGCGAGTACCTGAAATGTAGGATTGAAACCTCCAAATTTCTGGAATTATATACAGTCTTGGAAACAGTATGCATATGCACCTGTGCTAAATTAATGTGTCTCTTTGAGCTCAAAGAATCCTGACAAAGTTCCTTTTCAAATGGAGACATGTAGTCCCTCATTTATGTTGGTTCCATTTTTTGGAACAACATACTTGCCTCTGTCAGTTCAGAATCAAACTTATGTTGCAGTCCTGCCCTAGAGCATTATCGGGAACTCTGATATTAGCTGGGAGAATTGCAACTGTATTGAAGTAATTTGAATTGCTTTGTGCAAAGGCAGTAACTGATTTTTTCCAGAATTTACAAAAGTAGAACATACATAATTGCTTATGGGAAAGAATCTAGGCTTTAAATTTAGTTTTCAGTGCAAATTATTTAGGAAGACCACTAACTGTGATCTTGATTATTTGAGGGTAACAATGGACTTTTCATCTTAATTTGAAAGACTTCTTAATGTTAATAGATGGAGATGCCTATCACTTTTTCTGAAATAGTCAAACTGTGTTAAATAAAACCTAGTAATAAGGAGATCACTTACCATTTGTAAATTATTGTAGACCTACAAATCATTTAATATAATTCTTGTATAGTAAATGCATTAAAGAAAAGCAAGGGAGTAAAAAATGTCTGTTTAGTGGCTAAAGGTAGCTGAAAATACTTTTGATATATAAGAATCACATTTTATTTTAAGAATTGAATATTGAGAAATTGGTCATAGTAACAAGAAATATAGATTGTCATGCTTCTGCTAAAAGCAGAAAAAAGTGCTGCTTTCTAAAGTTAATAGTTGCTCAGCTGTTAAAATTATGATATAGGTGGATAGTAATAATAAAAACATTTTATTCTTTGGCATTTGTTAATGTTGGTAGGACTGGTATTTATGCTATTGATTTACCTAGCACTTGAACTGGGAACCAGTTTTTATCCCCTCTAGGCAACTGTTACAGTTCTAGATATAAATAAGTTAGTTTTGTAGATATTATTTTATGTTTCTTCTCAAAGGTTTAGGCAGAAATCTGCAGAGCTGTGGATATTTGCTATAAGTGCAAGTTAGCTGGGACTTACAGCATATGACAGGCTTTCAGTGAGATGGCATACTATGGGCTGCTTTTTTATATTTCTTTTGAAGACAGAGAAAAGTTATGAATCTATTCCTACCTTGAATGCAGGAGTTTTATTTTCCCTTGATCCTCCTCTGTCTTCACCCTGTTACTCTTCCAGTCTCACCTTAAAACCTTCCTTTTCTGTTTAGCTTATGGCATGGAGTCTTGTGTGATATTCAGTATGGAGAAAGCTCTGTGTACGAATGCATTCTCTAGCTTTGTATTTTGTACCCTACATTAATGGAATTTTTCAGATGCTATGTCTGCTTCATGATTTAAAATACTCCTGAATGCAAAATCCCTGAAATGGATCCTTTTGGTTTTTTGGCCATTGCCACTGTCTGATTAAAATATGAAAACTAATCAAACCATATAAAGCATTATAAAGATTCATAATTGCAAAAATTGCATTTTAATGCGCTCTCAATGACCTATATAAAACATTTGCAATTCCCTTTACTGGTCATTGGCACTGTCAGTGCCAATCACATGCCTAGTAGCCTGAACATGGACAGCACCAGCAAAGATTCAATAAGGAAATGTGGGTTTCTGATAGTGTGACACCCTCATTGAAATAGTGCACATGTGGGAGCAATTTTGACCACAGAGCTTGTGTCATATTTTGAACAGGTTACAAGAGGAAGTTGCAGAGAGAGTTGGCTCACCACCTCTGAATCCCAACTGTGTGAAGAAAAGCAATCCTAGGGATTTTAAAAAGAAGACACACAGCCAGTCCCAGAGAGTGTCACCTCTGGGTGGGGTCCTACTTGCAGTTGTTTCATCTGCTCGCACTCCTTCTGGAATAAAAACTGCTCCCCTTGGACATGCTTGTTGCTGATATGTACCTGTAGCTGTTGTGTTGAAGCATAGAGAGATGAGACAATGCATCATTTATTCCTTCCTCCACACATGATCTTCTCTCTCATCAAGCACTGCCTGAAAGTAAAGTTCTTGAAATTCCGCCAGTGTCATGTTCAGTGTTCAAACATAAAAAGAGCAAGAGCCATGACAGTGCAGCAGTCAGGCTTTATTCCCTAATACTATATATAACGCTCTTCCTTAAAGTAGAGTCTTCTAAGTTCCTATACATAATATTATTAGAATGCCCCCTATGGAGAATCTATTAATCAGGACAGTAGCCCCTATGAAGGTGGTCACAAACAATGAAAAGTAATTTCCTCTGCTCCTATGTTCCCTTCTCTTCCTTCAACCTGTTGCTTTAGCTGTGTATGAAATGGGACATAGTGGTTAAGAACGAGATCATCTTTCTGAACACTTGTTGTCTGAAAAATGAGCAACCAGCAACCTGATAGCAATGAGATTGTTACCACACCCTCTGCTTCCAGTGAGAATGAGATGTGCTTGTGCTTTAGTAAGTCAGCCCTCTGATTCCACCAGTCTGTTGGTCACCCAAAAAATCTCCTCTGGGCTATGCCAGCCCTTACCTTGCCTTGCAATAGGTGCACCCTAGTCCGCAAACTCCTTTGAAGGATGCCCCTGTAGTGCTCAGCCCCTTAACCTTTGAACACTCACAGTAATACCAGATCTGCTGTCCGCAAGGAGATACTTGTAACCTCTATACACTCCCTCTGTTCCTCTTTCCCAGCTGGCATTAAGAGGTTCTTGGATGACAGAAATGACACATGCTGGAAGATACATGACTACTTCTATTGCAGCTAAGATTCTTGGCCAGAGCCCTGGCACAAAGGGAGTTTCATATGACAGGCAAAGATTGAGATCTGCAGTTTGCAGCTAGGACTTTTAAATTGCCTCAGTCCATTCCCTGGTTTTCTTAATTCCTCGTACTGCTCTTACCCTCTGTCTGATGGAATCAAAGGTTTTTACTTCCTTATTTCACGTATGCTCCTTCAGCCTGGAAACAGAAATTATATGTAACCTAAGTGACCAAGCACATGGATATATCAAAGAATAGCAAATACAACTCATGAGTTATCCACAGACAGAAATTTGTTCACATGTAATGTTCAGCAATTTCAACTAATGAAGGGCTGGATCTAGTATCCTTTATTTGTGTTGAGTAGCATTTTACATCACAAGTAGTTTCATTATGGGAATCAGAATCTCACACTCACAAAGTCAAAAGTGTTTTCAAATAATTTATGAAATCTACAAAATACATTCTACAAATAGTTCATGCAGTTCTAATTTCCATGCTACTATTGGTATTTTTACTCACTTTACCCCTTTTCTTCAGCCTTCTGGTTGCTATGAGAGAGATGAAGAACCAGACATAAAGAAAGTAGGAAGTGGGGGGAAAAGGAATTATAGACAAAATAAACATACTGCTGAAGGTTTATCTCTGAAATTTTGGTTCTACAGGGATTACCCAAAAATCTGTCTGCCAATCCAAGCTATCCATAAATTAATTCAAGTCCATAATGGGGTTAGTCATATCTAAAGTACTAGTTCTCATGTGATTTAAATGATTCCTGATTCTAGCCAGGATGAAAAAGATACCATAAGAGTAATTTTATGATACTTCCACTCCTTGTCCTGGATAGAACAAAGGCATATTTGAATTACAGAATATCAAACAATTACTTGAAGTTATTTTCTCAAATATCAGAACTTTTTCAAACCTCCAAAAATGGTTCCATTTGAGACACAGTTTTGGTCTGCTCATTATGCCTGAACTGACTTGTTAATTCCTTAAAGACATGGTCCAGATTCTCTGTCCCTCTATTGACTGTGTTTGATAATACCTAAGCTAGAGCAGGAATTTGGCTATAGATGCCAAGTTGAGAATTCTTTTGATGTGGGGGATCTCTAAGCTGACAGTCATTTCCCGTACTGACCACTCCTCTCACTCTGATTTAGGGGGCCTATTGGAAGCAGAAAAAGGCTGTCCAAATCTTCACTATGCTACACCAATTCATAGCTGTCATATGATCCTTTATGGACTATAATTTCTGTTCTAGCCAAGGGTGGATGAGCTACATATTTAAGGAGCTATATCAACTTCTGGACATTTTTTTTCTTTTTAGCTTATCTTTTACAATTTCTGCTTACAGAACTCTTATCGCAAAATGTGTGTTGTCAAATTCTTGTATTAATTCAATTGTTTACAAAACTAAGCAGATAAATTCATGAAATCACGTTAGCTTAAATCATGTACAATTGCCAATCCTTCATACTTCATCCTGCAAAAGGGACGTGCTGTTGATGTTAAGGGTAACTCCCCCCTCCAAAAAAATCCAGGAAAAATCCAACTGAATTTAATAAACTACTCCACAGGAACATAAAAATTTTAACTGACAAAAATAGTGATTTTTGGAAGCAATTTAAAAATATTCTTTCTGCCACATCTTTAAATTGCTCAGATAGCCTTTGATCTGTCACTCAAGATTGCTATTGGAATGAAGAGTACTCTGTGGGTGGTAACTGCATTCATCTCTTTTATGTGCCTATGATATTGTTTAAGGAAGCAGTTGACTTCCACTTTTCTGTATCAGTAATGAGCTGCTAATGGACAAGTATGGGCCACTTGTTCCTTGAAGGTTCATGTAATAATAATTTCTATTGCTTTTATTGAAGTAGACTCTCACTTCTGTAAAGTATTTGTAAATTACATTGTACAATCTATAACTTTCATACCTATATATGTTATATGCAAATCACTTGAGCTACTGCAAGTATCTGTGCTACTCTAGATTTGTCTGTTGTAGCAGCTTTTGATCTAATTTGTTGCCTGTTGTGAATAGTAAATGTTGTATTAATGCTTAAATAATTACACATTAATAGGTATTATAGGTAGGAATGTTTGTAGTTTGAGCAAAATGCTTTAAATAATAAAATTGTACATTACAGTTTAGTTGAATTATTACATGGCAAACAGAAATAAATTCAAATATAATTATTTGAGGACACGTTTACATTTATGTGCTTCCTTAGAATGAAAGGATCAGATAACATTCTTATTTACACAACTGTAAATCTGGAGTAATTCAATGAAGGTCAGTCTGTATTTACAATGCTGTAACTGAGATGAGCATCTGGTCCTTTGCATTAAAAATTTCTGATGTCTATCCTTTTGCAAAAAACCAGGCAATATGTTAGTCTTGCAATGCTTCTTGAATATAATGTTAATTAAAACTAAATACTAATTATTAATCATAAACAGAAAATGAAATAGATTGCTTCAGTATCTTTCGGTTCTAGGAAACATATAGCCATAAACAGAATTAATTCACATTTAACCTTTCCTCCTCTTCCTCTTCCTCCCCCAAGAATACAAATGAACACATCTAAGAACACAGTTCCTTCCCAGCCTACTTTAATGGTAGCCACTCTGTGTAAATAAAGAAACAATACAGTTTGATTATAAATGTCAGGGATCTGTCATGTGGCAGACTTTGTAATTTGTCAGGTTTTAAATTAATCTGAAAAAAATCAATGAGGCAGAAAACAGAATAACCAGTTTTAGTCCCTGGCATAATACCTTTAGTTTAACTCTGATTTTCAGTTGTCTCCTCTTCTATACAGAACTACAATGCATATTAAATTGTTAATTAGTACAATAGTAGTACAGCCTAATTTGTACTAGAGTTAGCTCTGACCTTCCTATGAACTTTTCAGTCAGTATCCCTAAGGACATGGTAAAGCTTTGTACTATTCTCTACTGTTATGTTTAGATTCCTGTATTGTGCCCTGCATCATGGCATGTAGATCTGGTTCATTTAGTAAGTTCATCATTTTACAACAAAAATAAATGGAAGCTAATTAATAAAGGCATATAACATTGACTGTTTAGTCACAGTGAAAAATGACATGACAAATATGTTTTGTCACCTATAGATGGAAACCTTCACATTTCTTCTTTAGTTCAGAAATCAAACTACTAAAGTCCTCAGGTTTAAACTATGGTTACTTCATGGGGAGTTTGACTAAGTGACAGATTAAGGACCTATGAACCTAGCCAATAACAAATCTAGTTTCTACCTGCAAATAATTCCTATATAACTATGGGGCCAGCATCTCTGCTGTTCCCAGTTCTGAGTAGAGAAGAGAGGCTTTCAGGAAGCCACTTTCAATTCCCTGGTCAGCCACTCCAGGATAGGACAGACAGAGCCGGCTGTAGGCACCAGCCAAGGAAGAATCTGCTTTGGGCAGCTTCCAGTAGGGGGCGACATTCTGTCTATTCTTAGGGTGGCATGCTCCGCTCCAGACTTTTATTTCTTTTTCCTTTTTTTTTCTTGGGGTGGCAAAAAGGGTAGAGCTGGCCCAGAGGGCAGATGGGTTGACCCAGGGATCTGTACTGATTTGCACTGTGTGACTATAGTTCTAAGGGTTCATATGGCATCTGGGGATTGCCAGAGCACAAAAGGCTCCAGTTATTCTCCTTTCTTGGCCCTGCTGTGCTTCTCCTCAAAATGTAGCATACACCCTCTGAACCAGAGAGTGGAAGAGTTGGTTACACTGGCTTTAAAATTTCTGAGGACAGCTCTATGCTGTGGTGCTGCAGAGGCTTTGTGGTACTTTCCACTCCCCTTGGCAGCTTTTTGAGTAGTGCAAAAGGAGCAGGATGGGACAGAGTATCTGACCAGTTCTGTTCAGAGGAATATCTAATTCATCTCGGTAATCCTGCAGAATTTGCAAATTTTATGACAGAGGTACTGCTAAAATCAATTTGCAGGGCCATGTAGACCAAATCTAAGTTATTGATTTTAGTACCATAGCAGAAGAGTTGTTAGGTAATATCTATGAATTAACTTGGAATATGACCTAAAATAAAAGTCCAATTTTGTTAGGCGACATTTTCTCATGTTTCAATCTTTCAGAAAACCCACACTGGAGATTTGAGTTTCATCTGAGGCCAATGCATACTACCTCATTTTGTGAGCCTTTTTATAAATCAAAGTCAAATCAACACAGGCCAGTAGTAGACTGAAAAACCTCCAAGAAATAGCTGGATGCTGCAGTGAGGTGAGCACTTCTGTGCTTTTTCAGTACCCGAGTTCTAGCATGACCATTTGCAACCCAGATGCAATTTACAGTAACCCAGAGGCTGCTCTAAATTGTGTTTGAAGCAGACTCTAGCTGACCTCAAGACTGGGAAGCCTGTTATCGCCTCCTCCACACCCAGATCCTGTGCAAAGCACAGCTCAGTTGAATCCAGCTGTCTTGGCTAGACTAAGTTATTACTAAATGAAAGTTGTGCCACATTTTATCAAAAATCTATTAAGTACAATTTAAAATAAACTTTTAATTATTTTAGTACATCTCAAGCAGCACTAATTAATTAACTAATTAACTTTTAATTAAACATACATTAAAAGCAATTGGTTTCATAGTAGCTAATGCACTGCCTAGTAATCTGCCTGAATGAAAATAGAGATATAATGATCTAATACCATTGTTGTCTTTTATAAATATTGATTTAATTTCATCTCCCTCAGGTGTGTATTTGTGTAAGGTGGATGCATAAATTAAAATAATTATCATGAGATCTCATATCATGAGATCTCATATCCTGGACCCATCTTGAGATCTCACGGGGAAAATAGGATATATTTTGGAATGATGTCAATTTTGCTTGTGATGTGAGTGTGCATTGGATTATATTTGAAATGATATGCAGAAGTCACAGTGTTGTGTTTTGGTTATTTTTTAAAAAAGATATAATCCAATTTGTGCTTGAAAGTGAGTAACTCAATGTGGCTTCTTGGGTATGAAAAGAAAACTAATTTGCCATAAAAGAGTTCTAAGGGTTTGTCTAGACAGCACATTACTCTGCACCTGAGAGGTGTAAATTCTAGTGCACACTAACTGGTCCTTGTGGACCTTGCTTGCATACCCTAAAAGTTCCCTTGTGTACCTTAATGTAGTACTGCTAGAAGATATGTCTAGGTGAACACTCACTAGGGAATATTTAGTGTGCCACAGCAGGCTCCAAATAGGCCGGTTAGTGTGGAACATACTAGTGTGCATTACAATTTACACTCCTCTGGTGCGGACTAACACACCATGTGGACAACCCAAAGTATCTTTGTATGTTTTTATAGTAACAAAGGTAGATTGTAAGGGTTTGATTTTTCTTAGACTGCTGCAGTGTGGAAATCCAGTTTAATTTTGACTGCTCAGTGTCTACAATAAAGAACTTTATAAATCTGTAATAGACTAATCTGTAATAGACTAACATGTATGTGTGTTTGTATTGCTATTTGTAAATGATGTGAAGGTTAAACTGAATTATGGATTAGATAGTTCAGGATGGGAGGAGGAGATTTTTTTCAAGGGTCCCTGTCAGAATTAGACATCCAACTCCCATTGATTTTCAGTGAAAATTGGGTGCCTAAATGTGTTTTTTCCAAGTTTTATTTTTTATTGAATCTTTGAACATAGAATAGGCTACCTGATTTGTCTA
Source organism: Dermatemys mawii (assembly GCA_007922305.1). NCBI lineage: Eukaryota > Metazoa > Chordata > Testudines > Dermatemydidae > Dermatemys > Dermatemys mawii. The sequence continues at coordinate 10,894,348 of ML677377.1, forward strand.
TAAAGTTCAGGGAGAAATCTGTGTAATCTTGTTCGTCATTTTCTCTCTTTAGGAAAATATGTTACATACTGAATTAAAGAACTATTAGTCATTTTCACACTTTACATAGAGCCAACACTGTGGTGGTAGACAGAGGTTTATTTTTCCTCTAGTGGAAGAGAAGAAGTGGCAAGTTATGCAGTGCACAGGTCATAATTCATAAGAATTTCCCTATCATCTTGCTGTGAGTGTCATTGTACTCTGTCCTCCATGGACAATCAACAGGTTAAAAAAGTAAAATGGATTTATGTAGGACTTTTATATTTATGTTGAGTATTAGATCAGGTCCCAGATTTTAATTTCAACTGCATTTTAAAATGTTAAACAATTTTCTGTGTTGATGTTTTAAACCAGTGATTAATTATTTGGTTTAAACCCATTGGTTTATAATTGGTGGAAATACATCAAAGCTGCATAGAATTACTAAAAAAAAATATCACTTTGAAAAGTTTTTTTAATTATTATTTTCATTATGTATGCAAAGACAGCTATTTTTCCAGCCGTTCTATGTGTGCACACATTTGAAATTCACAAAATTGTATCTTTGTGTAAGCAAAGTCTGAGCTTTCCCCTTACCTTTAGTGGTGAGCTGCGGAAAAGGACTTCAGGAGCTGATCTCGTTTGCATGGACACACCCATCCTGCCTAGGTTCTCAATGTGATGGGATTGCTTGCCCAGATGATCACTTGTGGTTGGTGTTGGATCCCCAGTCTCCTTGTTATTGGGGCAGGTGTAATAAAGGGTTGTTATCCTTTTTGTGTGAAATGAGGGCAGCAAAACTGTACCTGGCATACCCTGATGGAGGGACTCACTCTCAATGGCACTTGCTAGACAAGAACATGGGTTGTAAAGTCCAATGAGCTTAGAGAGGGTGAGGACAGGTACTTGTATCTGGTGGTGTGGGTCCCATTTAAGGACCCTGAACACCATTTGACCTTGTCTGTCTCCACAATATAACAAAAGAGCTTATTTAGACTCAATTGAGATTCTTGTTACATGCTCCCGAGCTGAAATCGCTGATACCTGGGTGTAAATATTACACCTATTTTGGGATAGTCACTGTTGGGCATCTACAATAGAGAGGTTCCCCCACCAACAGCTGAAATTACTGAGAGCTGACATCACTGAGAGCTGTGTTAAGTAGTTAGCCCTGATAACATCTTGGGAAGTGACCGGCATGGCAGTTGGTGGAGAGCTGCAGCCAGCAGGGCAGCTGGTGGAGAAGCCCAAAGCAGAATCCTGCAGAGATGTGTGCAATTGACCAGCAGGGTGATGAGCGAGTGCCCAAGCAGCATTGTGTATAAGGTGTCTCCTTACTCCCCTCCCCACCCATTCCATGATGGGTGGGAGCTGAACTCTGCAGATGAACTTCTGAACTCTGGGGCTGCACTGGCCAAGGACAGCAACTGTGAGTAAGGGTCAGAGAAGGGACGGTTATGTTAAAGAAACTTTTGGCTTGCTGGACTTAAGAGATGGCGGTGGGCGTGGGGGGGAAGTACACTACCAACTTACCTTGGGGATGGGTCTTCTGTTCATGGTTTGTTTATGAACCCTAGTTGTGGTGTTTTAGCAAATTAATGCTGAGTTACTTGCCTCCTTTTATTAAAAGATTTTGCTACACTCAGAATCTGTGCCTGCCAGATGGGAAGTATTTCCTTCTAGAGGCATCCAGGGAGTGCTGTGTAATTGACCAAGGTCACTAGGTGGGGGCTTGAGCCGGTTATGTCTTGTAGTGAACCCAGACCTTGTTACTTCTGGATCCACCTGGCAGAAGGGTTACATTTTTGAAAATAAATTTTGCAATTTTATTTTTGTTTTTACCTGCAATTATAAAAAAAATTAGATCACTTTTCTTGAACTATGTGAAAAATAGTTGTTAACAGTGACTTGAAAAGAGGAGCTTCACTGTAGATATGAATTTTCTAACATAATACGTGGTAAAATATGAGAACCCTAAATAGATACATATTCGAAATGTAAAGAGATTTTGAAGTATAGAAAAAAGTTATTGTGATTTAGTTAATGAATGGTAAATAGAACCTACAGTGATAAATAGTGGGGATTTTTTCCAATTCCAATTACTTCATCTACTTCCAATCTACTTCATACCATTGTGACACTTCCAGAGCATGTTCGGTGTGTGGCCCTTAATTTGAAACTCTTTTGGAAATATGCTGCATTATGAATTTTCTCAGTGGGTTCAAATATAGACCCAATCTAATATTTTGGTAGTAAATGTTAACTGTTTAAAAACTTTATTCTTTATTTTGAATGACATGCAGTGGTGATCATTCAAAAGTCAACACTGGCCCAAAGTTAGCACACTGAACCCCCCACAATCTCATAGGTGTAAGATCTTTGTCAGGATTGGTGGGGAAAAAAGTGTTATTGGCTCATTTTAAGGGTTTCCTTTTCCATCGGAGTTGGGAGAAGGAGATGGATGGGGGAAGAATCACATAAAGCTGGTGGGGCTCAGGTAAGTCTCTGGTCCCTGTGTTCCGTAGGAAGGGTATATAAATCCTGTCCCCTTGGCTGGATCCCCTTCTCAAGATTGGATTAGCAGATCCCTCTCATCTCTGGGATTAGCACCGAAACACCTTTTTATTTGCTGTGCGCACTGTGATGGTCAAATTTTGGGGGAACTTTTTTGTAGGGGAATTTTTTTCTGCTGCCATAATGGGCTCTCTACAAAGACAAAATGAATAAAGAAAGAATAGAGATCTGCATCTGTATGGTTAATAAAGTTGTGGCCTAATTAAACCACATCCCTTGCATTTTACCACTTTGTCCTGAACACACCAGGAAAAAGGCATGTGACACTAGAGTTATTTCTTATTCTACGTGCAGTGAAATACTGTAACAAGAGTCTGTGATATACAGGATGTCAGACTAGATGATCTAATGGCATTAAACTCCATGAAATATATTGTAACAATCAGTAAAAGCTAACATTTTCCATGGGAATCACTGTGTATTTAAGGAGGAGCACAGCTGGGGAAATAAGGGTGTAGGTAGGTACCACCCCACAAAAGAGAACTATAATGCTGTTGATTGGAACAGCCAAACGATCTCTTTGAAGACTGGAATGTGGTGGCATAACTAGAGCTGTGCAAATGCATTGATCCTTGTCTGTGGATAATGCACGTTGGGTTGGGTCAGGTTTCTAGAGGAACCTTTTGTACAGCCCTAGTTACATATCAAGCAAAAACCAAGCAACCGAAGAAAGAGAATCTATAGGTGAGGTAAGCATACAACTGTGGGTGAAATTCACCTCTTTCTAGAACAGAAGTGGAAAAACTGTGGTCTGTGGGCCACATCCAGCCTGCAGGACCATCCTGTCCGGCACCTGGCTGAGGAGACTAGCCCCTGGCCCCTCCCCGCTGTCCCCCCTCAGCTCGCTGTGCAGACAGCGCTTTGGGCAGTGGGGCTGCGCACTCCTGTGTGGCAGTGTGTCTGGCTCCAGCCGGGTTGCGCAGCTGCCAAACATGCTGCTCTGAGTGTCATGGTAAGGGCTCTGGGTATGGGGCCAGGGGGTTGAATAAGGGGCAGGGGATCCAGTGAGGTGACAGGAATCAGAGGTCAGGGGGTTGGATAGGTGTGGGAGTCCCAGTGGTCCTATCAGGGGGCAGAGTGGATAGAGGTTGGGGCAGTCAGGGAGCAAGAGGGTTGGCTAGGAGATGGAGTCCAGGGGGGCAGTTGGGGTGGGGGGTCTCGGGAGGGGGTGTTCAGGGGACAAGGAGCAGTGGGCCTGTGTGCGTCCAGAGTTCTGAAGGGCACAGTCAGGGGCTGGGATTCGGAGGGGGTGGAGGTCAGGCTGTTTGGGGAGGCACAGACTTCCCCACCTCTCAGCTTGCCCTTGCAAGTGGAATTTAAGTGAAATGTGCCAAATCAGTTTGCCTGCTCTGTATCCAGCACATAGAACCACTGTAACTGTTGTAAATACATTTTTAAGAAATGTATCCTAAATATCTGGGGAGGAGGGAACAAACAAATATTGTCTTGCCATTTGTTGAATTTACCTTGTTCAGTAATAATGGAAAATAGAAATGAAACATTAATAAGGTTATTATAGATGTACATTGCCCTATAAATGTACATGAGATTTTACAAAAAGAATGGAGAGATTAGATATGATAAGGCAGGACATGAGGCGGGAGGAATAAACAACATGTGTTTGCAGTGGTGCTGGATATTGATTAGTGTGCTTCATTTGAATTCTTTTTATTTTAAATAACTTTAGATAAGTAGAGAAGAGTGAGTCATAGTGGGAGAGACTAGGTATTTGGGCGTGTACATCTGGAAACACAGGGCTGCTAAATGTCAATCTTAAAATTACAGGAGTACCATAGCATTTCTTTCTGGAAGCTTCTTTCATTTTTGCAGTCTACTGCTGCTCCAGTAATTAGCCCAACAATGGAAGCAAACAGGTATAAGGATATATTATTGTATCATAATGGAAGGGGAGAAAAGAAGGCAAAAATGTATAGGAGCAGTGCTGGCATTTGAACTTATGCACAAAATTAATAATCGAAGGAAATGGCTAATGTCCAAAAATATTTGAATTTGGACAACAGGCAGATAGGTTAAGAAATCTATCAACTGCATTGTGAAGTCTTAATACCTGATGTTGTTACTAAGCATGCCTCAAACACACTATTAGAATCAAAAGCCAAGGAAAGTTTTGTTCCAATTTATTTTAATTCTCATTTCAAGAGGATTTATACTAATGGAACACAATTACATTACCCCACTAGATTTTATAAGAGATCTGATAGATAATTCCATTGTACATCATTTGTAGTCTTCTGACTAATTAGCAATTATAAATAATTCCCTCTGGATTAATTGCTTAGATAGCATTCAGAATGTAAATCTTTTCATATAACACTTAAATTAGTCAGACTGAAATAGCTACTTTTCATTTTACCCTTGGCTAGCTTTGAACCTGGGTCACTGAAGTAAAACATTATTAATCATCTACTCCTATCTAATTTTTACTCCAATCATCTGTCATCTATACAAAGCATATTTTATGTCTGTGATTTACAGTTGGGTTTAATTCTAATTATCCTGGGAGGCAATTTTTTATCAAAATCATGCTCTTAAATGAAAGTTGTGGTTGCCAAAGTAATGATATATCATTACATATACTTTGAAAATGCATTGAAGAAATCTGAAAGGGAGGGGGGAAAATCCCATATCTAGTTACGACATTCCCTCTTCCTTTGGGAAGGTCCACCACAATATCTCTGAAGTCCAGGGATTTCATCCTCAAAATGTAGTTTTCAAGTTGAGAAATAAAGTATAGTTCCTTATGCACCTTAGTGGAGGACCCTTCATCAAGGTGAGTTGTGGCCTCACCTTCTGCTCAGGTGCTTGCAAGGAATCAAAGCAACCAAAAAGTGGTCTGTTTAGTGGTGTTTTTCCATTCAAGTCCTTTTTAAACACTGAGGATGGATTGGAGATTAAAGATAATCTTGGTATGGGCCAACAGCTAAACAAATCCTTTGCCTCCGTTTTTAATAAGAGCAACGAGGAGTGTGGGGATAGTGGCAGGGTAGCTGAGGAGAATGAGGATATGGAAGCAGGAATAATCACATCTGAGGTGGAAGCCAAACACAGTCAACTTAATGGGACCCAACTGGGGGACCTAGATAACCTCTATAGAAGAATATTAAAGTAACTGGCACATGAAATCAGAAGGATTTTTAATAACTCCGTAAATTTAGTGATACCCCATCACTGAAGAATTTCAAAGATGGTAGCTATAGTTAAAAAAGGATCAAAAAGTGAAATGGGAAACTACAGACCTGGTAGTTTCACCTCAGTTATGTGCAAGGTCTTAGAAAAAATTTTGAGAGAGAGCAGGAGAGAGAAAGTAGTTAATGACATAGATGTAAATGGTACTTGGGATAAAATACAATATACTTTTACTAAAGGAGGATAGTGCCAGACTAACCTGCTGTCTTTGAGAAAATAACCAATTTTCCAGACAAAAGAAGTGCAGTAGCTCTAATGTACCTGGATTTCAGTAAAGCATCAGATATAGTTCCACATAGGAAATTATTGGTTAAATTGGAGAAGATGGGGATTAATCTGAGAATCAAAAGGTAGGTAAGGACCTGGTTAAAGGAAATATTACAACAGCTCATGCTGAAAGTGGACAGCTAGGCTGAAGAGAGGTTATTAGTGGAGTTCTTCAGAGAGTGATCATATTGGAACAATATGGGAACAATCATATTTAATATTTCATGACATTGGCACACAAGCCAAGCCCAGCTCTTTTAGCCTAACAAAATGCAGGCTCTGGGATATTGTGCATCTGAATTAATGGCAACTCAATATTGTTGAATAACAGGCTCCATTGGAATTTAGTCAAAGATTAATACATCGGAGATTAGTACAGCACTATATAGAACATATGTATAGATACATAGAATAGATACATTACCCCCTTGATGTGATAAAGAGCTGTCTCTGTGTCTCCTCTTCACTGTATCTGGAGGGATGCTCAGTTTCACTCCCCCAACTAAATTCTAACACAAGTGTCATTATGTAGTACTTTTAAATGAAGATCTTTGCCAAAATAGATACATGTTCTGATGTCATTTCTGTACACTCTCAGTTTACCTGATTTATGTGTGAAGAAATATCTGCTGTAATAATCATCCCCAATCAGTTCTCCAGGTTTTTATACATGTATTGTGACACACCCAGACTAGCTGGGTGCAGGAGTCGGGTAGAAGGAAAATACATTGGCCACTGGATGAATAGTTTTCTGTTCCCTGACTGACTAGAGCAAGGGCTGTCCTAGGGCAACCAAGAACCTTCTAGAACCAATTAAGATAGGCAAGCTAATTAAGACACCTAGAGCTAATTAAGAACTTACTAGAATAAATTATGTCAGACAGGCTAATCAGGATACCTGGTTTTAAAAGGACCTCCCATCAGTTAGTGGGGTGTGTCCAAGGAACAGGGAGTCAGAAGGCATGCTGCTGGAGGACTGAGGAGGACAAGTGCTATCAGGCTTCAGGAGGAAGGTTCTGCAGGGAGGATAAAGAAGGTGCTGGGAGGAGGCCATGATGAATTAGCCCAGAGAGTGGTAGCTGTCATGCAGCTGACACAGGAGATGTTGTACTCAGCTGCCATCCATAGGTTCCTGGCCTGGAATGTGGTGTAGTGAGCAGTCCCAGGTTCCCCCCATCACCACAGCTCCCTGTCTGAGACAGGAGGAGTTGACTTGATCTGTAAGATACACCATAGGAGAAGGTCTAATGTGGCCTGTCCCCGGCTCACTAGGTGGGACAACAGAGACTGTGGGGATTGTTCTCTGTTCCCCCCATGCTGGTCAGTGATGAGGTTAGCTGAGTGAATGGCAGGTTTGAGCCCCTAGCAAAAGTGGCCAAACTGAAGGCTGCCGTGAACCTCTCTCTGAGATGAGCAAATCCACCAGAAAGCGCAGGACCCACCAAGCAGAGGAGGAACTTTGTTACTATATATATTTCCAAGACTATCTAGAATTCTGTAGACATGGACACACTAAGGGTTATTAAATACAGTCTAACACACAGAATTCCTGAATAGGGTTACTTATTGGTCAAGAACCAGTGTTCTGGCTCTTAGAATTCAACATACTCTTTAGAATTTTCTGAAAGTAACAAAGAAAACTTGATATATAAATGAATCAAGTGCACAAAAAGAAAAGGCCTAAAAAGTGTTAATATTTACTTGGTTGCTCTATAAGTACATCAGAGGGATAAACACCAAGGAGGGAGAGGAGTTACTGAAGTTGAGGGCCAATTTTGGCACAAGAACAAATGGTTATAAACAGGACATCAACAAATTTAGGCTTGAAATTAGAGGAATATTCTGTAACAGCCTTTCAAGGGAAGTAGTTAGAGTAAAAAAATCTAACTGGCTACAAGACTGAGCATGATATAGGGGAGATGGCATGATGAGGTTGCCTAAGATGACGTATGGTCCATCCATGACTGCTATTAGCAAATATCAAATGAGCAGAGATGGAACATTAGATGAGGAAGTCTCTGAGTTGCTACAGAGAATTCTTTCCCATGTGTCTGGGTAATGGGTCTCACCCACATGCCCACGGTCTAAATGATCACCATAATGGAGTCGGGAAGGAATTTTCCTCTAGGTCGTATTGGACGAGACCCTGGAGATTTTTCACCACCTTCTGCAGCGTCAGGCATGGGTCACTTTATGGTTTGAACTAGAGTGAATGCTGGATTCTCTGTAACTTGAAGTGTTTAAATCAAGATTTGAGGACTTCAGGAGCTCAGCCAGATGTTATGGGCCTATTATAGCAGTGGGTGGATGAGGTTTTATGCCCTGAGATGTGCAGAAGATCAAACTAGTTCATGGTGGTGCCTTCAAGCCTTAAAGTCTGAGTCTATGTGAACAGAAAAGGTTACTATTCACTCATTATCCAAGGCTTAATGGATCACACAGTCAGGTCATAAATAACACTGGACACACAGGAAAGGTACAGGATGTGAGTGCTGAGGAGATTGGGACTGTACTTGACGAGGTTGTGGTTGGCCAATCTTCAGCTTGAACTCAGACATTGTGCCTTTGAGTCTCTTGCCCTTGGGTCCCTTAGGGGAGGCTCAATTTCTGGACAATCTTACTGTTCCCAGCAAGGGGATTAGAGGTAACACCCAGGTAAGATCCCAGACTATCTATGTAATGAAAACCTACCCTAAGATAACTAGGGGCTTCAGCAAGCTTAGACTGAGGAAAATAGGAAATGTCATGAAGGTTTTTGCTTGTTGAGAACCAGTCAGCTCATAAAGGTACCCTGTGAATAGATTTTGTAGGGCTTTGTTTGTGTGGCCCACATGAAACATTATACAGGGTTCACTCATATCTACTTTTAAGTTCCCTTAAATTGCTTCTGTTCTTATGACACTACAGAAGTCTTATTCTACCCAGCCTGGCTATGGAGATGCTTTGATTAAATATATATCCATCATTCTAGGAGAGAAGTAGGTCAGTGGAAGAATTTTCAGTACATGTGGTGCAAACTTCAAAACAGTCAATTTTTTTTTGTTGGGCCCATTGTTGATTAATGGTGATAGCCAACAAATATTGCTGAGACAAATTAAACTGAAAAAATATATTTATAGGTCATCTGAGATATATTTCATGTATGAAGCATTAATTATATAGCCCAATAGTAAACTACTGTGGAGAAATATTATATGATGAGGTGGGAAATACACATCCTAAACACTGCAATGGTTAATAATCTCTATGAACAGTCACAGCAAAAGGAACAAAGTGTTGTTTTTCTAAACAATTATGTTTAGGCGAATACATTACCTAAGTAAGATAAAAGGAATAGCAATCTTTGTGAATTGTTACTCTGGAAAATAAAGAACACTACATTAATGAGACTTGATGTAGTCATTAAATATTTTAAATTGCTAAATTTGTATTTTTATTTGTAATAGATTTAAACATAAATATTAAAACAGTGTGATGATTTCCAAAGCTTTATAATTAGAAAGAAATTAGTGTTAATGAAACATTTACGTTTATTTATTGTTGGGAAAGAATGAAAATACCCTCCTGTGGTGTTACAATTTCTGCTACCTTCAGGCTAATTCAGCCCTGGAATGTGACTGCTTCCACTAGAGTATACAAGAGCTGCAGAATCCTGGTGGCAGGAAGTTGTCCTTGAGTGGGGATGTGATTGCAGGGGCAGAGGTGCCCATGCTCCACTCAGACAGTGGCCTTAGCTAGCCAATCCAGTATAAAGCCCTGACTGGGATGCTGGCAGCATGGATCTTCTGCTAGAGAGAGGGACAAAGCTTCACGTTGAGTGGGTGTTGGTTACACCAGCTCCAAAACTAGTGGTATCAGGGGGTGAGTGGGCATTACACTGAGATAGCACACCCTCAAGCACATTGCCTATGTAGAACTCCTGTGGTACCCTGTGAGCAAGCTACCACACTCTGAGATGTAGCAGACAAACAAAAATGTGTCTTCTGTTCAGATCTCTGGGCAAGCCAAAGCTCATGGTGTCTCTGGAGTAAGATGAAAATGAATCTCCAGTAAGTATTTTGGTAGGCAATGAATATATTATCTGATTCAGTTTCGTTCTGTGACAGTTTCTCCCAGGGGATTCTGGCCAGCAGGTGGGTGAGCAGTTGTCAGGAATCCCCTTTTGGCCCGCCATTTCCCTATTTGGTTCTGGGTTTAGTTTTAAAAGATTAAAAGAGTATTTGGAGTTGCTCTGAAGTATTATAAATTTGAGAGTATTGAAAATTCTATTCTAAGCTACAGTCATTTTGAGATGAGGAATTCTAGCCCTGCAGCACATAGGCTGCTCACAGCTGAGGAAAGAGGCACCGAGGAGGGAATATGGATTTCTGTGTGGCTAGCTCCACAGAAGCACAGTGTAGGCAGGCCCCTGTATATTCTGAGACTCTATGGCCATAGAATTCAATATGAATTCACCTCTGTGATACAGAATGTCCATTGTCATTCTAAAAATGTTTCTAGGCCTTATGAGAACATTTCAAAAATGGGAACCATGTATAAACCAATTCAGTGACACCTGTGTGTATCCAGAGAGACTGAAACAGTAGCTCTGAGAGGTGTGACCTGTTCCATTCACCTCAGGGCCAGTGTCCAATGGACTTTATGATGATGGAAAATGCCATTTTCCCCAAGATTATATGGAATTCAGTGTTCTTGTAACAGAACGTGCCATTTTGACATAGCCAGATACATGACATTTAGGGTTGTTTCCCTCCCGTGCCAGGATCTGTCTGTAGCTAGCTCTTGTTCTCCAGCTTTCCCCACAAGGGGAACTTAAGTCAATTACAGTGCTTGTTCCATGTACTGTTCCACGGAGCCATTCATTCTATGTGCCAGATCTGGAGTCTAGCTTGTAGTCTAGAAGCGAGGAGAGCCAGAAGTGTAGGCTAGCAAACTAGAGAACAGTGCAGCAGCCAAAGCCCAAGGTGCCAAGGAGATGGGCCACTAAAGTTGGATAATTATTCGTTCCTTCCATCCCTACTTCATTTAGAGAGAAGGAGGTTCTGAACCAGGTCTCTTGTTGTATCGGGGAGGATGGCGTCAGGGGGAATCTTCTTTAAAAAATAACAACAACAATTTGTGTTGGGGTGGGGTAGAGAACAAAGTGACAGACTACTGCTTTTTACTGCAGGGACAAAGTGAGTCCAAAAGCTGGAGAGAGGGAAGTTGGCAATTAAGGACAGGAGTTTTCTGCTATTGCTGCCAAGGCAAAGAAGTGAGGGGATAGCAGGTAGCCATCTTGGCTGACCATGTGCAGGCAGGCAAACAGCCTTCATGCTGCACTGAGACACAATAGCCAGCAGAGGACATCCAACTGTAGTGAAAGGAAGAATGTAAGAACCTAGCTAGAGGGAAATCAGGTGCAGATGGTGCACACATTGAGAGAGAAGAATTTCCTGTGACAGAAATGATCTCCAGGAGGCATGAAGTCCAACAGAAGAGTAGTTGGATGACAACTTTGGTGAGCAAGGTTGGTGAGTTTGAAATTATGGGTGGTGTACCCTAAATATTTTGAACGTCTAGTTTGAAACTTCACTCCAGGTGGACAAAGTCTGAAATTTACTGAAAGTGATGGGATCAAAAGGAATATGGATTGCTGAGTGATCTATTGTCTCCAGCTGTGCATGGAACTGCCACATATGTCACAATTACTGCAGCAATCCAGGAACATTTTTCTCCTACTCAATCAATGAGAGCAGAATGATGTTGATTTCATCAGGGAAGTGGAGAGTCAGTTGCACAGTTTGTTTCTGCTTTAAGGAAGATCTCAGCATTGTCAGTTCAGACAAACATCAAGTGACAAACCTGTATGAGCAGTTTCTCTCTGGATTTCACAGTTACCATATCTGGAAAAAGTTACTGACTGTGACACTGCTCGCATTGAAGAAGGTTGTTGAGGTAGCTTTTGGCCATAAAGACCACAGAGGAGGATTCTCTTCACTGTAACGTGAACTGGGAAACTCCCCTTCTGAATCAGTGAGTCAGAGGACCACTGGAAAGTAAGGAATTGCCATGTGTCATGGTCATGACATGTCAGACAGTTCAGTGACCAGCAACACAGAGTTGCCATCCATCCAAGAAGACACCTATGGAAGTTGAATGTAAGAAAGGATGGACATTGGACATTCATAATGTGGAAAAAGACAAGTGCTCTAATGACACTGAGTTAGTCATTAGAGTTAGTTCCAGAAAATTAGTTCCAGAAAGGACACTTCAATCAGATGGACAATTTTACCCTTGTACACGATTGAAGGAAAATATCTGCCATTATTTGGCGGATCTTGGCTTGAGAAGCTTAAGGTGAATTGGACCAAGATCAGAAGCCATCACAAAAGCACTTAAAAATGTATATGAAATCCTGGACAGACAAGGCAAAGTTTTTGAAAAAGAACTTGGAGAAATGAACAACATGTTAATGAAGCTCACTGTTAAGTCTGACAGCCAGCCAAAATATTGCAAGCCCAGAGCTGTGGCTTGTGCTCTGAGCCTTTGGTAGAAGCTGACATGGGAGGTTTAATGAACATTGCAGTCTTGTCACCAGTTTCACACAGCATGTGGGGTACACCCATCATACTAGTGATCAAGAAGGATGACTCCATCTGAATTTGTGGAGATTTCAAAGTAACACTGAATCCTGTTTTATGTGCAGACCAATATCCATTACCTCATACTGAAGATTTATTTGCTGCTCTCAGTGAAGGAAAGTGTTTCAATAAATGAGATTTGCTCAGTGCATATCTACAAATGGAGATTAATCCATCCTCTCACAAATATATCACAATCAAAATGCAAAAAGGCTTATTTTGTTACAATAGGTTGTCCTTTAGTATCAAATTGGCACTTTCCCTATTCCAGAAAGCCATGGAGGAGATTCTGAATGCTGAGATCAGTGCTATTTGAACAACATCCTTGTTCATGGATCAAAATGATTGTGTTCAAAATTTGGATGCTGTCTTGCAATATTTGGAAGACCATAGACTGAGAGTACTTCAAGACAAATGTAAGATTTTTTTTCTCTCAAACCTTCAGTTGAACACCTTGGACTTGTAATTGGTGTAATGGGCTTAAGCAAATCACCAGAGAAAAAGAAGACAGCTCTTCAAGTGCCTCTGCCAGAGAACATTTCACAGTTACTTTTATTCTTAGAACTGTTTAAGTACTATTGTACATTTCTGCCCAATCTGGTGATAGTATTGACACCTTTGCATGAACTGTTACAAGTGAAGAAAATTGGAAGTGGACTAAGGAGTCTGAGTCTGCATTTAAGGAAGCATATAAACTGTTGACATTCTTGGACACTTTGATGGCTGGCTATCATTTCAATAGGCTTGTGGAGTGAGTGCAGTTCCTTTTAACATTTTTTTTTGTTGATGATATGGAGAAATCAGTTGCCTTCGGTTCACAAAAACTGACTATGCCTGAGGAGAACTAAGCACAAATAGAGCAAGAAGCTCTCAGCATGATCTTCAGAATTCAGAACTTCCTTACCTATCTGTATGGTAGTCATTTTACCTTGGTGATGGATCATCGCCTGTTACTTTCAATATTTGAACCAAAACCTGGAATTCCATCATGAGCAGCTGCTTGTATGCAACAATGGCAGTGCTACTTTCAGCTTGCGCCTATACTGTTCTGCGCTGTAAAGGAACCCATCATGGCAATGCTGATGAGCTGTCATGATTTGCTGTGCCTGAGCTCCTGTCAACCCAAAGAAACTTCAGATGAAGTGTTCTGTTTCAATTTGATGGACAGGTTCCCCATCACTAGCACAGGCATCAACAAAGAAACTGTTAAGCATGATGTACTTTCTCTTGTAAAAGGCATAGTACCACAAGATACAGTGAAGGATTATAAGAATCGACCCTTTATGCAATTTGTGTTGCATCAATATGAATTCTGTGAATCATGGTTGCATTTTGTAGGGAATGTTAGGATATAGATATTCAGGCCTGTCTGTAAAGGCCTATATTTTAAGAATTTAGGTATATGTTTTTCATTTAGCTAGTTAGAGAGATATAAAAGAGAGAATCTAAATCACTGTCTGCCTGTATGGGGCCTTCTTTTACTGTGATAGTCTGAGGCTCTGTTCTCAGGCTAAGGCCTTTGGCTAAGCAGCAGAGGCAACCACAAGCTGGGAAGTGTATGGTCACATCCTTACATTCCAAACTTGTCACATTGAAATAAGGTGCTATTGGGCTGTTATCAGGACAGGATTGTATTCCTATCACCACCAGATAAAGATGCTTAAAGAAAACTTAGTTTGATGGGCAAGAAATCACTTGGTTCTGAAACCCTAATTTCTGTATGTTTTGTCTTTATGGCCCCCACTTTGCTATTGCTTGTTTGCAAGGTCTGTGTCTCGTTCTGTGATTGTTTCTGTCTGCTGTATAATTAATTTTGTTAGGCGTAAACCAATTATGGTGGTGGGATATAATTGGTTAGATAATCATGTTATAATATGTTAGGATTGGTTAGTTAAATCTCATTAAAATGATTGGTTAAGGTAAAGCTAAGCAGAACTCAAGTTTTACTAGATATCTGCTGTCAATAAGGAAGTAAGGGGTGGGATGGGAACAGGGAATGAGGGTGTGGGAATTGGAATCATGTTTTGCTAAGAGGGGGGATAGGAATAGGGAATGGGAATAGGGACACAGGCAAGGCTCTGTGGCAGCAGAGCTGGGAAGGGGGAAACTGAGGAAGGAAATTGGAATAATTGATTGCTGAAAGTTCACCCCATTAAACATTGTTTGCACCTTTGAACTTCGGGTACTGTTGCTCTCTGTTCATGCGAGAAGGACCAGGGAATTGAGTGGGTGAAGGAAGAAGCCTTCTACCATAGAATATGAGTGATCATTCCAAAATCACTTGAATCTCAGGTTTTAGAAGCTCTTCATGAAGATCATTTTGGCAGTGTACAGATAAATGCTATAGCCCAAAATCATGTCTGCTGGCTAGGTATCTACAAACACATTGAGAGGAAGGCAAAATACTGTACTACATATCAGAAATTCAACAAGATTCTGACTCAGCTGGGCTACACCCTGAAGAAGAATAGATTAAAGCTCAGAAGTACATGTTTGCTCTTGTCTTAATTTATATAATAAAGATCTTTTATATCCATATGCTCTGGATTTATAAGGATGTTAAAAATATTGCCTAATGTGTTCTTTAGAACACATTGCATCTCAGAAATGACTGTCAGAATCCCTTTATTTCCCAGGAGAGATTACCAAAAAGAGAGTGCTTTGCAATGTATGAAATAAACTCAGTTACAATGAGGTTTCAGAAACTGTATTTATTGTTTCAACTGTGCTATCATCGATAACATATTTCAGACAAAATGGCGAAAAGATATAGCAAAAATAACAAGAAAAAATAATATAATCTAGTATAACTGAAGAAAGTCATTAAAATGCATCCTTGACAGAAAAGAATTGCCATAAAGAGATCATGAAGTTGCTGAGCTGTAGAGCTAATATTATTTTGAGAGAATACATTCAAGGGAATTATTGTAGACACAGACTAAAGTTAGCTTGCTAATTGCAATAACAAAGGGCCAGTGGAAATCTGCAAAATATTATTTTTATATCCCTGTGCTCCTCCCAGCTTTTTCCACTTCTACAGTTTCAGCATTATGTGTGCATTAGTATTTAAGCATTTTATATACTGCATACATAAATATTTACCGTTTTTGTATTTTCATGTGATGCAAAGCTGTCTTTCAATTGGGGATTAGATTTTAACTGCAGTGGAAGAAATTAATTATTTATAGACTTTTCCGTCAATTTTATTGACAATAAATATACTCCATTGCTACAGTGATGATGCTAAAACTTGTCAGTTGCCTTAGATAACTAATGAGTATTTGCAGTAAGCTAAACACTAAGTACTTCAGTGCTCATGGTTTTCCTTCTATAATATATTTAGTATAAGTAAATACTGCGCATATGGAGGTAAACCTATCTATTATCTTAGGTTAAACTGAAAAGTTTTTAAGTGCCACTATGCTCTTTATAATATAATCAGTAGAATTATGTGAATTACTGACTTTTTTTCAGTTTACTGGCTGAACTGAGGATGGAGATATATGGGGTTAAACCAAACATTTTGGTTTCAGGCATATGCAACTAATTTTTCATTAAAGGCAAAGAAAACTTGGAAATTCCAGTCACACAACTGGGGTAAGAAGTAGTGTTGGTGCCCCTCTTATGTCACCATAGTTAGATTACTCACTTGGAATATGTAAAACCCAAGTTCAAGTCCCTGCTCCAAATCAGGCAGAGTGGGGACTTGAATTTGGGTCTCACACATCCCAGTTGAGTGCCTAACATTCTGGATTATTAGCTAGAAGGGGGGAATAGATCCTCCTCCTTCTGTTTTGTGACTGCACTTAAATCCTGATTGTCACTCCGCTTGTGAAACTAACCTGATTTCTCCCACTTCCACCCCCCAGAATTATCTGGCAAATTTGTGTTGAATTCACAAATAGTTTTGGTCATCCCAAAGCTCTGTATTTTGGTGAATAAATTATTCATCTGAAAAATTTCAGCCTCTCTAGTATGCACTAATCACAGAATTTAGGCAAGTACTAGCCTTTACATACAACGAAATTACATATTTTTAACCATTCAAGCTCATTACTAGATACTACATTGTAAACCGGGATCTAATAAATGCCCAGAATAGGAAACTATAACTCCTAGCAGTCCTACTCTTTGTCAGAGTTTTATATTGTTTTATGCATGTGGTATTTCCACTAAGTGCCTACAGTGTTTCTCTGGCTCAGTGAATTCCCTTTCACTATGTTGCTTCTCTGTGGTACAGAAAGGAAGGGTAACTATTCATTTGAGAAATGATAGGTCTCAGGAACCTAACACGTGGAACTTAACCAGAAAAATACGAACAAGTGTGCTTCACTTTCTCCTAATGAATAATGTGTTAATCTGATGGAAAAGGAGCCAAAGATTGTCTTTTCAAAATCCCATGGTGGCGGAAAGCACTGTAGCAGGCTGCAGACAGCTTTCCATGTCATGCTCCATAAAGCAAGTAACAGGCACATTGATTTCTCCGTTTTTCTGCATGTTGCATTTCTGACAAGCCAACAACAGTGACAACACCCTAAACAAGGTTCTTTACACAATATCTCAGCTTATCCAAATGAACTCTAGATGAATGATTGCAAACACTCTACTGTCGGCAATAACAGGCATACTTTGTTTTAATCCGATTATAGGTTAGCTAAGGGGAGTTTACTACAAACTCCGTTAAATTTTGTTACTTCTCAATGATGATTACAAGCCAATTCTTAACTTGAAAGCTCTTTAGAAGCCTTTCAAATTATCATAAGTAGATCCTAGGTGTTACTAATTTCCCATAAGTACTATTTTTATCAGAAAAAGAGCTGTTTGTTCTTGTTTAAAAAACACTCCATGGGTGTTGATTGCTTCATGCTGAGGTTGTGACTTATAAAATTTAAGAAACTCTGAAATGTAATTTAAAGCCACCTGCAGAAGAGAATATGAACTGTATTTTCTAAAGTAGTATTTTTCACATTGCAAGAGCCTTTTTAAAAGAATCTAGAATATATTGTGTATACTATATTAGAATCCTAGAAAACTAGTGTTTATGTTATGTGAAATCTTCCCTGTTTTATTGTGCAATTCATGCTCATGACTCCAAATATTTGAAAATGAAGATTCTCAGTGTATTAGGCTTTTTCTTCTGGATTTCACTGGATATCATAGCAAGCAATATCATGCTAATGAAGCATTTTTTTATACTAAGGGTTTTTTTGTTTGGAGACTAAATCACATAATTGTGCTGTTGCATTTTATTTTTGTCATTCTTTGAGTAGGTAGCAACTTGGATCTCACAATATTAATATTTAAATTATGGCAAATTTGGCAGTTTTACTTTTATTGAAAATAATTTGTATATTAACTGCATCTAGAAACATGGATTTGGTTTAGCTGAATTTTTGCCCTCTACTAACACTATCTCAGGGAGCTATCCAAGGTGATTCATCAATGCTAAGTGCCTACAAACTAAGATTTGTGAATCTGATCCAGGCCCTTCCTGGCTTGTGTGTGTGGGTATCATGATCCATTGGTGCTGCTTCTGATTGAAACAGCAAATGCATCATTTGGAGAAGGAATCTTCACTTTTTCACTGAACCACATAATAATCAGACCAACAGTGAAAAAACTTGGCTAGAAGTGATGGATCTAGGCTAAGTATCACCCAGTGTCAAACCTTCCATTCCAAGGTTAGCTCATAGAGAAGCTTGCTGAAGGCCACTTACAAGCTCATCTAATTGAGGTTAACATTATAGACATGGCACAATCTATATTCAGGGCATGAAATGGAAACTACTTCTGTGTAAAATGGGTGATCTCCTGTCAATGGACAGAGAACAGACATCCATCCTCCTCCTCCTGGACCTCTGCACCATTTTACTCTGACCATTGTAATAATGCTGTCATAGCTGACTAAAGTACCTGGGGTCCAGAAAGATGTGCTAAAATGGTTTGAATCCTTCCTGGAAAAATGCACCTAGTGAGTAATGATGAAACACTGAACTGTACCACTAAACCCTCCATTAGTAGAGTCTTGAAAGGATCAGTTCTCTCTCCAGTCCCTTCCAACGTTTACATACAGCCACTAGACAACATGGACTCAAGTGCCACCAAAATGCAGATGATACCAAGTGCTGCCTATCCTTCATGTTGTATGATCATACCGCGATGCCTTCTTGGGATATCCAGAAGAGTAAGTCACATTGTTACACCTCTGCCTCAGCAAGGGGTAGATTTGCAGCTGCCAAACTGTGTAAACTCCCTGACACTCCAGTGTGTGATCTGAACAAACTCCTCATGACTATGCCAGACTTTACTTTGCCACTGCCAGTTCCCCCCACTTCCCGTCATGCCCCTTGAAGAGTGTTCCCCTGCAGTATCCAGCCTCTATTACTGAATATGCTCAAATATTACTTAGTCCACTGTCTCCAAAGAGAAGGTACACACACCAGCCTGTTAGCTGAGGATGTACTCCTTACTCTAATATAACAGTACTGAGACAAATTTATCATAAAACCAGAACATATTTATTAATAAAGACCAGAGATTTAAGTGATATTAAGCAAATATTAAAAAAAACAAGAGATGGTTATAAATAAAATCAAAGTATAGCATGCTTTCTAGTGGTGAAAACTAAACAGTTCTTTAGCTCATGATTTTTCTCACCCTCAAAGTCCTTTTCTGTAGTCCTTGCTGATTTTCAGTTAAATCAGGATCCAGATTTTTCATGAATCATTTCCTTCTGCCAGGAGTGTTCCTTAGTGAGACAGATCACCAAAATGTTCTTTCCCCCTCATCCGAGAGTCCAGTACATCTTGAAATGTACCCAGACGCTATTCCTCTCCCTTGCTGTGTTATGTTCCTGGTACAGATGCTACATTACATTATCACATTACCTTGTTAATTTGCATATTCTATTGACTTGATATGCCAATATAGTCTCCATTGTCTTTGATAAACCCTTCTCAATTTACATCAGAGACCAGGAGATAACTACCTTCCCTCCTTTCTGGAAGAAAATCTGATTCACCCTTTGTTTGCTTACAAACTATAAAGCATAATATCAGTAAGTATCCATATTTCCTCATATAGTGTTAATACGTACATTTCATAAGGATATTTGAGACAAGTGTCACCAGCTTTCATTTGATGCCATACAAGACATTTTTTGAATAACCACAATGACAGCAATATGTTAGGTGTACTGAGTTTGTGAGGCCTGACAAGAGTTTCTGACAGAGTGGTGAATCACAAATGCATCTCTGTGTTCCTCTCACCACTATCACTGAAATGACCCGTGCTCAGACAAGATTACCTCATGGATGAAGGACTGCTGGCTGAAACTAAACCAAGTAAGATAGAAGTGATGCTAGTGGATAGAAGAAAACATTCTGAAGAGTGTGGAGCCACAGTGCATTCTCCTTTGGTTGAAGATGTATGCTCACAATTGGTCAGTTGGTCCATAGTATAGCAATACTTTTGGTTTCCTTGCTGATGCCAAGCTTGCATATAGTAGCAGCATAAAATAATACTTTTTATCAACTCTGGTTGGCTAAGACATTGAACTGACCACAGTTATTTATGCCTTTGTCACTCATTGGCTGGACTACAGTAATGTGATATTTCTGGACATGAAACCTTAATCTCTTAGGAAACTCCAACCAGTGTAGAATGCTGCAGTGTGTCTCCTCAGCAACAGAAGCTGCCATGATCACATTACACCTGTCATGTTCTCTCTACAGTGGCTTACCATAACATTTCAAATCAAGTCCAATATCTCTGTCCCTATCTTCAAAGAGCCAATGACCTGGTCCAGGGTACCTAAAAGACCATCTAAAGTTTCAGGATGAAGACTGTGGTCAATAATTTCACTCCTCTGACATAATGCAGCATAACACATAGACTTTAAGGCCTGAAGGGATCATTATGACCATCTAGTTTGACCTCCTGAAGATTGGAGGTGATAGAACCCTACCCGCTCACTCTTCTAATAGACTCCTAACTTTTGGAGTTACTGAAGTCCTCAAAGTATGGTTTAAAGACTTCAGTACAGAAAATCCAGTATTTACACTAGTTTAAACCTGCAAGTGACCCATGCCCTATACTGCAGAGAAAGGTGACAAAACCCCAGGGTCTCTGCTAATCTGATCTGGGAGGAAATTTCTTCTTCACCCCAAATATGGTGATTAGTTAGACTCAAAGCATGCTGGCAAGACGCGCCAGCCAGAGACCTGGTAAAAAATTCTCTGTAATAACTCAGAGCCCTCCTCATCTAGTGTCTCATCTCTGGCCATTGCAGATATTTGCTATTAGAAGTCACATGACTTTGTAGGCAGTCTCAATACACTAGTCCTGCCACAAATGTATCTAACTCATCTGTGTAGGAGGCAGAACTTCTTCAGGAGCCAATCCAAGACTAGGGAATTATCTCTCCAGGAAATAAGAGCCATCATAAACCTCAACTCCTGTGCCAAGTCCAAAATACATTTCTTTGACCTTCCTTTCTGACATAAATGCATAGCAACATGTGTATTTAAAATAAAACATACACCTGTCTCCAAACACAATCCTACAAAAACAAGACAGTCCACTGCACATGTTTCTCCCCCTGGGGAGAAGATGAGGGAACAGACAAATAAATAGTCACATTACTTAATAAACTACTAAAAGGCGCTCACTCATAGTAAATGATGAGCATGATATAAGAACCTATATAGAGTAGTACTGTGGATCCTACTGTACTGCATAAATATTTCATTGTCAGCTATAAACACGTTTTCCACTAATTGTTGATTGTACATAATAGCAATATTTTTGCAAGACTGCAAATTAACTTGAAAACTAACATTCTTGCTTCCAGCAAACATCAAGAGAGGGATGAACAGAAAGTGGAAAACAATAACTCAGTAGACACTATTGTTTAACAAGACAAAAACCTTAAAACTATGAGGGTAACATTTTTCTGTTACTGTGCATTACAGATTAGAGACCCAGTTTTGCAGATCCTTGTGCATGTAAACTCTCACAATTGGCCAAAGGGGGCCTTTGGTAGGCAACTCATGGTAATATGAAAACATTACTCCATAGTGTTAAATTATAACAGGTCACATAAGGATGTATTCTCCATCAACACTAATGACATGTATTGAGGAAAGCATGGTGCTAGCCAGATAGTCTCAACCAGTACAATAATTTACCAACACTTCCCCCGCACCCTTCCCAGATGTAAAAAGCAGTATAAGGTAAATCAGGAAGATCATTGGGCCGAGAGGAGGAAGGGAAAGGTGACAGTACACTATGAATAGAAAGTGTCATTCTCTCTTCACATACCCTGGTGCCAAATCAGGAGTAATTCTCTAGAGGTCTAGTGTAAAAGTGATCTAAGTGAGAGCATAACCTGGCCTGTGAATGTTGGGTCCATAACTGTCTGCCTTCCATTCTAATTTGTTAAAAGTAAAATAGGCAGCAACTCCAGCGAAGTAACTTCCTCTTTTTCTTTGGCTGTGGATGGCTTATAACCAGCTGGCAAAAATAGTTTGAAATATTACTATTATTTTCCCCAAACTGAAAGGAGTGATAACTTGTTTGTACTGATATCCTTTCATTCTGACTGTGATAGATCATATTTGCAAGGTTTCTAATTAGAATAGGCTGCTCATAGCAGTTGGTTAATGTTTGTTTTTATTTTTGTTTTTGTTTGATTAAATAGAAATGGAACAGGCTTTAATAATCAGGCATTACAATTTTTTTAGAAGACTTATGCATGTGAAAGCTTTTTAAATAGAAAAGTGTAATGGTAAAATCAGTTGTAGCATATCATAAAACAGCTAGCTACATTTTGGCCCAGGTCATTTTCAGCTCTGCTCACATATAAGGATTTCATTTTAAAAAATTGAGCTGTTCCAGTGGAATCACAGTCTGCTATAACAGCAGCTGTATTGTGCACAGCAAGAGACTGGTCTAAGTCCAGTGCTGGCCACATTCCCTTTTGTAGTGCAGAGCCACACTGTAGTTATGTGGCCTGGCTGTGTTCCACATATGCAAATCATTTGACATTTCTGAAGAAAAACCCTGTACCAGTAGTGTAGCTAGGGGGACATCAAGGGGAGTGGCTGCTCTCCAGAATTCCAAAAGTGGCATCTTTTTGAACTCAGTGGCCCAGAGGTGGTTGGAGCAGGCACGTGCTTGGGGTGGCCAACATTGGGGGGGGCGACACGTCATCCATGATTGGGGCGGCACGCCAGTTCTTCTTTTGGTGGCATTTCGATGGCATTTCAGCGGCCATACCCATGCTATGCCACCTCCCTGTTCCACTGTGCTGATACCCAACTCTGGCCTTTGTTCAGGGACCAGACTCAGTGAGCCCCTTCCCTCTCTCCTTAAATGCACGTACAGTGCCTTCATGACTACCCACAGCAAACTGATGGAGGTATCTCTATGACTAACTAACCTTTGTTTGCTCCCCTTCTGAGGACAGGGCCTGAAGTGGAACTGATCAAAACAGCAGCAGCAAGTGTCTGCGTATGTGACACACTAGTACTCTAAGTAAAACCATTGCTATTTTTTTTTTTGTGCCACACATTCTTGCATAAGTGTAGACTTGGATTTCATATGATGAAACAGTGAGGGCCTGGATGAAATGATAATGTTAATCCACAGTGATAATGTGAATTGCACTCATAATAGCCAAAATTCCCCTTCCACAACATTGCAATGTTGTGGTGTGCCTCAATTGTCAGCTTCCTTCCCTCTAGCTCAGATATGAATTCATTTTAGCAATCTGCTGATTCCTACATGTAATTGGTGAACACACATTAATTTGGGTTCATTCAGATTCAAACACACTTCTTGGGGCAGACTGGGGTCCCCAAAAGTGCTCCTTTGTTCTGCCTGACTGGATATCCAAAGTGTGGATCAATCCGTAGGTGGCATCAAGCCAGCTTCATAATTCCCCAATTCAGTACCCTGATGTGGGAGATACTTTGGAAGTAGGGTCAGGGACCGGTCATGGCCAAAGTATTGCAGTACTCCAGCTGCTCACCCTGTCCTCTTAGTCCATGTGTCAGGGAAGCACAAAGAGGTGTGAAATGAACTTAATCTAAGATACTGTCCTTGCAAAAATAATTTTCACGGGTGCCCTGTCTATGGAGATAGACCTAGCTCAATAGCCAGTTTATCTCATTCCTTTTCTCCTTAATACAGTAGTTCTGTTAAGGAAGAGGAATAAAGGCAGATACTTTCAATTATAATCCATGTTCTTCTTAGAGGAAAACACAGTAGGCCATAGTGTGCCAACCATTTTTATGAACTCCCTAACTCTGCTTAAAACTGAGTGTTGCAATATAATCCTTTATTTGGAAAAACAGCTTCAATTCTTCTATCCAGTATGTAGGCACAATTCCCATAGACTTCAGTGGGAATTACATGGGCTATCTGAAGGCAGAATTGGCCCCAGAAATGATGGTACAGTATCTCTACTATTGGGTTGTTCAGTAATCATCTGCCACAAAGATATCTTTCTGTACAAAGTACCAACAATGCAAAGAAATTGAAAGGACAGTATTCACATTTAATGTAGGGAACAAATAGCCTATCGTTTCTAAAGACAGAGATCAACAGCAGCATTGATTTCAAGATCTTTAAGCAGCAAATCGTAGCTCACCATTATCTAAAAACAGTTAACAGAAATTGATAATAGCAAATATAAGGTTCTCCATTTTAATCAAATCATTCTTACTATTTATTTCCTCCTATACTTCTAAAGCTATGAATTCCTTATACTTAACTTCCTTGTATTCTTTTGCAATTTCTCTATTCTTTACAAATTATATTAATTGGTAACTGAACCTTTACTTCTGAAGTCTGAGATTAATCACTTCACTTTTTCATGTTTGTCAATTGTTTGACAAATTAATGAAGAGTTAACTATGAAATAAATAGGAAAAAGAGGAACAGGCAGGCTAGAGGTCATCTTGAAACATAGGGCAAGTTTATTGTGTTTCAAATACAATGCAAGAAGCTTTCAGTAGCATGCTTTCTGTAATTAAACATAAGATATAGTGTTGTAATTGGGGAGGAGGGGAAAAGAAAGAAGAGTTGTCTTTATCCAATGTGACACTAAATTAATAAGACATAAAAATAAAATACTTGAGGTTCCGGTAGCACCAAAAAGAATTTAAAGATACTGTTAGATTATTCAATCATATTTTCAACTAATAGCCTATTTCATAGTCATATAACAGCCACTGTTTCATAGGAATATTCTTTCAAAATTCTGACAGCAGTATTTTTTTTAAAAAAGTACTTAAATTATTATTTCATGGTTACTCATCAGGAAAAATGTCACATTTGGTATATTTATCATATGCTTTTTGTATAAGAAGAGTGAGAGAAGTAGAACAGCATTAAACAGGGAAATAGGCTCCTGTGCTACTTAAGAAAATCATGCAATTTGCCTTTCAACTGGAAATTTAACAGAGAACTGACAAGAATTAAAGAGATGCAATGCATCCATTTGTTAACATAAAAATGTGAGACTACAATAATAAGACCCAATCCTTGCTACATAATGATACCTGAGTCAAATACTTAAGACCAGATGTTCCATAATCCCTATTACCTGTCATTGAATTTCAAATGTAGAGAGCTCTGTATCTGTACTCCAGAGCAGCATCACCTTTTGTTGTATTTTGTCTTATTTGCATATATGGGTTATGCTAGTATTTCACAAGAATATATAGATATATTATTTATATTATATATATAATATTATATATATTGTGACAAAGCTCCAAGTTTGTACTTGTGGGTCCTGCGCTTCCTGGCAGATTGAGGTGCCTCAGAAACTCATCTAGGCCCCAGAGTGACCTCCCTTTCTCAGTATAATTGGCAAGAGTCACCGCCTAGTGGGTTACCTTCATCACAGGCCAGTATGGAAGATGGAAAAGGGGGGAGCCCGGGCCCGCCCTCTACTCCGGACTCCAGCCCAGGGACCCTAATAGTATCAGCTAAGATGGCTGACCTTTTAGGCACAAAACACAATACAATTCCCTGGGCTACTTCCCCACAGCAGTCTCCGCTTCTTCAAACCCCACTTCACCCTTACCTCAGGGCCTCCTTCCTTCTGGATGATATGTTGTCCAACACTCAGTCTCACCAACAGCACAACTTCCTCTCACAGCTCCTGTCACCCACAGCCCACCTGACTAACTGGGAGGTTTTTATCTGGTTTCAGCCAGTCCCTGATTGGCTTCAGGTGTCCCAATTAGGCTAGCTGTTTCTACTCCTTTCCAGAAGGTTCTTAATTGGCCCCAGGTGTCTTGATTGGCCTGGAGTAGCCTTTGTTTGGCTATCCAGGGAACAGGGACCTGCACATCCTCAGACTAATATACCTGCCTTCCAGCACTCTCCTATATCCTTCTGGTCTGACTCTGTCACAATATATATATTATAATAGTCCCAACATTTTCTCCTCATGCATAATACATGTTGCCAAAATGCACATATCTATCTCTGTTTATGTGAGTAAATATGTGTATTTTAGGAATTGGATTTTCACTTTATCCAGGATAAAAATGGCATTATGTTGTGATCTTAGAATTGCAAGAATAGTATTCATGCCCCATTTGGGCTCACATTTTTTGATACATTGCATACTACTTGTACTACTGTTTTTAATATGTATTTTACCATTCTGTGATATTAGTTGTCCAGCTAACTTTGATTTAAATATGATGTGTAATTTGTTTCTCAGTGCAGTACCTTTCTAGAATTGAGATTAGTATTAAAATACTAAAAGAAGGCTTGGATCCCAATTATTAGTGATGTATTTCTATTTCTTTTTTTCTTTCTCCCACTTTATTTCCATTGTTTATATGATGCCTATTTCTTACTTATGCATTCATAGTAAATGAATGATCCTAACATTTACCACATAAATAAAGTGAATATGCTTTTTAATTAAACATGTTCTGGATTTTTCCAATATTTTTTTCCCCAAAACGTTCAACAAAATGCAAACTTATGATGTCCGAGTACCTAGATCAGGATCTTCAAACAAAGGACAAAATTTGGGGGTCGGAGGAAAATGTACAAGGCATACACATTTCAAAAATGTAGCCTCCAACATTTATAAAATCGTATGTGGCACCAATGGAAGATAGTCGTTCATCCAAATCATTGGCAGTGGATTTAAAAAACAGTCAGTCTAACCAATTTTCCACTGGCATTTCTTCCACTTTAGATGCTTTTGGTTTTTGCATGTACTGAAATTGGTGCTGCAGATTTTCGGGTTTTGTGCACGTTCCTTTCACTATTCCCTCTGCTCATCTAACACCAGCTCCGTCCTTTAATACAACCTTCCCACTGTTGTCTTCAATTCCTGTCATAGGGGACTCTCTGCCTCATTGACCATCCATCTTCTCAAATGTACTTTAAAAATATATCTTCTCTTTTTGTCCTTGCTTCTTAAGCTGTATCTCCTTCAGGTGCCCTGTATTATTTAAGTTTCCATCTAGATGAATTAACCGTGTAAAATATACTGGGATGCTTTATATAAAAATGCTAAAAATGCAGTTGTATTGTAGTGTTTAGAATTTGTAAATGTATTTGTTTTATAGTTTGAGTCCAATATACCAAGTGGACTTAGATATTAGCAAATGTTTTTTTGTAGAGTATGATGGAGTAGACCCTAAATCTCAATTTATAGTCTCAGCAATGAATATTGGAAATCTAGATTTCACACTCTAGCTTGTCCCATCACTATAACTTTCCTGGATACAGTGATGTAAATACCACTGGAAAAGTGCCTATTGTAGTTTCACCTTCTGATTATGCTTTCACGTTTTCTCATTGCCATTGTATCTATCTTTCAAGAAAAGAATATGAGCAATTCTAAAATATGAATGCTTCTGGTCTGTATTGCTGTATTAGTCTGGTTCACTCCCTAACTTGGTGCCTCTAAAACTAAATTCTTAACAACTCTCTACTGTCCTCATCCCATAGGCTCAGAATCTTAGGCTATGTCTATATTACAAACTACAGTCAACACAAGTTACATCAACGTACACTGCTGAAGTTAGTAGATCACTTGTGCTCATGCATACTTGTCCACTTGCATTAGCGCTGTGCATAGCTACTAGCAGTGTTTGTGTTGATGCAAAGCATGGTAGTTAGTTGTACACCAGCCCTGTGGTTTTCACAGGGCAGTGTGTGTGTGTGAAGCTGTAGTTTTCCTTGCTGTCTCCCACTGCGGAGTGGTTGGGGTAGGAATGAGGCCTGTGAAACCATGTGAAATGCTGAGGGGTTTAGGGAGATGCAAGCATGGTGTTCTCTAAGGACTGCAAAGCGTAGGGAGTCTGAGACTTTTGAACCTATACGTCAGCCAGCGTCTGCAGCATTTGTTTGTTGCCTGAAAAGATCTATTATATCCTGGAGCATCTGTTTTTCCTTTTTTGGATCTTTCCTCCTGTCTGTTCTCTCCTCCTTCATGCTGTCTGCCATTCTGGGCCTCCAGATCCTTTGTTCTTGGTCCGATGCAGCACTGGCTTACAGAATTTTGCTGAATGTGTCCTCCCTAGTTCTTCTCTTCTTCCTCCTCCTCCTCCTCCTCCTCTTCAGGGTGGGGAAGAGGTATCACTCAAGGCTGCCAAGGCATCAGATACTGATAAAAAAGGATTGATGTATCATTGGATTACAGTCACAAGAGAGAGATAAATTTCAAAATTCCCTTCTCTTATTACCATAAAAACATGCTTATTCACACTTCAGCTTTGGAGCATCTCTGCACAGCACCAATTCCCAGCCATGGTGACTACACTCAAGAGTGGGGGAAGGCATTCACTCACATAAAGCAATAGAATTTCGTTCGTTATTTCGTGGGTATGAGTAACGGGCAATAGCACTGAATATTGGCACTATTTTCAAAAGGTGGTTGTGATTTTAGATAATATCATACTCCTGAGGGTGACCCTCCCTCAACACCCATGTTCCACCTGCCCGTTTACTGCAATGCTGCTAGCCAAAATCATTGTGCAGTGGCATTGGGAAGTGTCCTCTTGCAGAGGACGAAATAAGCCACCCAACCCTAAAAATCTTTGGGACAGGACTGCAGAGTATCTCCATAAAAGTTTCACTGTGGTGTCTCAGGAGAATACAAGGAACAACCCTATGTACATGAACAAACTGCTCTGCAATCCCCCTTTTTCCCCCTAACCCAACAAAGGAATGAAAAGTAGACAACTCTAGTCCCATTTGTTTTACCTCTACCTCTTCTCATATGAGTAAAACAATGAAAACTCTGTACCTGCGTCTTGCTAATTTGGGGCTTGGTTGGGCTCCATCTTTAAACATTGTAAAGAAAAATACATAAATACAGTTATCTGAGGTCTCTTCCCCTTCCTCAGTTTCATATGTGCTGATTGGATGGGACTGTCTGTCCTGTGGCACAATCTCAAAAAGTTTGGGCTCATAGCATAACAAGATCCCCTTGCTGCGTCTGCTCTCCCCTCCTCCGCCTTGCAGGTGGGGTTGCTGCCAAGAATTGCATGCAGCTTGTTATAAAATTATTAGGGTTGACACTCGCATGACATCAACTTCAGTAGATCAGTCATAGCTCAACACCATTCAGGAAGGTGCTTTTACTGCATTGCTGTGACGTGGCACATACATCAGTCAGAGACAAATCTGAGTGCAGACATGCACAAATAGGTCAACAGAAAGTGACTTACATTGACCTAACTTTGTAGTGTAGACCAGGACTCAGGATAATTTTCTCTCTTCTCTGTCTTTTACCATGTCTGTTTCTCCCTTTCTTTCTCTTGAATCAGCATCATCCAACCCCCAACTCCCCAGAAAAGAATCTGTTCATTGTTTTTTCTCTTCACTACTTTCTTTAGATGCATTGTTGTTTTGTCTATTTTTGCTCTTGTGACTCTTATGGCATAGGTCTTCCTGCATTTCTACATTGGACAGCTATTCATTATAATGTAGGACTTTCAAGGGTGTTGTTAGGAATAGATAAAATGGTAGATGGAAGTGTCCTAAACCTATCACCAATATAAATCTGAATTTCCATATAGGAAATCTCATATCAGTAGGTACCATTTTGTTGTGAAATTTCATTGCTAATTAAATCTATCAGGATTTAAATAACTTATTTGTGATTTTTTTGAGATATTATGAATGACAGGATATGTCAGACTGGAGGAAAATGTCTGACTTCTCAGATACATTATTAGACAGCATGCAGTTATGTAACACTAAACTGTGTATTTAGTAAGGATACGTTAACATGGATTGCTGCAAATTGAAATATCTTATTTTAGAAAATGAGCACATGTTCCTTTTATAAAAACTTGTGTACCCTTCTTCCCATGATGTCTAATTTCCACATACGATCCTGCACCCAAAACATACTGACTTCTCACAAAGGTATTTACAAAACCGATCCACACAGTTTTATCATTGCCTTCATTATTTTCACTCTTCCTATGTATGTCATAAGAATAAAGTAGCCTAGTATTAGTGTTTACCTGTAAGGGGTTAAGCTAAAGGTAACCTGAGAGGTGGACAATTGACCAATGAGAAATTCCTCAGGAGACAAAGGATTTTGAGTTTGTTTCTCTCTGGGTCTCTCTCTGTTCAACTCGGCTATGGGATGAACCACACCTATTTCTTTCACTGTAACTATAAGCTTCTATCAAGGAAGGTAGTCAGTAAGTTTACCTTCTTTTTATCACTTGGAGGGTTCTCAGTGGTGAGTGTTGGCTGGGTGCTTCTTGAGATTGTAAGATTCAGCAGAGATCTCAACAGTGGGAGAAAGTTGCCTCGGGGGAGAGGTTTCGTTTCTTAATTCTTTTGTTGATTATGGTAGATGCTGTTCTATTGATGGTTATAAGGGATTTATTCCTTTCTTTTTTTTTTATTAAAATCTTTCTTTTAAGAATCTGACTGCTTGTTTTCCATGGTGTAAAATCCTGGTTTTGGATCGGGCACGTCTCGCAGGATCAGGCGAGGCTTTTCTCTCAAGCTTCCCAGGGAAGGAAGAAGTTTGGGGGTTTTGTGGAAAGAGAAAGAGGGGCTTCAAGTGGCCTATGTCCAATAGTTTTTTGAGACTTCTCACTTGATGGTGGCAGCATACCAGGTCCAGACACAGAAGAAGTTGTGTTCTGGGGAAAAACATTTTAACCCAAGCTGGTAAAATAAGTTTTGGGGGGGGTTATTTCTTTTTTCATGCGGGTCACCACATCTGTACCCTAGAGTTCAGAGTGGGGAGGCAATCCTGACAGATACATTAACATGGATTGCTGCAAATTGAAATATCTTATTTTAGAAAATGAGCACATATTCCTTTTATAAGAACTTGCGTACCCTTCTTGCCATGATGTCTAATTTCCACATACGATACTGCCTACATTCCTGCACCCGAAACATACTCACTTCCCACAAAGGTATTTACAAAACAGATCCACACAGTTTTATCATTGCCTTCATTTTTTTCACCCTTCCTATGTTACATCCAAATGAAGGCCTCTCTCTGGATTAGGCATCATTGTGTTATGCGTTGTACAGACTTGTAACAGAGCAATCCTTTCCCTAAGAGCTTAAAATCTAACTGTGCTAAAATTTAATTCAGATAATCTTTCAATATCTTAGACGCTGTTCTAACACCATCTATCTATAATTTATTTATTTTTATAATGGCAATTTAATGTATATCCTTTAAAATCCACTCTCACTTAATCCTTTGGTTATCCTTTATTAACATTCCTATTTTCAGGGGAAGTTAGACGAAAGGGCTGTCTCCTTCATCCGAACAGCAAAGGTAATGAGACAAGTATTATATAACACTTCAAAATAGCAAAATGACTTTGTCACAATCTCCATCATTAGGTACACTGGGGCAAGGGGTGTAATGCACATACTCACCTCAGTTGTGTCATGAAGATTTTAAGAAAAACTCAAGTATCATTTCCTAAATGAAGCAAGCTTTTGTGAAATAATGGTGCAAAATGTTTAATTGTGGTTTTAAATAATAAAAACATAGGATAATTTCCCTCTAATTGACTTGTCCTGATGAGTTGATTACAGTTTTATATTTGCTCATAGTTTCAGTCATGGTTATTTGGTATTCGAGAGGGGCAGTTGTCAAACCCAACTAACAGCTAAAGCTACATTAATTTAAAAATATTAAAGCAAGCAAAACTATATATGCTATCTTGTTTGCCCTTCTACATTCATTTTGTAGAGCTTTTAGCTGCCTCACTGCCATATTGCTTGATCTCATTTTTTTGAGTACTGATAATGTATTATTGCTTTAATGCATTTCATGGGGCATTGCATAACACTTAAATTATTTTACTAATGTTAAGCAAAGGTTCCTGCATTATTAAACACTGGGCAGTAAGCAAATTAGTATAAATATGCATTTAAAGCATATTGTTCAGATATCTGAGTGTTTTTATGTTAAGCCAATAAAACAGAAGTTTATAGAAATTCAGTAGCATCAATGTTAGAGTGTATTATAAATATAGCTAAAGATTTTAGTGTAGCTCAGATACGTGTTTGGTTTAAACATTTCTCTCATTTCAGATGTATAACTGCATCCCCAATTCAGTGCAATTAAATCCATAAACTATTGAAAGTACTAAACACTTTCATAAAGGCAATACGTTGCTCATAAAGATTCTACACATGTACAATACAAAGATGTGCTTTCTTTTTGTATCAGTTTTAAAAAATCCACTTAACTGTTTGATGGCAGTATTTGGCTGGATTCATTCCCCCACCCCCTCAAAGATATACTGTACTCTGCATGCTTTAGTAGATAAAGATGATGTTTAATTAGAGTTATTTTTATATGGGCTGGTTTTTGTGTTAACATTACTTCAAGAGGTTCAGTCTCCAAAGAGGTATCAAGGCAGGACAAGATATAAGGTAATGGGTACGAATAGACTTTTATTTGCCCCCTCTTGGCATAAATATTACATTCTGATTAACAGAGTAGCCAGTTTTCATTCTTACAAAAAATACCTAAAGGATTAACAATTATAGTTCAAGTTCCTGAAAAAAATTTAGACCATTCTGGTCATTTGTATTTCCATGTGTATACTCAGAGGGGAATGCATCTGTTTAAACTTATTCCCTATTAGTGATTGTCCTTCTGTCTGTTATAAACTAAATAGATTAAAATTTAAAGATGAAGCACTTGATAAAACTTTCAAAAGTGTTGGTGTATTGAACTATTTAACTGTTATATCTTTGTCTTCTGCATAGTGAGCCTTTTGCTATCTATCAACTCTGCTGTCTGTGTAGAAAGGCAGCAATTTTGTGTTCGCTTTTGTACCGACTGTCATAGGAGACACTCATCCTATGTCTTCTCTTAGGAACATATCTCTATTATTGTTCATAGGTTTCATAATCCAAAATAAAACTCATTCACACTGAAGGTATCTTTTATTTGTGCATGTAAGAAACAAATCTATGTTGATAGTACTTTCATCCTTTGATTTAGTGCCAAATGACACTTGGATTTAAAATTTAGTAATATATAAAAATCAGTTTAGTCTATATGGCAAATCTAGCTAGTGGATAGATTTCAAAAGGAATTGTTAGTGGAGAATCATAAGTAAAGCTACAATTAAGTCACAGTTATTTTTATTAATAGTTATGAACAGGTCACAGCAATAAGCAAAAATTCATGGCCCATGACCTGTCCATGACCTTTACTAAAAATACCATAACTAGATCTTTGGAGAGTGCTGGGGAGGTGCGGAAGGCTGCCGCCATTTGCGGGAGGGATGTTGAAGGGTGTTTCTGCTGCTGGGTGGTGCCTGGCACCAGCAACACCAGCTGATGGGGCCATGGACTGCAGCTACTCCGGCCAGCCACCCAGGGATTGCTGCTAGGGCGCGCCCAAACAGTGTCTGCTTTGAAAGGCTTCCCAGAGACTGCTGATGAGGCCCGCCCAAACTGCAGGTGCTCTGGAGCCAGCTGCTTGGGCAGCCCTGGAGTCAACCACATTGGCCACTACAGAGATCACAAAAAGTCATAGAATCCATGACCTCTGTGACAGACACAGAACCTTAATCATAAGTGAAAGGAGTGTTTCTAGAGGGATCGTGCCGGCCCAATTCTGTTCATTTTCATCAGAGATTTGAAAGAAAATATCTTCCCCCAACTTTGATCTAGCCAGCTCATTCAACCAGTAAAAAGAAAGGGTGAGGTTGTGTTCCTATCAGCAGTCTTCCTCTCCCTACTCCCATTTCAGGAGAGAGTAGTGCTGTAGCAACAGTGACTGGACTCTTCCCATATGTGCAAGAGAGAGAAATTAACCACAAAATGAGACTTGAAGAATCATGAGATTGGTGTAAATACTGAAATTTCAAAATAATGTTAGGGTTCTTTTTATTTGCTTTCTAGTTTTTGAAACTTCAAGTTCATATTTTCAATCTTTTTTCTGCAACAACGACTTGAAACTTACTTTAAAAAAATGAAAGCAGAGTTTTTGAGATTCTTGCTATTCCAAGAGCATCAGTATAATAAGAAATGCAGACACTGAGGATGGGCAAGCAGATTTTATGCCTCGGCTGGTACATTTTGATATTGCAAAGTTATATCAAATGTGGCTTGGTCAAGCTGCCAATACAAAATGTTCCTTAATAAAATGACAGTTTGAAATAGCATATGAACTGTCCCAACCAGGAAAACTCTCCTTTTATTGATTTTGCTCACTGGCCAGTCTTCACATATCAATAAAGCCAGCAGTATTTCTCACTCATTCCAATTAGGTGAGACAATTCATAATGCAACCTTCCATCTTAATGACAATTTCATGCACTTCTGTTGGCATCTATTGCTCCAACTAAATGGTGTAAAGAGAATCTAATGACTTCAGGTTTACAAAGTAAAAAGGTACGTTTCAGTCAGGTGATGTTCATACATTTTAGTCTGGCATTGTCATTTTGTCATATTGTCATTATGTCTGGCAGTACATTTTTCTTAGATAGGATTTGATCAGTGTTTGTAACAAGGTACTTGTGGCCCAGTTTCCGAATGGCCCTGACAACAAACTACTGTCAAAATAAAAAATGTGTAAGTTTATGATGTGTGATTACTCAGTTCAAGTATCCCTAAAATCTGTTAGTCTCTAAGGTGCTACAAGACTCTTTGTCAATTCAAGTAGGGGATTTTAATCTATTAAACCCTATTGATTTGGTACCTGCTTACCCAAGAGATGTCCTGTTCCCTGGGAACATACCATCTCTGATGAGAAAAGTGAAGGACATTCCTGGAACCTCCATCATATAAGTGAGAAGCACTGGTGAATTGGACATTCTGTATAAGAGGTCCCCAAGTTTGGAATTTGGTCCTTACCTTGGTCCAATTAAACCCACATTTCTTAGTATTTTGGGCATACGGGAAAGCCCATCTGTTTTCCAGAGTGCCTACGGAGGTACAATGAGGACTAGAAGAGTTTGATTGGGATAGTCAGATCTGCTTTGAAAAGCATGGTGTTTTCTTGTCTGTTTTGTTTAACTGTTGGAGCAAGATGGCTGCCATCTATTTTGGAAATGTACTGTAAGTTAATTATGTACGAGTGTGCCCAGAGCATGAAGTGTGCAGATTTTTTAATATTTGATTTAAAAAAATCCCATTCTTTGGTGAAGTTCAGTCTTTGCTACTTGTTTATGCTGATGAAGGTGCTTTTTTACAGCCTTACTCTACCTGAAGACTATACATTACCATTAAAATAATTTGGCATGAGCAATCATTTGGGAGTGGCACTGAAGATCTTCTTTGCAGTACACTGGAGAGGGTAATATTGACACAAGATAATGTTTTTAGTAATAAATAATATGTTAAACCTATCAGTAAATTGCACTGCAAACATATTTTTCCTTGTGACCACAGCCAGATTTCAATAGATGAAAAGCTGCTACATTAACAGCTGTCTAGTTACTGACTGCACTTTTAATTTTTATAATTTATACAGCATTTTTTGTGATCAATTATTTCTTTATATGACATCTTGTTTGTAAAACTAATATATATATACTATGTAGCATTGTTAAACAACCAATGTAAACTAAACTTTTCATTAATTTGACACACAAGCACTGCAGCAAAGTATGTGATCCCTCATTCCAGATATTTATATTCTTGTTTAAAAAATAAGGCAATATGTTTTAACAAAAAGTTTAAATGACACTTCTCAAACAAAGTGGTTATTCTGCCCATATTCCCTGTGTGACAGCTTTTCAGAATGTCATATTCAAAAGACAGCTACAATAATTTGAAATATTTTTAAATTTTAGTTTTTAGTCAAAAATTCCCGCTACATGGGATGTGCAACTCTACTCTAAGCCTAAAATTCTGAATAAAACAGAAAACTAGCTTTTAACTTTTTTGGAAGCAGACAACATGCTAATAGGTACTAAAATACTAAATATTTCATATCCATAGGTACAGCTCTACCATAGTTCCAGCAATTGTTACTTTGAGGAAAGGACTATTAAAGGTTTAATTAAGATGATGGGATGGCTTAGGATAGAATCTGCAGAATCAGGCTCTAAATTTCATAGACTACTGGCTGTCTGCTCTGTGGGTAGTGACGGGAGGTACTGTCGTTGCAGTGATACTTAGAGAAATTTTGCTTGCAGAAGCCTGCAGCAAGCTTAAAGCCTCTAGGAATACTTGGGAGTGCATTTACCAATTGTCCCCGCTACAT
This sequence comes from Dermatemys mawii, assembly GCA_007922305.1. NCBI lineage: Eukaryota > Metazoa > Chordata > Testudines > Dermatemydidae > Dermatemys > Dermatemys mawii. The sequence goes on from ML677377.1 coordinate 10,930,756, forward strand.
CCTTTAAAAAGGACGTTCTCCTTCCAGCAAAAGAATGTATAATGTGCAAAGGGAAATGGGACATAGCTGAACCCCCAGCACAATTAGACAAATCTAATTAGCCCTACTTGCAATGCTAATAATCTCTCCTTGAATGCAGCAAATTCAGGCAGCCAAAACAGGGTCTTGTCACAGGGTGGTCCTCTCAGAGTCTTTAGTAACAGACCACCCCAACTCCAAGTGTTCTTAACTTCCACTGTATCTTATTATATCCCTTAGGCAAGCTGTAGCCTGGAGTGTTATTTACATATCCTATTTACACTCAGTAGCCAGTTTCCCCACTTGCTTCTGGGAAGGATGTGGTATTAGCAGCAGTCTGTCCTGCCTTCCTATAGGCTTCCTATTCTCCCCCCTAGTACTGCATTCCTTTCACTTATATAGTCCTAGGTAGGGGTGACTGTCACCTAATTAACCCCTCACTTTTATCTTTACTCAGTTAACTGGCATCCTTTGCCAATGGCCTGCCTTTGTCAGGTCCCAGTTAATGTATACTGGTGGGGATTTGAGTGACAAGATGCAGAGTCAACTGCTGTTTCAGCACAGCACACAGCACACCTTGTTTCAGGCCTTCACAGTGATTTCAAAAATGTCTCCACTCTTAGGCCTGGTCTACAGTCGGGGGGAGAGGGTGTTAACCTAAGATATGCAACTTCAGCTATGCGAATAGCGTAGCTGAAGTCGAAGCATCTTAGGCCGACTTACCTGGGCGTCCTCATGGCTGCAAGCCGACCGCTACTGCTGCCGCTCCCCCGTCAACTCTGCTTCTGCCTCTCGCAGCAGTGGAGTTCTAGACTAGACTTGATAAATCGATACCTGAAAGATCGATCACTACCTGCTGTTCCGTCGAGTAGTGTAGTTGCACCCTTCGGTAACATAAAGGAGAGGCTTATAGCTTTAGATCACTGGTTGAAAAGGTCATTATGAGCTGACTGACTTGGTAACATGAGTCTAATTCCTTTTGGGTAAGTACCTCTATCAAAGAAAGCAAGATGGTAGGCTCTTTGATGTTCTCTGCAAAGGCCAAGGACTGAATAAATACAGATACTGAACCACCCTGTTAGCATCAGATGGTGTTGACCTTTGACACCAACCTGATTTTGGGAAGACCATAACTAGGATTAAACTATAATGTATATGTTAGTAAAAGCTAGATATTTAAGGGAATAAAAATACAAACAATTAAAGCTATAATATAAGTAAGGGACAATAAGATGTAAAAGTATTAGGAATAGGCTTTTCGATAAGCTTGAGGCCTAACACGGCCTAGTAGTTAGCGTAGTTAGCCTATAGTTTGACCTATGTTATAAGATTTAGCAATATGTGTCTTGTGATAAACTTCAGCCACAAAAGAACAGATTGATCTTAAAATAGCAGATTTGGGGGGCTTTTTAGTACATGTAACCATGGAACAAAACACACTGATTAGCATGTGTGGGAAAACTAGATGTGTAGCTCATCTTTTGAAGAAGAGTCAAGTCCTCCAATGTTGCCAGTTCAATTCCTTTCACATGTACTAAATTTGTCTAGTCTGGGAGAGTAAGAAGAGTTACCTGAAACCAAACAAAGGAAAGAGGGGCACAAGGGAGGAACCAAAGACATCAGTGGTGAGATTCAAACTTTATATATAGTATGCAACCAGATCATTATTTTTTGTGAAATATAAAACTATGACACTCCAGTGCAAATTTTTTTTGCTCAGAATATTTTATTGAATTTCAAAGCCTTATTTAGTACAAATATTGTAAACTCAGAGAAAAAAAACACATAAAATACAAGAGCTATAAATATTATACAAGCAAGAAAAAAAAAAGTTAACTGCTTCACACTTTGACCCTGATCCTGCAATTAGATCTATGCAGATGTACTTATGTATGCTTCCAGAATCCGATTAAAGTCACCTGGCAGGACATTATTCAAGAAAATCCTTGGTCTGTGGTTTAGTTCCCTGGATTCCCTGGATAGTTTACAATCTTTTCTTTCAAATGAATTCAGTCATTATAAGAACTGCCTCAGCTATTGAATGTGTGAAGTTGGATCATAAAAATTACTCAGGGAAAAACAGAAGTGAAGTAAAGCAACATGTGTTCTTTAATGTTCTCTATCCCCCAAACTGCTTCTTGATTATAATCTGTCTTTAATCCTTTTTCCCAGACATATTTAGGCAACTGTTATGAGTTGAGATATATTTACAACAGTTGTGTGAATTTCATGAAGTGAATTCTGTCTACCAAGTTAGCCTGCCATTGCCTTTCTGAGACACATTTTGTTGTAGTTGTTCTAAAATAAGATCCTAGGTAGTATGTGAAATCTTATAAGCATCTGTACAACAAGCTAGTCAGTATCTTGACGTGGACTCCAAGTTTTCTGTTGCATTTTAACCACTTGAATTAGCAGGTTTACATTCCCAGATTCTTAAAGAGATTATTATATTGTCTTTAACATACGACATGGTCACTTGTCGCACTTTCTGTTTATATGTCAGTTGTAGAGCTACTTACCACTTAAAGAAGATCTTCCAGTCCATCATGGAAGCAGGTAAGGGTTCCAGGAAAAGGGTGAAGGCAGTTTTGGGAGATAGGTGCCAGAAAGGCATGATCAAGTGTGGGGTCATGAAAATGATGGCATTGGGTTTAAACTGGAAATTGTGCCATTGTAGATGATGTCACATCATCTTGAAGAGTTAGCGGGTTCTCATTTGAGCAGTTGCTTTTGTATCAATATCAATTTGATATTTGATACACACAGTATAACTGACATTCTCCGCAAGCCATTCAACAAGGGATGATCACAACTGGATATTTGTTCATAGCATTAACTTCATAACATAGCATTAATTTCTATCATCTGATTTGTGTAATGTAATGTCTGTAGAAATACAGGCAGCATCACTAACATCTACAAAGGTGTCAAACGAACCATTGATGATTAATGATATTCCGGTGAACTTATAATTACAAAACACCCAAATAAAATGTTGGTGTCTGGATAATTAGGGTATTTTTGGTCCATAATGCTGTAAAATGTGCAGATGGTTGAAAAATGGTATGTGGTCTCATGTAGTAGTGCATGCTGAGATAACAAGAGAACTTCATTTAAGAAAAATAGATTTTAGTTCTCCCATATGTGTGATTATGTTTTGTTCATACCCATGGAGAATCCCTTATGTTATAAAGCAAACTAGGAGAGCCCATTAATGTGTCCTTCTTGAAAGAACTTATTTGAACACTGTAGCCAATCTTACATTTTCTGTGGTAACAATTAAGACACATGTTCAGTGCCATAAGATCACAAAAAGGCATAGATTGATTTAGATATTTTCAGTTTTGGTGTTTTCACTTTTCATGGATATCTTAACTGAAAAAGCAAAACAATAATAATTACATCTTTCCTATCAGTGAACGTTGCTAACAAGTGAGATATTTAATACTGAGAAGCACTGTCAAAACAGACTTTACTGGACAGTGGAGAGCAAATAAATTATTACTTTCTTAATATTTACAGACACTCCCTCTTCCTAGAAATGCTGTTCCTTATTACTTATTTCACAGTTCCAGGCCCCCACCCTCTCTCCATTTAAATCTCTCTTAAATAACCACTTTTCCACGAGGCCCGCAAATGCTAACCTAGTTCATTATATTGCTGTCAACCCCTGTCTTTATAAAGCCATTGCCATTATATTACCAAAGCTGCATAATGCTTTCTATATTATCACCATTCTCTAGGTCTCTTGCACTTTTGTGTGTATCTTTGATTGTAAGCTCCAGGATCATATTTTCCTTTGTATCTTGTACATTGGTGAGCATAGTGCCGCTTAGCAAATAATAAATGACTGGTAACTTCGTACAGAGGGGCTTGTGTTTCCCAGTCAGGTTAAGGAAGTTCAAAGATTGGCTTTTAAAGCACCTGGTGACTTTTAAATACATTAAATAAACAGAAATATTAAGAGGGAGTAAACAGTAACTTAAAGTAATAAATCAAAATTGAAAAATCTGAGTAAGACCATATTATTTTATCTCTATCTGCTGTCATGTTAAAACAAGTCATGAGCCAGGCTGCAGGAAACCTGACAAAAGATCTGAGCTCCCTGAGTATTCAGGTTTCCTGCCATATTTTATGTGATGTGTCTGAGATAATTCAGTGCTGTATTAGGTCAAAACCCAAGTTTACTCTTTGGACTGGCAATAAACTGCTATTTTATAAGCAAAGGCTTCAGGAGCTCAGGGTGATCTCCCTTGAAAAAGGTGATGAGAAGATGTGACTGTTGTGTAATTTACCCCAAAAGGGTCATATCAAGGTTTTGGGAAATCCTGTCAGATTATAGGAGTTGGAAAATGATAAGCCATAGATATGCATTATCTTTAGGTAGTGAATAAAGACACAAGGTGGGGTTCATCCCATGCAGTGCAGAGAAGGAGGAGTATCAGTAACAGTGTAAATGGGGAATGAGCTGCTAGCTGCAGAAGAGTTCCCAGCAACGATAGCATTACCTGGGAAATTTCTGGTCTGGCCAGAATCCTCATAGTTTATGCAGAAAGTGAAAACACAGGCAGTCTCAAAATGTGTTCCATCAACAAACTCCTTGTTTCTGATGTAGCAGGGAAGCAGGGCGCTTTGCTGAGCAAAGAACATTCTCCTAGCCATTCTTCAGTGCATATTGAATTGAGGAAAATATAGTGTTCTTGGTATGATCAGTGTTGAGCCAGATTACTAAAGGCAGTTAGACACCTAAAGATTCAGGTAGATATCCAGTGGTATTCGCAAAGGTGCCTAATTCCCATTCATTTCGTTGGCCTGTTTTGATTTACCTATGCCTTAACAGTGCTGTCTAATTTCTTCAAGGACAAAGTGCTTACACCCTGTCTAAGTACTCATAATAAATCCCATCACTGCACCCCACAAACACTTTTGAATTTATTCTGACAGCAACCCTGTTTGGTCAGGAACATTAATAATTTCATTATGTGATAGACGTGGAGCTATGGCACAAAGACAAATTAATTTGCACAAAACCACCTGTCCTCACTAACTGTGAGTACATCTATGCTGCTCTCAGAGGTGTGATTGTAGCTCATGTAGTTTAGCTGCTGTGGCTAACAATAGCAGTGAAGATGAGGCAGTCTAGGCTGTACAAACAAAACTAGAACCTTAGAGATGTTCTCTGTTCCTAACCTGCAACACGCCACCTGTCTGTTCTGTATAAATATGTCAGAGGGATAAATACCAGGGAGGGAGAAGAATTATTTAAGCTCAGTACCAATGTGGACACAAGAACAACTGAATATAAACTGGCCATCATGAAGTTTACACTTGAAATTAGGCGAAGGTTTCTAACCATCCGAGGAGTGAAATTCTGGAACAACTTTCCAAGGGAAGCAGTGGGGGCAAAAGACATATCAGGCTTCAAGATTAAGCTTGATAAGTTTATGTGGGGGATGGTTTGATGGGATAGCCTAATTTTGGCAATTACTTTATCTTTGACTATTAGCGGTAAATATGGCCAATGGACTGTGATGGGATGCTAGATGGGGTGGAATCAGAGTTAGTCCAGAGAATTCTTTCCTGGGTGTCTGGCTGGTGATCCTTGCCCACATGCTCAGGGTTTAGATGATCATCATATTTGGGGTCAGGAAGGAATTTTCCTCCAGGACAGATTGGCCGAGGCCCTGAGAATTTTTTTGCCTTCCTCTGCAGCATGAGGCATGGGTCACTTGTTGGAGGATTCTCTGCCCCTTCAAGTCTTTAAACCATCATTTTAGGACTTCAATAGCTCTGACATTCTGTGGCCTGTGTTGTGAAGGTGGTCAGACTAATGGTCCCTTCTCACCTTAAAATCTAGGACAATCTATGGCAAAAACTGGTACAGTGCTAGTCATGATTGTTTCCATATTTACTTCTTCCTGGTGGAGGACTGCTGTCATCCCCTCAGCTTGTCCCAGCCTGTTACTGGGACCCCACTGCCCTTCCCTTGTGTGAGGGTTAAGGGGTTGGAGAAAAGGGGTTGTCTCCCTGCTCTGCCAGATATTAGGAGTCCAACCTTGTTCCCCAACTTATTTAGGGAATGCCTTATTCTAAGTCCACTTACAATTCTGATTTATCAGGGAAACAAAATCCCTATGGAATGAGTATTTTCACTGGACACCTGCCATGAGAGTGGGCTCGGGCTGGAGGGAATTGATACTGTTCCCAATGTGCACTGGAGCCAGTGGCTTTCCTGAGGCCCACTGGCTCAGGTGGTGCCTTCCTCCCCTGCTCACTGACCACTTCCAGGCACCCCTTTCTCAACACTTAAAGGGAAGAGGACTGTAGCAAAGCAGCGACACCCCTGTGGCGCCTCCCACTGGTCTGTCTGGGAATTAGCTCTTCCAGCGTCCGGAGCGCCCTCTGCAGGCCGATGTCCCGCTTGCTGCTCGGCCCCATGTCACTCCCCGGACCCCGGTGCCCTCTTCCCTAGGGTGCTGCACCCCTGCAGTACCCCCACAGTCTCACACTGGGTCTCCCCTCCCTGGGGAACCCCAACTTCCTATCCCCTCCTTGCCTCGGTCTAGGCAACTGCCAGTTACCACTTGCCCCCATTCACTGGGGCAGACTACAATATCTTTGCCATTCATCATTAGCGAGGTGGGTTGGCCTGCTGCTTCTGCCTCTAGAGCCCTGGACTGCCCCCTGCAACCCCAGTACTCCTTACCTGGGCCATCTCCTAGGCCCTGCAGCCTGGGGGTTTCCAGGCCAGAGCTTCCCCAGCTCCTCTTGCCTTGCCCCAGCCCTGCTTCCCTCTAGGTACCTTGCTCAAGCTCCCAGCAGCCAGGCCTGTCTGCCTCTGTAGCCAGAGGAGACTATCTCTCCACCAAACTCTAGGCCCTTTTATCAGGGCCAGCTGGGCCCTAATTGATGCAGCCACAGCTGTGGCTGCTCTGCGCAATCAGCCTGGGAGCTCGCTTGCTCCCAGCCACAACCCTTTCTTGGGCTGTTTAAGCCCCTTTTAGCAGAAGTGGGGCAGGCGCCCCACTACAAGGACCCTTAAAGGAGCCATTGCCCTTCCTTCTGCCAGTCCAGACAAAATGTCCCCATCTCATTGTAATGAGTACAGTAAGTCACTGTTTGTGGGTGCTAATTAATTCTGTCCATAGCATACTGAACAGGCCAATATAGTAATTCTTACACTCATGTTTTTATTCTTAAACTTCTTGAATCACTACACTGATAGAAACAAATCAGTTTGTGAGGGTGCAATGTCATATGAAAGGGAATCCTAATCAATTGACACAAAAACAACAAAAATTGCAGTCCTCTTAATAGGTTTCAAATGCTCAATCTACCAATCTTAGCAAACCAGACTCTCCTCCATTTCCAATCATACTTTACTCAACAAAAAATATAAACTTTACAATAACTCCTGAGATGAATCATCTTGATAAGCTTCTGTCACAGATGGCTTTTTCTTATCTATTTCCAGTAGCAAACTACTCATGGGTCTGTTTGTTATTCTTTTCCTCAGACTCTGTGGGTCAGTTATTCTGGGTTTATCATTTTAGCTTTGTGATGAAAGAAGAATAGCTAATTTTGGAAGAAAATACTACCATTAACAGAAAATATATTCATCCACATCTAAACATCATTCATCCAATAGAAAACCTGTTAACATTAACCTCAGTTTCTCTGTTAGCAACTAGGCTGATGCTTCCCATTATTGGTAAAGCACTTTTAAGATGAAATGTGCAGTGGTCATTGGAAAGCCAACAGTTGTCTCACCCTGGTATCTGAGATGCTGTGGTTGTTTCCTATTCTAAGTGGTGCAAACAACTGTGATTTTCCTATTGCACATTGTAGCAACTAGGTAAATGTTAACTTCTTAGTGTTGACCATTCTAATTCCTAAATATTATTATGTGTTATCCTGTTGGTGAGGACTGTTCCTTACAAGTGACCTATCTATAATGAATTGGTGCTTTTAGGTTAGTTCCTAGTATCTGTATCATTAACCCCACCCGTTCTTTGTATTTCCTTGTTTTTGGTCTTCACTAAGAGGTAAACATGACAGAAACCATAGTGATGAGTACAGTATACAAACCTAGATATAATAATTTATTGTAATTATCTTGGAGAAAGAATTACCACCTAAAGAAGGCCCTTCCAGATCAGGATATAAATTGACTTAACAGTAACGAGGACTACAATACAGCCCTGATTTTCTGAATTCTGCTTAACCAAAAATCTGCTGAAAACTGGAAGTATTGCAAAACTCACAAGACAGCCCGGTGTCTTAGTACTGTCAATTCCATTTCCACACTCAAAAGCTTAGGATGAGTTACTCATCCAGATATTGGGATATTTAATTTATTTATCTAGGCTCATTTTCCCACCACCACACTAGCTCTTTGAGGTTTGACCATCACACTCCTAATGCCTTTGTATCAGTGGCATGTCTGATGAAAAAAATCATGGATTCGTCTCTCAAATCTCCTTTAAATTGGCCCACTAAATAGGCTGCAATGTCCACAAGTTAGTACAATGGGACTGACTTGGGTTCTTTTCCTCACTCTGCCTCTGACATACTTTGTGACCTTGAGCAAGACATTTCAAGGGAGCTTTTCAAAGGCAAAAATGGTTAAACATTTATTTTGTCTCAATTAATCTGTGTCTCAGTGCAACCACCTGTCAGTATTTGTAAAGCACTTCAAAATCTCAAACATATTTTTAAAATGTTAGGAGTATTCGTTTTATTTTTATGATACCAGAAGTAGAGCTTTTTTGTCAACAAATCTCTGCTTCTGGTACCTCAGGACAAAGGCCAGAGACTATTTGTTTGTTTGTGTTCTTGTTTTCATGTTTACCAAATGTATTTTCACCTCTCAAGGTCTGACTCTGTTTGATTTGAAGGAAAATAGAACATTCATGTCAGTTCTAATTTTATCCAAACCAGTTCTCCCATTGCTAAAGAAGACCCACTGTAGACATTCTCACAGCGGGCAGGAAGCAGGACCCAGCAAAGTAACATTCCATCAGGAAAGCATCAGCATGCTACTGAAAAGCAATCACTGAATGACAGAATAATGATTTTCTTTAATGTGCTCAACTTTCAAAACTCACTGCAGAAAGATAATCCTTCAAACAGCAAAGACTATAGGTGTCCAATTAAACAGAAATGACCTTCCATAGGTGAAGCTTGTCTATTATTTAATGCTAAATTCATGCTAATAATTTTTCCTTTTGATTTTGTTTTGAACCAGAAGACAACTCAGCCTAACATCTCTTGCAACCAGCCATAGATAATATTTTTTCTGCCTCACCTGCTCTAAACTGTGAAATAACATAGGCTTCTCACGTAATTTTTTTTTTAAGTCTAGTCACAAAAATGAGACATGGTAAAAAGGAGTGTTCATCAAAAATACTCAGAGTCAGGTACTAAAGTTCTGAACTATACAGCATACAAATGAATATATTTCTTTTAAATACAAAACTTTTACTTTATTAATTTTAACACAGCCACCTTTATCCACGATTTCTAAGTGCATTACAAAAGTAAGGACTCTATAACATTGGTATAAATCGGTATGCAAAAAGGCATTGTTGTGTTACAGGGGGTGTAGAAGAAGATACATGCCATAGTTGTGATACACTGCACGTCAGTGTAGCAGTCTGCAACCCCCATATTCATCATTTAAGAACATAAGCACATAAGAATGATCATACTGAGTCAGATAAAAGAACCATCTAGCCTGGTATCCTGTCTCCCAACTGTGGCCTATGCCAGATGGTTCAGAGCAAATGAACAGAACAAATGATCATCAAGTGATCGATTCCTTGTCACCCATTCCCAGGTTCTGGCAAAACAGAGACTTGGGATATCATACTTGCCCATCTTGGCTAATAGCCAATGATGGACCTATCCTCCAAGAACTTATCTAGTTCTTTTTTAAACCCTGTTATAGTCTTGGCTTTCACAATATCCTTGGGAAAAGAGTTCCACAGGTTGACTGTGCATTGTGCGAAGAAATACTTCCTTCTGTTTGTTTTAAACTAGCTGCCTATTAATTTCCTTTGGTAACCCCTAGTTCTTGTGTTGTGAGAAGCATTAAACACTTCCTTATGTACTTTCTCCAGTCATATTTCATAGACTTCAATCATATCCCCCCTTAGTCATCTCTTTTCTAAATTGAAAATCCCAGTCTTGTTAATCGTTCCTCATATGGAAGCTGTTCCATGCCCCTAATCATCTTTTTTGCCGTTTTCTGTACTTTTTTCAATTCACAATATATCTTTTTGAGATACAGCAACCACATCTGCATGCAGTATTCAAGATTGATTTATATAAAGGCAATATGATATTTTATGTATTTTGCTGATAACAGCTAATTTTGAACCAATCATTCTATATGTATAATTGGAATTGTTTTCTAATATGCATTATTTTGCATTTATCAGCATTAAATTTCATCTGCCATTTTGTTGCCCAGTCACCCAGTTTTGTCAGTCCCTTTGTAACTCTTAGTTAAGTCCAAAGCAGACTGCAGTCTTGAGTAGTTTTGTATCATCTGCAAATTTTACCATCTCCCTGTTTACCCCTTTTTCCAGATTATTTATGAATATGTTGAATAGTACTGGCCCCAGTACAGACTCCTCAGGGACACCACTATTTACCTCTCTTCATTCTGAAAATTGACCATTTACTCCTACCCTTTGTTTCCTATCTTTTAGTCAGTTACTGATCCATGAGAGGACCTTCCTTTTTATTCCATGACAGCTTACTTTGCTTATGAGCCTTTGGTGAAAGACCTTGACAGAGGCTTTCTGAAAATCTACGTACACTATATCTACTGGATCTACATTCTTGTTAACACCTTCAAAAAATTCTAGTCGATTTAGTGAGGCATGATTTCCCTTTACAAAAACCATGTTGACTCTTCTGTATGTAATTAAAAAAAATCATGACTTTTCTGTATATAATTAAAGAACAGCACCCTTTAAAACTCACTGAAATTTGAGGAGGCCTCACAGATTCAGCATGTTTCCTTTTATTTTAGTCATTTGAAAGACAGCTCTCCACCTGTCCCAAAAGACTTAACCACTAGTTTTGTATAACAAGTACTTGTTACCAGGTATCTTGGAGTGCAGGATTATTCAACATGCAACAAAATTAATTTGGATGTGCCTAGAATGACTTTGATAGGTGCCTAGTGCAAATTTGATAAACTTAAATCACATGCCTCTTACTATCCAATCATCCTTTAATACTAAACTGAACAACGCTGACACTCATGCTAGTCACTAATATAAAAAAGATTTCATTGAGTATATTTCCCTTACATAGTCAGTGGAGTTGTAGCCTGCATGTCTAGAACTGAAAGGACAATTTACTCTACTCTTTAACTATTGCATAGATTAGAAAGGTACAAAAGGTAAGAAAACCTCAGGTAGTATTTAACTTTTCTGCTTAAGTTCCTTGGAGCCATTACGAGGACAGTATTCTTTGCCCTGAACTCTGCCTTCTTTTCTCAGCTCATTCAGCTTTCATACCACAGACCTTGGACTTTTAAAGCTCCATCCAGCATCCAGAAGAAGGGATAGGAAATGCCAATAAAAGTAATTAAAATCCCTTCCCCAGATTCAAAGGGGATCCTCACAGGGAGGTTCCCCTCTACACACGAATCAAGCAGAAACAACCTGAGCCAACAAAAGAATTGCTGAGTCTTTTTTCTAATAAAGTCTGACTTTTGTAGAATCAGTTGTTGCTGCTATTCAAAGGAAAAACTTTATCCCCAAACCTCAGAGCAAAATCAAACAATCTCTGCATAAAAGACTGAAATTACATACTGATACAAAAGGTCAATGAGCACAGTTTATTCTGATTTCTGGTCCCAAACTTTTAAGGGTCCCTCTAAAGTAACAGAGCACAAAACAGCATTTTCCAATCCATCAGTACTATTAACAGGACACAGGGGAATTTCTACACATCATGGGTTTAGCAAGGTTGGGCTAAAAAGGATTTGACATTTTCAGAAATTCTGCCACTTCTTCATACTGGATGCAGTAATTCATGTTTAGGATAGGGCATGAATTAACATAGCTGGAATCCACATTACTGATAAAGTTGGGAGTAGTTGTTTAATAATACCCTAATTGGAAAGAAAACAAAATCAGCTAGTAGGTATCTTAATAGTAATGTTGTAGGCCAAAAAATCATGCTAACCAACTAGGAAAAAAAGCATTATGCTTCTTCCTTCTAGGAAGTGGATGAATAATATATGTTGGTTTGAAAATGTTGCTGCTGACAAGCATGATATTGTAATGCAGTTCTCCAAACTTCAGAGGAAGTGATTTTTAGCCACATATCAACTATAAAACTTTTGGGAAAGTTTGGACTTACCTCTAAAGTCAGATTCCATCTTCATGACTTGGGTGTATTTTGGTACGAGCCAAAGTGGAAACATTAATTTGATAACTCCTGAAATTTGAGTAAATTTGCAGCTGGATAAGAACTTAATGATTCAAGCCCATCTCTAATCAGAAGTGCATGAAATGAACAAACATTGATCTCAATAGCCTTAATTATCAATGCTGTTTCAAGTGTCAGAATATGTGTGATTTCACCTACTTTTAATCAAGCTTTGCCAAACTTAATATTACTAAATCCACCATTTTATTTTTAAGTTTCAGAGATAAAGAAAAATGCTATAATCTGACTCTTAACTGCAAAGTATTGTCTGGAGTTGAGGTGTAGAGTAGAAACCTTTTTCCACACAAATAGGTTCAGCTATTTGTCCAGTTCATGTAGTCATTCTTACAAGACCTAACACAGACAAATACAACAGATCATTTGTTAAATCAAATGGCTGTAGTTTTGTGTGGATCACTGTCATATCATGGCTGACCTCTCACAGAGGTTTATCAATACAAATATTGCTGATTGAGAGAAAAGGAATAAGTTTCATCATATACTGTTACAGATATATTCACTGTAACTGTAAAACTAATGTTCCACAGGTTATATTAAACAGTACAAAGAGCTTATCAGGTTAGTAGTGTCACAGTTCAGGGCAACTGCAATTCTTCCTCTATAGTCCACCATGGGCACCCACCCATCTTGGAAGTGGACATGCATCTTACTCCCTCCTTAATAGGGTAGTTCTAAGCTACGCAGTTCCCTTCCTACACTGAGTATTCCCCAACAAGTCAGACTGCCTCAGCAGGCTTCCCTTGCTTTTCTTCTCAGCGGATATAAACAGCATAATTGCACGGTTATAAGATTCCATAGAGATTTTCTTAAGCAAGCACATTTATTCTTAAAGTGAAAGCATTACAGAGAAAGCTTTAAAACAATAAAATAATCTCCACACATGCTAATAAGCTTACCAGAAATCACCCCGACACTGAGTGTGACTCTTGTAGAAGTCAGTCCTTCAAACCTCACTCGGGTAGGGATTCTTCAAATACAAGTTCATAATCACCTTAGCTCAGAACAAGCACATCTGTGTATCTGAGAGTCACTCCTTTGTACTATTTGGGCTTCTGATCTTATCCTCATGTAACTGGTGATCAGCAGACAAACGTCCCCTTCTGAGGGTGAAGCTTCGAAAGGCATAAGCTTCATGCATAACTGGCACTCAGAATAGTTAGTAGGGTTTGCATTAGTCAGGTCTTCCCCTGATACATACCTTCCATATAATCCCACAATAATGTATAAACACTGGATTTTTTTAAAGCAGTGAACTCCTAAGATACTTAATTCAGTAAGGTGTTTTCAGGATAACACAGGAAATTGTCTTATCCATTACAAGTACAATTAAACAAAAATATTGTTTTACAAGTATGAATTTTGATTTATATTTAAAATGTTCTAACTTGTCATTACCAAGAGTTTGTTCACACTTTATATAAAGGGTATATTTATACATACTTGAAGAAAGGGTTCATACATTTTTCATAGGTGTTATAGACATGAAAAATTTGTCATACGTGTCTGAAAGCACAGCAGTAGGTATTCTAAAACAAACAGCCAATATTTCTTGGATGTTATATAACAATTGCTTAACCATTCATTAAAACTTCTACTAAATTATGACCAAGTATTTCATATGGAGAATTGGATGGGAGAAGAAAAACTTACAAATTATACTCTTATAAATTAACAATTTTTTCCATACTTAATAAACATTTTAGAATATATGTATTCCTATATATAGATTTTAAAGGGGTGCTGGTAACATACTTTTGAAATTCATTACCATTACTGCAAATGCTGTATATATGTTTGTTTAAACAAATTAAAACATTTCAATATCAGTAGCATTTGCATGTAGATCAAATATTCCTCCTTTCACTTACACTGGTCCAAGCTCAGTGAAGTTGTACTGGACTACTTTTAAATAGTGCTTTGGCCCAATTCTGCCTTCTGATATGTAGGTGCTGCTCCCACTGACTTTAGGGGTATGTCTGGGCCCCTTAATATTCTTTCTACAAATGATGAAACATGTGTCTGAGTGGTATGATAGTGATGTGTTCTTACTTAGCCAAAATAAATGTAACCTCCAGTCCTTGATGGTGTGGGAAAAACAAAACAAATTAGCAAATATATGCTTTCGTTCAGTGTATCAGTAATTACATTGCATGCTTAGCCATTTAATCACTCATTTCTCAGTCAGGAAAGTCAGGGTGCTATAGATTTTTCATGTTTATATTTGTTTATCGTCTGGTAAGAACATACCCGGCTGTAGTGAAAGTGTGTTTTGAATAATTGCTAGAAAAAGGCCTGTTTAAATAGTTAATAGTATTTGTAACTGAGGTGCCACATTTGTTTTGTTTTACAAAACCAAAGTGTGCAAGGCTCTCCAATGAGACGAAACAATTGCTAGTGCCAATTTAAGAGGTGCTAAATAGCTATACAGCATAGGCAATGTTAGTCTAAAAAAGTGATTCCGTAAAAAATTACTTGGTAAAAATGACATTGTGAGATTCCATGTTCATTGTGTCTTGGCAAGATAAGCCCAAGAAAGGAAACAACAGAACACCACTGGCCATCACCTACTGTCCTCAGTTAAAGCCTCTCCAATGCATCATCAGTGATCTACAACCCATCTTGGACAACAATCCCTCACTTTCACAGGCCTTGGAAGGCAGGCCAGTCCTGGCCTACAGACAACCTGCCAACCTCAAGCATATTCTCACCAGCAACAGCACACCGCGCCATAACTCCTCTAACTCAGGAACCAATCCATGCAACAAACCTCGATGCCAACTCTGCCCACGCATCTACACCAGCAACAGGACCAAACCAGATCAGCCACACCATCACTGGTTCATTCACCTACACATCTACCAATATAATATATGCCATTATGTGCCAGCAATGTCCCTCTGCTATGTACATCGGCCAAACTGGACAGTCCATATGAAAAAGGATAAATGGGCACAAATCAGATATCAGGAATGGCAATATACAAAAACCTGTAGGAGAACACTTCAACCTCGCTGGACACACCATAAAAGATATAAAGGTCAGCATTTTGCAACAAAAAAACTTCAAGACCAGACTGCAAAGAGAGACTGCAGAGCTGCAATTCATTTGCAAATTTGATAGAATCAATCAAGGATTGAACAAAGATTATGAGTGGCTAGCTAACTACAAAAGCAGCTTCTCTTTTCTCGCTATTCACACCTCCAGTTCAGCTGCTAGAGGAATACCTCACCCTCCCTGATTAGAGACAACAAGCTGGTTCAGCCTTATTGGACTAACCCTATTATCTCCCACGTGGTTCTTGCCTACCTATTTATACTTGCCCCTGGATACTTCCACTGCTTGCATCCGACGAAGTGGGTATTAGCCCACGAAAGCTTATGCTCTAATACTTTGGTTAGTCTTTAAGGTGCCGCAGGACTCTTTGTTATTTCTAACTTGTGTATATGTAAACACTAGGACAAGAGTAGGAGAGGAAAAAAACAGTGGCATCACTGACCACAGCCCTATTCTTTCACTGTAGTAATGGAAGACTTAAATATTGTGGAGCTTTTGCCAACCTCATAGAGTTGAATCAATTTGCATATTTAACAGAAAAAACATTTTTATTATACCATTTACAGTTATAAGATGATACCTCTTAATTACTGGTAAAGTGAGAATCTAGTGAAGAAGCTAACTTTCCATAATCACTTGTCCAGTTGTTAGAGTTAGTGTTACAGTTGGCAGAAACATAATTGCCTTAGTTAGTGTTCTCTACCTCAGTTTCCTCATAATGATCTCTATGGTAAAAGCTTTCACATATTTCAAGTTGTACTTCAGAGGAGGAGGAAGAAAAGAAGACAGTGATGATAATTATAAAAATGGATGAAGACCAATTTAAAAAAGGACTCTGTTTGCTAATGAGATGCATATCATTAGTAATAGCTTTCCATTGACTTCCTGTGTAAAAATATGGATTTAGTCAGAACAAACATTCTTTCATCTAACTATTCAAAAGACCTCTCTCCAAAGTAAAAATGACACTTGACATTGCATCCCAAAGGCGAATATGTAGATGAATAAAAACAGATGGATACTCAGTTTGAATGAATTCTGTAAATGAATAAATTAATACTCAATAAAAAATGCACTCTTAAAAAGAGAATTTTAAGTTCAAACTTGTTGGGCCTGTACACATTCATTCTACCTATGTCCATTCTCCAACTGAAGTCAATTGCATATGTATAAGTAAAGTCACTAGGATTTCACATCAAAACTAACTAAATCCATTTTCAAAAATGACTTCGATTTCATATATAATGTGCACATACTTGGTTAGTTGACTGTGTACATGCTTATGTTTGCCCCCTGTACTGTGAGAATTGTCTATATATGCTGTGCAGGACAGAGATATATAGCTATGTACACACACATACCCAAGTGTACATTTTCACCATTATATAACATTAGCACTACCATTTCAGAGGTGGCATCCCAGGGTTCTGTGAGCACAGGGAGCCACTTTGCTGTATGATGTCAGTACTAGCCCCCCTCTTTCCCAGCTTCGCATGTTTGCTGATGGCAGTTTCTGATCATGTTACCCACACTGGATGGAAGTCATATGGGAAGATGATATGATTCTGCTCCAACTCCTTACCGTGGGACAAATGTCTATGCAGCAGAGTAGACAATCAGGAAAATGCCAGATGGAATTTGCGCAGAACTTTCTGACATATAGAAGATGGCTGATCTGGAGGGTGAGTGGCAGTTCATTCAACTCCCAGGGTAAAGATATGGTGAATACTGGTATTGCCATGGTGTGCCAATAGGTGGCCCATTGATTCTGGTGCAGGAGAATCAACTTGCTGTGGTGGAATCATATCATGTAATTTCAGAACCCTGAAATGTTCAGAACTTTCGAATGAGGAAAGAGGCCTTTATGGTGTTTGTGAAGTATTTATACTAAACCTCCAGTGCCAGAACGCTTTATTCAGCAAAGCCATACCAGAGCAGATGGGATGGCTATTGCCTTGTAGAAGCTGACAATGCCAGACAGCTAAAAATTCCTAACCACTTTATGATTGAAACCTCAACTGTCAGGTTCATGGTTATGCAGGTTTGCAAGGCAGTTGACACTGTGATCTACCAAGGATGGTTGCAATAAGAAAAATTGCCAAAAGAAAAATTCCAGAAACAAGAGTTGGTGCCCAGATGCAATATATTGCCTATTAAAAAGAGGCGAGTAAGTATGTGAATCAAAAAGATTATGATTCATTTATTCTGCAAGACTTAGTGGACCAAAAAGGCAGGTGCATGAATACCAACATTGGAAAAGTATGTGATGTCAGTGTGCTGTGGAGATGGGGATTATACTTGAAGAAAGAAGGGACTTAATTTCCCAGAAACTATATGGTTCTCCATAATGTCTGTGCCAACTGTTATTTTGCGGGACCGCACATATTCACTTTTAACTTGGCTCAGGAAACTGTACCCTGACATTGAAGTCTGGGAAAAGTGAATTCAGTTACAAACTCAGTAGCTGCAGAATAGTAATGATGTGCACATTTTGTATGCTGAAATTTCATTGGTGCTGCTTACACACTTGTCTAGATGACAATATGGCCAACACCATTTGTGTAATTCTCATCAGTTGTGCACTCCATAACATTTGTGAGGGTAAAGGAGAATGTTTGTGAGTGGGCTCAGGACAAGTCTGATTTACAAACTTTCTATAGACATCTGGAACTCACCCTGTTGCACATTGGTCCTGGTTCCCAGCAGGCAAGAGCCATTCTGTGCAAAGCTAATGGAAAAGCACTAAGTAAACACTGTGGCGCTTATGTAGCTTTGAGAGAGTTTTGGTCCTCTGTAGCCAAAGGTTATTAGCCATTCATTTCAGTGACAATTTACATGCTACAGACAAGTAGAACACGGCACATTCACTTGTTATCACCTTCAGGTTGGAGTTGTACTATTGAGGGTATCAGCAAAGTTGTAATGTGATTATTGTGCAATGCTTTTGTCTTCACTGCTCACACTTGTTTACAAACCTCTGTCTCAATCTCTCAACAGCTTTATCAGCATTTGCTTGGGATGGTGATGAACCCATTTTTTAAAATAATTCTTTATCAGCAGTGTAACTGCATTTAGTAGCTTTTATGGAGTACTAATCACTATTATGGCTGAAACTGGTCAATGTTTGGAGTGGGGAAATAAGAGCCAGTTAGGCCACATCTACACTACAAAATTATATTGACCTAACTTACGTCAGCATACTGCCACCACAGTTATTAAATCTCTTGTGTGTGTGCACGCTTTGCTCCTTGAGTCAGCGATGCGCATCCTCATCTGGAGCACTTATATCAATTATATTGTCAGTGTGGTCATTGTGGAAGAGCTCCTGAAAGCCAGGAAGTTGACATAAGCAATATGGTGTCCATACTAACAGTGTGTTGACCTAATTACTTCGGCCGTGACACTGCGCAACTCAGAGAGGTGGTGTTATTAAATTTGCATAGAGAGTCACTTACCTTGCTGAGCGCCAAATTTGAAAACACTTCCACAGCTAAGTTTCAGAGTGATAGCCCTGTTAGTCTGTATCTGCAAAAAGAATGAGAAGTTCTTAGGAGTCTCTAAGATGCCATAAGTACTCCTTGTTCTTTTTCCACAGCTAGGTTGATGCCGGGTAGCTTATGTCAACCTAACTATGTAGTGTAGACAAGGCTTTAATCATTGTCTAGTGACAGAGGCTTTACCTGTATTGTCACTTGAAATGTGCTTTGATTTTCTGCCTGTGAACCAAGTCCTAAAGAAATTTATCCACCCATTTTCTGAGTTGAGTTAAGATACATTTAGAATGGCTAGCAGTGTTTTCTGTAAACATGTAATAGGAACTGACCTTTCCCCAGCCCTTCTGTGTAATCTTGGAACTTCAGATATTTCTTCACCTGGTTGAGAGGGTTGTGGGTGTGGGACAGACAGAAAAGTGTTTGCATTATAAGGGCACCAGATGTTTGTACATCATTCCATTTTGTGCACTGCAAATGGTTGGGCCCAATCCTGAACCTGAAAACATCTTATGTTCATCATGCTTAGGGAGGAGAGTCCACACACAAGTTAAGGACATTATTACATTTATGAAAAGTACTACATGGAATGTATATTTGAAATATTTTTTTAAAAAAAGAAATATAAACCAACAGAACATAGCATATCAATCCATGGAACGCAGGCCAAATGTTAATGTCTCTGCACCCAACTTTTTGCCCTCCCCCAACAAAGGAGGAATGACAGGGAAAAACTGTTCTTGGAGACAAATGGGTATGTCTCCTGTATAGAGTTTAGGGGTCAGGCACTTGTAGGGCTGCAGGGACTCCCATAAGGTCATTGTGCCCCTTCTGCAGGCTTTGGAGGTCCCCCGCTGTGAGGGGTTTCATGGGCCAGTGGAGGGTGTGGTCCCAGGAATTTTGCAGGCTTCTGCTGGTCACTTGGGATTGGGTCCTCCATCTCAGCAGCACAATCACACATAGGTGGTGTACAGTCATTACTGTGGATATAGCTATAGGGCCAAATTTTTTAAACTATTTTGGTGACTGATGTTACAGGGGAGTTAGGCACCCTAAGTATCTTTGCAAATCCGGCCCATAGGCATTTGAAAATTTTACTCCATACCACATTTTCTGTGGGTAGAAAAGATTATAAGATTTTTTTAAGAATCTTAAATGTAAACAAAAAATATGGAAAAAAATCATTATTATACTAAAAGAAAAACTGAGCAAGAAGCACAAATTCATATAGCCAATACCTGTGCCTACTTTATAAATTAATTTATGCTGAATATTTTATAGAGCTGCTCTTACAACATATCAATAAAATTGTATTACATTATTTTAGTGCATATTGATAATAAATGGCAGCAGTCATTTTCACTAGCTGCAGTTTACAAGTAGTTATGAATGCATTTCACAAATCCAGTTTCAAAGTGAGAAAGGCATGGATATTTGTGATATGGTCTAGATTAAAAAAAAGCTTTCTGCCCGGTATAGTGAATAGTGCGGTTATAGATCCCTGATTTTGAGAGTGGACCTTTGCTGGAGCCATCCAAATGTAGTTAGGACAGACTTAGGGCTACACTGACGCTGTCTGGCAATCCTGCTTAAATGATTGTGTGCCATCTAAGGATTTCTTTCTACCTCCTCCAGACAAAAAAAAAACCCCAGCCCCACCCACTTCACTGGGACTAGGTGGGGAGGGGCCAAAGTTGGTATAGGAGCTGTAGATCACCTGAAGGGTTCCACACATTGAAGAAATTAGCTGAATGGATACAATTGTTTTCTGTTTCAACAATCTATCTCTACAATCTAATGCAGATTCTCTAAATATTGATCTGCATCAAGCCTCACTCTCCTTTCAGATTTATAAATAAAGCATAGTAAGAAACTGTCACTCACATGTACTGAAAAAATTCTGGAATGAAATAAGAAAGTTGGCAATTTCTAGGGCTTTCACTCTTGCTGTTTTATCTGTTATCCCACCATCACAAGCAGTTTCTTCTAGTTCATCAGTCAGTGGTAGAAGGACACACTACCCTTTGTGATATTGCCATGTCCAATATCTAAGCTATAGAATCAGAGGGGTAGCCGTGTTAGTCTGGAATTGCAGAACACTTCAATCTCCCTGCACACACCATGAAAGACTTAAAGGTTAGCATTTTCCAGCAAAAAAACTTTAAAACCAGACTGCAAAGAGACACTGCAGAGTTGCAATTCATTTGCAAATTTGACACAATCAGTTTGTTTCTGAACAGAGATATTGAATGGCTAGCTAACTACAAAAGCAGTTTCTCTTCTCTCACTGTTCACACCTCCAGTTCAGCTGCTAGAGGAATACCTCACCCTCCCTGATTAGAGATAACAGCTGGTTAAGCCTCATTGGACTCACCCTGTTATCTTTAACCTGGCTCTTACCTACCTATTTATACCTGCCCCTGGATTCTTCCACTGCATGCATCCGATGAAGTGGGTATTAGCCCACAAAAGCTTATGCTCTAATACTTTGGTTAGTCTTTAAGGTGCCACAGGACTCTTCGTCACTTATCTAAGGTATAGTTCATTTGGCAGAACAACATCTGGAAAACAATATAGTGTTAGTCTAGGCTATAGAACTGAAAAACACAATCCTATGTCTGAACACCCTGTCCTCCCGTCCACTGCCACCATCCACACTTGTCTTTCCATGAACTGGATTGTCAAGTACATATTTAGCTCTCATGAATTCGACAAGAACTTACACACATATACCATGCAATGTCACTTATTTCTATTTTGTACCCACACAATTTTGACAACCTCTGAGCCATAGAATTTGGACTGACAAATCCCTACAAGGATCAACTCTGGAGGTAATGCCAGTGGACAGAGAGCGAGATGCTTCTCTCACATATATTATTGTTTGTGTTGTGGGAGGACCTAATAGCCCCATGTACCAACATCCCATTGTGCTAGGTGCTGTACAAAAAAAGTCTTGCTTACAGTCTGAGATGTCATATTCTTGTCTTATCAGTGAGTATTAGTCAGGCTTGTTTGGCTTTTGATAGCAATGGATGAGTCCAATTATAAAGAGAGGCTTCCTCCAGAAGTAAACAGCATATGGGGAAGGGGATAATATGGGTTGATACATCTATACAAAATACATTAGAGATCTAACAGATGACAAACTGACACAATTAATTCCCACATTCACACTGAGCTAAAATCTTATATTTGATAAAATCACTGATTTTAGGGCATTGAAGACAGAACAGAAAAAATCTGAAAACATCCATTTAAAGATTATCAGATGTTTTTGTTGGATTTCAAAAAATTTTAAAAATTAACAAAATGTATATTGACTAATTTGCTGCTGTTGTGTCTCTGTACAAATGAGGTCTGTTGCCTGTTATTTGTACTATATATTAGGTAACAATAATGCATGATTTCATTTCTGTAAAAGGAATCTTAAATAATAAAATTTAACATGCAAAAAAGTGTTTAAAATCAGTCATCTGTATACAATTTATTTTATTCTTTACACTGGATTTAAAAACTAGTGAATCATTTTCAACAATATTTTAAAGTGGTTTTTTTCATGCATGTTGAGTTTGACTAGACTGACTATTAACAGGTGAGATATAAATCCCTGAAAAGATGGGTTTATAATGGAAAAGTGCACAGCTTGGGGACTATGATATAGCAATTCATTACCATTACAGTTCATCAATAGCGTATTTTTTTTGTCTGAAAGCTCCCAATATCAGCCATATAACTATCACAAGATTGCTATTTTCTTCCTTGTCAGATGATATTAGTACAGAGTAGCAGATAGAAAAGTTAAATGTCATCATTCTTTTCTCTCCTTCTTGTCCCCTTTTGAATCCTTGCAAAAGAGCAAAAATATAATAGCTATATTGTGATTCCAATTGTAGATTTTAGAGTTAATGTTATTCTGTTGAACTTTCATCCTTACATGACATATATCATCATCTTGCTGTCTAGAATTTAGGTGTATTAAACAATATAGCACCCATCTTCCCCAGATGATGTGCTCTAAATGCCATAAGATTTTTCTGCAGTGCTTTAGGATATAGAAAGAAAGGATTCAACCCCTAGGTGTACATAGAGTTTTCCTGGCTGGGCTTTATCTGTAATGGTAGGACATAGCTTGTTCACATTTTTTTTTAATAGATGTTTATAACCCAGGAAGTGTTAATGAAGCAATCACTTCTATAAAGTAAAAAAGCAAAGGGCAGGGGCAGGAGGAGGAGGAAGCAGTTCTCTTTGCTTTTCAGAAACTCACAAGAGTGCAATGGGTTCCTACTTGAGAATGGCAAAGAAAAGGTAACATTACCAAGACAACATAAAGTGTTCTCTCAAAAGATAGATAGACAGGCATGATCAGGCTAGCTGTGCCTTTTAAGGTGCACTAGCAATCAGTAAATTTTGGGAGATGTTAAATTTGATTAAAATAATCATTCATGTATCAGAGGGTTTTCCTTAGAAGAAGCTAAATTGATTAGTTCACTCACCTGCTATAATTGGATTGGAGCAAAACAAACTATTTTCATTTTAGCAGAGAATTTATATGTTGTTTTTTTAAAAAACACTGACCATTAGTTTCCATGTACCAGCAGAAAGTTGTTTTCAGTACTTCATAGATGCAGATTTAAATATTTAGGGTTCTATTCTTGTTGTTTTTAAAGCCAGGAGATTGTTTCTTGAGGCATTCTGTCTGTAGAGGATGCTAAATGCTTCTCTGGCCCCTGGGACCTGCTACTCTTTAACTGGAGGAGTTTGCTCTGTTCACCACCAGACCCAGATAGAAAACCAGTCAGGGAGTAGAGATAGAGTTACAGCTCTGCTCTATCTCTGCCCCACCCTCGGTGGGATGTCTAGCACCACTGGCAATGCTAACAATCCTCCTTGCATTCATGGAATGCAGGCACCAGGATTCTTGTTAAAGAATTATTGGTTGCTGAAAACCTCTGTGATACTTCTCCAGAGCCACAAAATTTACTTTCCAAAAAAACAGGATCTGCTGAAAGAAGCACCAGGATTAGGTGCCTTAGCTAGATGCAGTGTTCAGGGCCAATCAGAAGAGGAAATTTAAACACTTATTAATTTTTTGGCGTTTGGTAAGTTTCACAACTTGTTTATATGAGCATCTCATTTGCACAGGAAAAGGCTAGAGAAGCAATTGTTAAGCAAAAAACATTTCAAATTCTCTCTCACTCTTTTTTGTGCTTTCTTTTTTTCATGTCATCATTTTTTATTTTTATTATGGCTAGAGGCCTCAAAAGCTGGAATTAGCCTGTGCTTCTCTGGACCTCTGAGAGGGCCTGGCAGTGTTGGAGCAGGACCAAATATATTTTAAAGTGCCATTTTAATTACGCTCTGCTTATGCTACAGGAGTTTTATAGATTTTTTTTTTTTAAAGAGCTTACGCTCCAGCTGTTTTTTCCTCTCACAACTTGATATTAAATCTTTTCTTCTTTAATCTGCTTTTAACATTTAAAGAAGGCTTCATAATTTACTCCAGTTTCCAAATCTGGATTTGATATTGCTGGCATTAAAATATAAGATTTAATTGCTAATCTGAAAAGAAGAAGAAGAAAAAGAAGCAAAACACAACACTATAAAATAAAAAGTAAAATAAAATCACTTGAGGGACATTGTTTGCTGATGTTAATTTGCATTATTGTTAATGTCTCAGCACGCATATAGTATATGTATAATTTCACCAATCTGCAGCAGATAGGTATAATTAGAATTTCCTTACTGTTATTACTGGCTTCTTGAGTGGACAAATCCAACAGCCAACTCTTCAAATGGTACCTCTGTTTCTTTTTTAAAAGCTTAATAAAAGGGTTTCCTCTGGTCTCCTCTACACTCTAGGAAGACATGACTCTGAAACAGGAAATCTGGCACCCAAGCATAATGTTTGCCGTTTCTGAATATTTCCAGTTTGTGGAATTTCTCATGGCTACATCAGATATGATCAGAATATCAATTCCTTATTCTGGCAAAATTTCCTTCCAAGTCGGTTCCCATCAAACCCTGAGCTAGATTGTGCCCCTCTTGTGGTAAAACCCATACAAGGTGGCTTAGGAGGGTTTCCCATTGTTTTCTCCAAATTCTTCAGTTTCAAGGGAATACATGCAATTTCCCTATTGTAAGATGTGCAGTGGTTCAGCCGTCAAAAATGCAGATGACCCCAGGAACTGCATGAGGCTTGGATGATTCTTTCATAAGCCTGGGGCTTCTGCCCTGACTCCAGGAACACGCCTCTCTGCTCTCCTCTAACATCATCATTCAATAGAACTGTGCAGCCAGGGTTTCTTCCACGGCCAGTGCCCAAAGGACTCCTTGAAGAGGACTTTTTGATGAGAGGCTACAGAAAAGGTGATACAGCCTAGGTCCACATTACCTTTTCAGTAGAGTTCCTGCAGGGTTCTAGAGAGTTGTTGCATATTTCCTGCCCCGTCTTGCCTCTTCCACCATACAGAGCCCAGAATCACTAGTGGGGGACTAGTGCCACAGTAGAGGATGCTTCTGCCCAGGACGGGTCAGATCCACTCACAAAAGCTCCCCTTTGTGTATTCATCTAGAAGGAAATTTCTTTAGGTTAAGAGTCCTGTATATATCTTGGCTAGTTAGGGATGGGGAAAGAAATCCTGGAATGGAAAAAGTTGAGAACCACTGGCTTGCATCATTAAAAATAAGATGTAATTCTGTTATTACTAGTAGTTAATTATATTGTGAATAGGAGTTTTTAAAGATCAAACCAAATATGAATTGAGAAGTTCTCAAAAAGGGAGGAGAAGGAAAGGAAAGTTAGCCCGAATAAGTGAAAGATTCTGAGTGGTTGCCAAAAAAAGTTTGAAATAACTTAATTTCACAAAGTGTTACAGGAACGAGAGTATGTTACTTTTTTAAAAAAGAGATATATAGATGTCATGCACTTCATTACATTTTCACAATAAGAGAATCTATCTGATTTAAAATATTACAAGAGGAGTAAAATAACTCTGTAGCTGTGTGCTCAGGAACTCCCTTGGCTTCACAAGCAGGATTTTGCTATAATAAGTGATAATGCAAAATGCATTAGACTTTAGCAGCAGTCATTCTAGACCACTTGCACAAAGCAAGTAATAGGATTTTCAAATTCTTTCATGTCCAAAACAATGCTTAAAGTCCAAGATTTACTTGGTGGGCTTATTAAATGTTTGTAAAAATACTCCCTAAACCTTACTAGTGCTATATCCCCAAGTGTCAGATATTTTCTCATACACCAATCTTCATTAATTCACTTTAAACTGCGTTAAGGATTACAGTATGACTCCAATAAATATTAGTTTGGAGATTCTTTAAACTTTGTCACTTCATGCAAATGATATAACTCAGTATATTGACCTAATCCAATATGGTTGCACACAAACTAGATGCATACCTTTATTTGCCTCTTATGAGATAAAACAGGAGTGTTTCAGAAAGCCATATATAGTGACTTTTTGAATGCCAGCAATTCTAACGAAAAGCTTTTTCAGTTAAAATATTATATACTGCTGTATTAAATTTCAAGTTGTCAAATTATTTTGCTTCCTCTCTTCAGCTGCTCCAGCTACCTATCCTTCTTTTGCCACTAGAAATTCCAAATTTGTTTGTGTGAGGTCTGCTAGCCTTAGTGCTGCAGGATAGAAAACTTTATATATAAAAAAAAAGCCTCCTAGATTATCTGACCTGCACAGGTATGCCTTCCTGTCCTGCAAAATGATAGTTAAAGAAATTAGATAGAAGAGCTGTACAACAAAAAAAGTCCTATCTATGGAAGACTAGGTAGCAATATGTTACTAGTACCATAAAGATGGCCATTGGGAAGATTAAACTGATCAAAATACATTTTAAAAGTCCTGCCGGCTGATCTAATCTGAGAAGGATATGCCATTTTTTAAATTTCCCATTGTAATAATTGGTTATATTAATTTATTGTTAATCATAAATGTTTTAAGTGGCTATACTTAATCTCACACCGGAGCTTTTTTTTTTTTTTTTAGAATAACACTGCCATCTATTGGTACATTTTATATATTTTTCCCCAGTCAGTGCAGTATTACATGACATTTATTTTTCTGCTGTAAACTGTGGATAGCACAGTGGTAACAAAATGAAAGGCATAGTTTGATTAGAGATACAAAGGGTGTGATCCTGAGATATGCTGCATACCAGCCATTTCTGCTGGAGTGAATGGGACTGAGAGGTACTCAGCATCATCTCCTGCAAAACATTTTCGCGTGGGGGATGAAGGACTTGGCAAGGGTCTCTAGAATCATTTTGTATGTACATGGAGGGACTGTTTGTCCCATAGCAAATTGAGCTGCAGTGGTCCCAGATCTTGTGGCTCCTCTGGGGGCTATAATTTGTTTCGTCACATTGATTCCAGGTTAAACTGCCTCATTCTGGTTCCAGTGTAGCTGCCCTGGACTCTGAGGCAAAGACTCTCCAGGATCACAGGTGAGTCATATCATTACAGAGAATAATGGAATGGAAACACATTCAAATTTGCTGAAATATACGTGAATCTGTATAAGAAGATTCCAGGAATCTTCTCTCTGTGTGTGTTACTCTGAAGCCTAAAATGTCTGTCGAGTTAATGTAAAGCCAGGGCCAGCTCCACCCTTTTTGCTGCCACAAGCGAAAAAAAAAGCAGCCGGAGCGCCCTGCCACCAAAGCAAAATAAATAAATAAATAAAAATGGCCACAGTGCCCCACCGCTGAAGCAAAAAAACTGGCCGGAGCAGAGTGTGCCGCCTTAAAAATAGACGGAATGCCGCTCCCTGCCAGGAGCCGCCCCAAGCAGATGCTTCCTAGGCTGATGCCTAGAGCCGGCCCTGTGTAATGCAAAGGAAGCAGTTACAAGCATGGCTGACAACTGATTTTATTTAAAATATCACCAGTTTAAAACATCACTGTGTTTTACACTCTTTTGCTGACTGTTTTTTAAGTTGTCACCTGTTTTGACTTTATAAATTAGAACTAGGCAACATCAACATATGTATCTATGTCATATGAAGAGTCTTAGACCATTGTAATAGCAGATGTACCTTAATGAATCCCACCATCTTTACATCACAACTAATTTGCATACAACCATTCCATTGCCTGTTCATGGGAGGCTGCACAAATGGTGGCTTATTAGGCAACCTGACTTTGCTTGGGGGATCAGAATAGGCTGGAGAGCTGGGTAATATGGAAATGCCCTTGTGGGATGGAAGAGAGATGTGGGTCTTCACCAAGAGAGGTGATGGCTGAGCCTAGAGTGGATGCCTTGTTTGGACCAGAAGTAGAAATGTAGGAGCAGTTTCCCTGAACTGTGACACTTAATAATCGGGGAGGGAATGAATATGATTGGACTAAAAGTCTATTTAAAATCTGAGCTAAAGTTTATGACCTGTTCTTGCAATATTCAACTAGCTCTACTAATTGCATCCTCCTCCATACAACAATGTTCATGATTTTACATTACAATCAAAATGTTCTTTTCTCTTCATGCTGGCCTTAGAGGGAAAGAAGACTGAGAAACCTTCTACTACTGTTTACAATAATGTTTTAGGGTACATCTTCCCTTCTGGAGATATACCCATGCTAGATCTGATAAAAATAGAAGTGTAGCTGTAGCAGTGTGCGGAGCAGGAAGGGCTAACCATCCCAGATACACTGCTGCATGAGACCCTAAGTATATAGTTAAGTGGCTAACCAATCCTGCCACTCGTATGGCTGCATCTACACTTCTAGTTTAAACACACTAGCTTGATCAGAGCACAGGTATGTATCCTCAAATTGTATATTACACCTTCCAGCTAGAGTGTAGACATACGGCTAGGGAATATTTACCCTTGGAGCTAGGGGTGTGATTCCCAGCTTGTGATGGCTCTCATTGAACTAGTGCACTAAAAATAGTAGTATAGCTGTGATATAGCACAGGCATCAGCAAACAGCAGCACACAGGTTAGCCGCTGAAAGTACACATCTGCCTGGCCCCATGGGTATTTGCCAGGGGAGGCTAGTCTGTGTTGCCACTCGACAGTGCCTGTGTGATCACAAGTACACCTCTGTTTTTATTGTGCTCACTCAGTGAAGACTGAGCACATATAGTGTGAGCATATCTATCTGCACTGAGAATTGCATCCCCAGCTCCAGATGAAGATGTAGCCTTGAAGATCAGGGTAGTGTGGTTCTGGTGCTACTTTCAAAACTTATAATTTACACAGTATACTCACTCCCTTTTCATTCCTGTCTTGTTCAAATATTACTTCTTCTTGCCTGGTTTCTTAAATAACGGTCAGAAAATCAGAAAGAGATTACAAAATATTCAAAGTATTGCATGATTGTATTTCAACTGCTCAAATTGTTTTTGTGATAGTTACACTAGAAGAGAGACTCTTTATGGGTCTGCCATCTTTATTCAACTTCACATGTGAACCAGTTGTAAATTTATTACGTCTTTTCCTCAATATAATGCAGTAGTGCTGAACTTTTTATTTAACTGTTATGAAGTCCTTTCTGCTACACTCAGAAATACTATTAATAGTTGATTCCATTATTCCCAGTATCCTCATTCATTCAGTTCAAGGCTTAACTCCATCATTGAAGCAAATCTTTGTAGCAAAATCCTTAGTTTTATTTCTACCATTGTACAAGACTTACAATATGAACAGAAATCATATTTTTAATGAATTATCCTTATTCAGGTGTACTTCATAAATCTATCCCCTCATCACTATGTGGAAGTGTAGCAGCACTTTAAAATATTTTTTACGTACATCCCTTGACTATGAGGGTATGGCTACATTACCCCCTGGATCGGATCGGCAGGTAGCGCTCGATGTATCAGGAATTGATTTATCATGTCTCATCTAGACATGAAAATCAATCCCTGAATTGACTCCTGTACTCTACCTTGGCAAGAGGAGTAAGTGGAGTCAGCAGGGGAGCAGCTGCCATCGACTTGCCACAATGGGGACGGCCAGGTAAGTCAACCTAAGATACTGCGACTTCAGCTACGCTATTTGCATAGCTGAAGTTGCATATCTTAGGTCGATTCCTCCACTGCGTAGTGTGGCCCAGCCTTGAGAGATCTGCTCTGTCATTCTAAAGAACTAGTTAATCCAGTTTTTGAGCTTTTATTTATATCATTAACATTTTTCTATATTTTCCAATGTGTAGTTTACATTTCCATTTGGATGCTCCAAGTTAATAGACTTTAGAATTGTGATCAGTGAAAGATCAAAGATTCCTTTAATTTTTATTTTTTTATTTTTATTTTTTGTAATTCCTGATAGTTTCCTTGATACAAAGAAGAGCACTGAAAATCTCAGGAAGGGATTTGTTTTTTGATGCTGCTCTAAGCAGGAAAACATTTCCATTTCAATTCCTTGGGAAGAGGAGTGCAAATGTAATATCTATCTCTACAAATGCCTTAGTCTTTAGTAAAAGCAGTATTCTCTATCTTAGTGTACAAAAATCCGGAGTCAGGCACCCCAAAATCAATAACTTGGCTTAAAAATCATTCCTTTTAAAATGTATTTTCATATTTATAAGTTCTTATTTTATTTCTGGTTCTTGAGCCTTTACTTTCTTTGTTGACAAGCTTCTCTCAACAACCATGAGGACTTAAACTTTCCTTAAATTAAAACTGAGAGTCTCATATAATTACTGGAGCTGGATCTTTAAGTAAAACTACAAATATGGTGAGACTTGTGATATAGTGAGACTTGAGCTTCAATGTACAAGACATTCCTGCAGCTCTTGAGGATCTCTAGGCTTGAAAACAATGATTTTTGCCTATTCCATGCAGCAGGCAAACCGACCCCCTGACAGGATTAGCCCATGGAAATTATACAAATTAAAACTCCAAGGCTGCAGGGCATGATTGTTGTCTGTTCTATAATTGTTCTACAATCAGGGGAAATGCTCTGTTGGAGATTGTGTATTACTATACTATATTACTATACTATTTTTAAGGGGAAATATACATCATACAGTAGGTTTGTTACCTGCCAAGAAATAATTGCTGTAATCCTCCAAGTGCCAATATAACTGTTTTGTGTGATACTGCTCTCATGTAACTTACTTACCATTGTGCAGTATGCAACAGCTGAATCTTAACATTGAAGTTCATGCATAGCTGTTTGTTTCTATTCTTTTCTCATTTAGATCATCATTAATGTTTATTTATTCCATTTTTTATTTGTTGAGTTATTTCTGCAAAACTCAAAAATTTTTACTTACTAACCTGTTTTGCTGAATGAAGTTCATTGTTTAATTTCAAGAGAAGATACCTGCTTCAGCATGGATAATGTATAAATCTCAGAAGTAGTTTAATATTGTAAAGAGCATTTTAATGTGTTGAGACTACATTATGAAAAACCAGATTTGCAGTAAGGTTATATAATTTTATACCCTAGCGGTGTGTGTTTGTTCAATCCTGCTACTATAAGCAGTTTAAAATAAATGGATTTGTGAGCATGGCTGGCTATTATAATTCAGCCTGACTTGCAGTAGGAATTTCAGTTTGCCAGCTGACAACTGATTTCTGTCACCTGCCCAAAGTTTCTCATATGAAGAAAAAATCCTTTTTGCACATAACTGTTGCCCATAAATGCTATAGGCCCTGATTAAACAAATCTCTTAACCAAATACTATGTTGGGTTGAAGTTTTGTGTGGCAAATAACCTCCCACCAGTCAAAAAGCAGTTAAAGAATATCTGTGGTCACAATCAACCCCAACCGAGCAGCACTTGTGTGTCTTGTCAAGTCTGAGGGCAGGCCATTAAAAGAAAGAAACTCAGACCTAGTGAGGGTCATTCTGAAATGAGCTAGAGTTCCCAGACCAGCCAAGGCAGTGTGTTTATTGAAGAGGAACAGCTTGAAAGTAAGGCCAGTCTATATTCTTTGAGGAAAAAAGATGGGCTGGTTTATTTCTTTTGTTATAATCCCCAGGATTAACTCACAGCCTTTAGCCACACAAGAAGGTGGGAACTGAGACTTCCTGCAAGACTGCTTCCCCTCCTTTGTGTGAAGAAGGGGACCTAGCCCTGTCATGGGTCATGGAACTATTTTCTGTCCCTCTGGATGGGATTGGACTTGTTTAGAGGGACAGCCAGGGGGCAAACTACAGGACCAGACCACAGGACTGTGGTTGCCTATGAAATGATGCATGAGGTAAGCAAGGGGCCTGCCTTCACCCCAAAGGACTGACCTTGAGACCTAATGTAAATCGGCTGAAACTATGCCTTAATGTAAAGCACGTGCTTAAGTATCTTGCTTAGTGCATTATTAGCTATGATTAACTTATTTTTTTT
This sequence comes from Dermatemys mawii, assembly GCA_007922305.1. NCBI lineage: Eukaryota > Metazoa > Chordata > Testudines > Dermatemydidae > Dermatemys > Dermatemys mawii. The sequence goes on from ML677377.1 coordinate 10,963,121, forward strand.
GAAGAGCAGGAAACAATTTGTGGAATTGTTTTTAGTTTGTTTTTTTCCTAAATACTTAACTGAACTTCCTTCTTGCTCAGTCACTGTATGCTACATACACAATCTTCTGCCCTCAGTAAATCTACATTAACAGCACTGACTAGATGTGTTTGGTTCAGGCTGGAAACATAGGTAAAGAGGGGTTGTAACCGGAATCCTAGCGGGGAGCCAGCTATGGTCACTCAATTAGGGCGAACTGCAAAGAATTCTCGTAAAATAGTCCCCATAAAACTGGTGGATACTCCAATACTTAAATTCACCATAACAGCATACAACAGCTTCTTCATTACCTTACTGGTTACTCAGAAGTCCAAACAACACAGTTACCTCAAAGTGATCCAGCCTCAGGCCTCCATCCAGGTACCCAGGTCAAATATGATGAAAATACTGTATGAAAAGGTCATAGTCCAATGTCCAAATCTCACATTCAGGACATACCAGCATAACTGGGTCCTCAGTTTTGAGACTTAAACTTCCCCGATGACTCTAAGCCAGGGGTGGGCAAACGTTCTGGCCTGAGGGCCACATTAGGGTTCAAAATTGTGTGGAGGGCTGGATAGTGAAGGCTGTGCCTCGCCAAACAGCCTGGCCTTCACCCTATCCAACCCTTCCCCACTTCCTGCCCCCTGACTGCCCCCCTCAGAACTCCCGACTCATCCAAACCCCCTCCTTTCCCCTGATTGCCCCCTCTGGAAACCCCCCACACACACTCTAATTGCCCCCCCCATCAGGACTCCACCCCATATCTAAGCCTCCCTGCCCTTGTCCCTTGATCGCCCCCTCTGGAGACCCTCCCCCCACTCTAACTGCCCCTCCAGGACACCACCCCCATCTAAGCCCCCCCGCTCCTTGTCCCCGACTACCTCCTCCAGAGACTCTCCACCCCAAGCACCGCCCAAGACCCCACTCTCTATCTAAGCCCCTGCTTGTTGTCCCCTGACAGCCCCTTCCAGAGACCCCTCCTTAATCACCCACAGAGTCCCACCCCATATCCAAACCCCCTGCTCCATGTCCCCTGACTGTCCTGACCCCTAGCCACACCCCTGCCCACTGACAGGCCTGCTGGGACTCCCACACCCCATCCAATGCCTCTGTTCCCCATCCCCTGACTGCCCCCCGAGACCTTCAGCCTCTTACCCAACTCCTCCTGACCCTCTTACCATGCTCCGAATTGTGTGTCTGACCCAGAGCCAGACATGCTGTCATGCAGCCCCACCCCACAGAGCACTGTTTGCACAGTGTGCTGAGGCTGTGAAGGAGGGGCCTGAGCAGCCTCACCAGCTGGAGCTCGGGGGCCAGTTCGGAGGAACTTGTGGACCGGTCTGTGGGCCGTAATTTGCCCACCCTTGCTCTAAGAAGATCTGAGATGATAGAATCAGGACCCAAAGATTCCTTGTACAATTTCATGTCTTTGATAATTTGGAATTTGTCAGGGAACAAAAGGTAATTAGATGACTTTGAAGGCGGTCCATCACCTATACTTAGCTATACAAATTAACATAAGGCCATTTGCTTGTTCTTCCATCATACACAGTACTTTCAAAGAGAGATGAATACAGTAACCCCCTGTTTACAATTCATTTACATGATAGGATGTTCTTTTGACCTCTGAATTATCATAATACAGCATAGACAGAGCCTGTTGTTTACATTGTCCATCCTACTCATACATATGCAAATACACAAAACCACAAACATTATCTCCCCTCCTGTCTTCTGTGGGTTAATTATTTTGCAGGATGTTTAACCTTTTCTAGTCATGCATCACCAGGGTGTTTTAAAAAATGACCACCTGTCTTAGGTAAAGTGTTGTTACTTAAAAGAATCACAAATGCCAAGAGAGAGAAATGCCAGTGAGAAAAGCAAAATCCCAGCCGCTATTTTGGATTCATTCTTGTAAGTCTTCATAACCATTTCCAGGATATTATTATTTGTTAGCTTAGTGTTTTATTTTTTTCCTGGGAAAGTTGCATTTTTCCTTGCAAAGGTAATATAGCAATAAAAACAATTTGGAGATATTTAATAGAGAGAGAGTTTTTTAAAAAAAAAAAAAAAAAACTTTTCCTTGACAGGTTTGTGTTGAGTTGAATGACATTGGAAATACACATTAAATCTATGATAACCCTGATGACTTTTGTTATACATATATATACAGTCCTTTTCTGACTATTGCTAGGTTTTTGTCCTCAACAACATTATGTGGCAACGAGTACCACAGTTTAATTATACATTTCATGATTTTTTTTCCTGTCCTTGGGTTTTGAATTTGTCACCTTTTTACATTTTACTGAATGATGTCTTGTTCTTGTGTTATGAGAAAGAGAGAACAGAAACTCTTGATCTACCTTCTGTAGGTAAATCTATTTTATATATTCTTTTCTTGTCCCTTTGTATTCATTTGCTTTCTAAGACAGTAGTGCCCAACCTGAAGGCTGTGCAAAGCCCAGCAGAGCATTTAATAAGACCCATGGCCTATTTCAACACAATATACTAATGGCCAATTCATTAATGTTTTAGCATGTTAAAATTTTAGTTTACAGAAATGCGTAAATAGACATAACCTCTGTATAGTATTGTCTATCTAAATACCTACAAAACATGCTGAACTTAAAATATAAATCAATACAGGCAACTTTAAATCTCAAAATATGTGGAATCTGTTTGGCCCACACAAGGCTGTGCTTAGGTATATGTGGCCCTCCTGTGTAATATGGTTGGGCACCACTATTCTAAGGAAAAGAATCCCAATAGACTAGAGGGTCACAGACATACTGCTTCTGTAGGCCGAGCTAATTGTGTGTGTCAACCTCCATCCCCTTCTATTTCAGAGTCTTGGTGTGTCCTTCATTTTCCACCTTCTGCCACATGCTGGGGCTTCTGTGTCCCCTCCCTGACTCATTCTAGTGTAATCTATTCTGTTCACTGCAGGTTCTTACAGTGCACTCGTTACTGCTGTATCCGAGGGTATATCTACACTAAAAATAAAAACAAAAAAATCCTGCAGCAGTAAGTCTCAGACCCCGGGTCACTGACTCAGGCTGTCAAGGCTCTCACACTGTGAGGCTAAGAAATGAGATTCAGTCACACTTGGAGAAGAAGGTGGACAGGTTTGAAGGTCTTTAGTTGCTGGAGGTGGGAATGTTTATCACACACAAGCAGACTCCTGAGAAAGATCTGTCTCCCATTCATTCCCTCTTCTCCCATATTTGGAGCTTTGTGTGCCCTAGGGTCTCCCATTTTCCCAACCCGTGTAAGAGGTTCTGTGCACTCCCAATTTCTCCCCTCCCCTCTTGTGCCTTATTTCTCCCTCTCCCTGACATGATGGGCTGTATGTGTGTGTCCCCATGTCCACCTCCCCCATGACAAGGTTTTTTTGTGTTCTCCTGTGACAGGGTGTGTCCATCCACTCTTGTCTTCCTGCACAAATGGCTCTGACACCTCCAGTTTATAACCACTACTGTGTTCTTTATTTTTTGTTGTATCAGCCACCAGCCTTTTACAATCCTGTGCAGCATTTCTGTTCAGTGACATAGAAATATCACCTCCTTTTGTGAGACCAGAGAGAGGGAAGGTCCCTCCGTGCAGAGATCTGACTTGGCCTCAGCCTCAGCCAGCTCAGCTCCTCCCACCCATTAAACTTCCTTCCTGTGCTCCTTTTCTTCTCTTGCTGTTAACGATCTTATTAGCACTTGCCAGCACAAGTTGATCTAGTAATTAGCCACTCCTTCCCTCAGTCAGGCCCACTTTGGAGGAACTAATTGGATTTACAGTGACCAGAGTGCAGATCTCAGCACTCTGTCACATCCCTTATCTCCTCCACACACACAAGAGCTGCCTCCCCCCCCCCCGACAATGACTCTGCAAGCACACCCATTCCCCCTTCCTCCACTCACAATAGCTCCACCATTTTAATATATTTTCTTTCTGTCTGGGAGAAAAGTCATTCAGGGTTTTAACATACTAAACACTTTTAGGAAGATGAGCAAACAGGAGATGGTAAGCATTAAACTGGCTTTTTGTAGTGTTGTTCTTTTTTTTCAACCTGTGGTCTAGTGAATACTCACTAAATAGACCGCAGAGTGCTCTTCAGTTGACCCTGGTACTCCAGGTCTCTGAGAAAAGTGATGGAAGTTGACCAGCGAGCATCTCCTGTTGACGTAGTGCAGTGAAGACAACGGGGTAAGTCAACCTACAGCTATGTTGACTCCAGCTATATTATTCACGTAGCTGGAGTAGCATAATTTATGTTGACTTACCCCCTTAGTGAAGACAAGCCCTTAGTAACTGGCATCTCAGGCTCCCAACCTCTATCCATGAAGGGGCAAGCCACTCTGTCAGTGTTACATACAGATAGACAAACAAAGAAATGCCATCTAGTTGAGTGTAGAGGCTTTTTCTACTTGGACTATAATCCCAGTCTTTTCAATCTCTACAGAGGAGTTTCTTGTGTCCCAGATCACCTTAGTTGCTATTTTCTGGGCCAACTTTCATTCTGCAATGTTGTTTTTAAGATGGGGTTCTCAGTACTGTACAGAATATTCAAGATGAGACCAGATGATTGGTTTATATAATGGCATTATAGTATTTTTTTTCATTTTCCAACCCAGTCCTTAAGCATTCTAAAATCCTGTTTGCTTTTTTTGCCTGCATCTGCATATTGATAAGATGCTTTCTTTCAGCTGTCTACAGTGATGTCTATGTCTTTTTCTTGGGTTGCTAAAGTGACTTTAGAACCCTGTAAGGTGTATGGATACTTTTTTTCCCCCTCTATTGTGCATTATTTTGTATTTGTCAATGTTAAATTTCATTTGTCATTGTGTTGCCAATTCACCTGAAGTTCCTCTATAATCTCTAGATTTGACAAATGTAAATAAAGTTAAGATCTGCAAATTTTGCTACCTCAGTGTACACCTGCGCTTGCAACTACCACCTTCCAGATCACTAGTAAATATGGTTGACCATAAAGAACGTCAGAACTATTTTGTACCATTGAGGCACCTAGCTGTTCACCTTTTGCTATGATGAAAATTGACCTTTTCTTCCTCCTGTCTGTTTCTTGCCATTTGACCTCATTTTTCATCCATGACAACTATTTGCCTTTCACCCCGTTACTTAGTTTCTTTAGCAGCTTCTCGAAACATACCTTGTCAAAGGCCTTTTAAAAGTCTATAATTATTTCAACTGGTTTGCCTTTATCTACTTCTTAATTGATGAGTTCAAAAATTTGTAAGACTTGATTTTTCCTTCACAGAAACCATGTTGGTTAGATGCTAACACATCATGATTTTCATTGAAATTGGGTGGACAATATGCATGGTCTTTATGATATTGCAGGAATGTCTCCTAAGATTTGCTAGGCTACCAATAGATGGATATACCTATCAATTGCTTATGGTTGAGAAAAAAGGTATATTATGATGCAGCTCCCATTTAACAACGTGCAGCATATACAGTCTTTAAGATTGTTTTCTTCATATCTTCCATTTACCCATTCCATTAGATTATACTATTTTTCAAATGACAACACAGCTTCTTACTCTGCTTACTGGTTAATAAAGCAGTGGGTCAGCTTTCTAGTGTCAGCAGGTATAACTGAAATATTTGTGTACTTCAAAAATTCTTTCCATTCTTAAACACTCACTGTATTACAATATTTTTCACATCAGGTACTCAAAGGATCTTTCCATCATTTCAGGCTCAGCTGTGCATGCACATTTTGTGGAGAGCTTAAAACTATATATTGTAGTTCTCAAACACTGATATCCATTTCCTATAAATATGTATTTTTCCCACTAGGCCATGCCTACTGTATTAAGTTTCATATTATGTACAGAAAGAAATTTGCAGTTAATATGCACAATGTGCACACACATACTGACCACCACCAAACTTTTAAAAGTATGGTAATTCTTTTTTGAAGAATGACAGATGTTCAAATACCTTCAGAGTTCATAAATCACTTAAATAGACTGAGGAGACTGAAGTGCATATTAAAAAGATAAATACATATCTGTGCATTATATAAAACTATATTAAGTGACAAGCTCAAACTGACAGAGCACATAGATAGTGGTCTCAGAATATTTTATTTGAAATGTTCTGGTTAGCTACATTTTGAACGTGCTCATGAAAATATTTTTTCACAACGCTTGTATGCGAGCTGTTTACTGTTGTTTATGTATCATTGTTACTTGATCAGGACATTTATTTAGGGTACCATAAAATGACATGATGGGAAAAGAAACTATTAAAACCAGTTTTCTGTTCTGTCTTTCCTTACTTCTGTTTCTTCTGCTTTTTATTCAGCTGATAACTCTAGTGCTGCCATAGAAAATTTGAAAATGCTTCTAATAGTAGGTCTAACATGGAAGTGGTTGCGCAGCTGCAACTACCATTCTCCTTATTGCTTTTCCCCAACCCCTCTCAGGATGATGGCCACTGCAAAGTGCAAGTCATCAGAATAAGATGATTGGGTGAAGTATTCAAAAACTTTATAAATACAATTTCTCATATTTGATTCAGTTTAGGAATGTTGACCAATTTAATAATGGAGCCTATGTAATTGCGTGGTGTGGGTTTCAGAAAGATCCCATTTTTCAAGTGAAATTGTAGACGGGTTTTTATTTTTTCTGAAACACAATTTTCTGTTGAGTTGCACACTTTTTTGGGTAGTGACTGGAAGGTACAGTAAAAGGTGTTAAAATGGTCTGGAACAAAACTACATATATTTTTCATTCAATCTCACTCTAAAACATCTATTTTCACAGTCCTCATCAGTAAATAAGACTTGTTATGTCAAAAAAGATCAGAAGCACATCTCATCCACTATTATTTTCCTAAGGCCTGGTCCACACAAAGTTACACTGGCATAGCTGTGTTGCTCATGGATATGAAAAATTCACATGCCTGAGCACTGCACCTGTGCTAACCCAAACCTGGGTGTAGATGTGAGTAGGTCCTAGAAAATTCTACTGCCACTGGAGGTCCTACAGCCATGTAAAAAAAGCATTTCATTGCTGTTATTGTAGTTCCTGTAGTATAGTCAAGTTCCTAACAGTGGTAGAACCAGGTATTTCAGAGAGCGTAAAACATTATGACTCATTTACTTGAGCAATAGTCTGTATATAAGGTATTTGGTTTTTGTGTCTGTTTTTTTAATCTCATTCTGTGACTGGTACAGGTAGCTCTTGTTACTTTAACAATGGCAAATGTACATGCTTGTTTTAACCATAAATGTCTTCTTCATATGTAAAATGAATTATTTTCTCCAAAAAAAAAATCATGTAACCATGAGCTTGAGGGAACACTTTAATTCTGGTTGAATTTAGATTTGTGAACAACTGCACTGAAATAATTTTCATCAAGGCTCTGTACAGGGGATGGAGAAATATTTGTGTTTTTCATGCCAGTAATACATGCAAAGGCCCATTCCCACCAGGGGAGTGATAGAGGACTAGGGTTGTTTTTGGTCTTCTGTGACCATCGCACAGGTCACCTTTTTTGGAACTAGGAAGGAATTTTTCCATCAGGGACCCAGTAGGATGGATCAGGAAGCTAAGTTCAAGATGTGGCAGTGTAGCAGGCTCTTTATGTCTGGTACAGTGAAGAGTCAACCCTCTTTTCCCCACTCCCTTGACCCTCATATGAGAGGAGGGCATTGGGGTTCCAGCAATGGGCTGGGATCAGGTGTTGAGGGGTAGGGTGCTGACAGTAGCCCTTCATCAGACAGAAATGATTAAGAAAAGCATGACCCGAATTATATGAATTTGCACACGAGTTATGAAGTTGTGGCCTTAACTAAAGCATATTCCTTGCATTTTATCTATCTTTCCGTGTGTGTCCAGGACAAAGCTTATCATGCCCGAAACATTACGTGCCTTATTGACGCTTCAGTCATACAATTTATAAATGCTAAAATTGTTTAGAATGTTTTGGATTTATTTTTTGGGTTTGAAGTTGTACAAAAATATTACAGATTTTTGTGCTCTCTGTTTCAAATTAACTGATACTATATGGTTAAAAAAAATTTAAATTCATTTTAACAATTCCATAACGATATAGTTTTCCTATGATCTAGTTAATGAAGGGAAGTATTAAGAATGAATCTTCTGTCTTTGAGCTTCTGTAATTGTTAGTTTAGGCTGATTGATTTACCATCATTAAACTGTTGGAGTAAGTTGCAATTAAGAAGTATGCATTCTTAATGAAACGATCTAACTACAACTGCTTCAAAAAGAAATACAACCTCTTAAAGATTATATGCCATTTGTTATTCACTATAGCAATGTGTGTGACTGCGAGTGTGTGTTCAATATACATAGACTTTTGAAGAATATTTTCATGTATACTGTTCATTTTATTTTTCTGTTGTGGAACATTAGCACATCTTTTGAGAAACTCTTATTTCCATTTTAGATGTACATTATCATTTTGCACCCACATAAGCAGAGTTAACAGTAACAACCCCAACACTTCATTACAGTAGATCCATGCGTTTGAAAAGTGCTTTCTTCAGTAAAGTATTTAATTTATTATCCTTCAACGTATTTTGAATAAAGGGTGGAGGTGTTCACGTGCAAATATCTGATCTGACATATGCAAGCCTTCTGGGATTCCAGATCTAAAAATATGCTCCTCTCATTTTCCACATTTTAACATTACATTCAGCATTATTGGTAGAAAGATTTATGGTTATTTTAATAAAAATGATAAGTACAAATTAACTTCATTTTTATGATATAGGTACATCAATCAATTTTAACACAAGTCTCCTACAATTGATATTGTAATTATTGAGTAGCTGAAGGATCAAAATGATCTTCGTTTTTATTTTCTTAAGTTGGGGGTGGAGGAAAGTCAGACGATGCCCTCTGTAGATTTACTACCCCTCAGCCTATCCCCTAAAAAGTGAGAATTAGGGTATTTCTACACTTGCAGAGTTTTTGTGCTGTCAATTTCACAGGTGATAGGGAACCAGTGAAAGTAAAGTGCTGGTTTGTGTACATTGCTCTAGGGCAGCTATCACATAGTGCAGTTGTCTTCACTTTGATAATGGGCCTTGTGGGCGGGGGAGAGGGAGTGATCACAGGGCATCCTGAGTCCCTCACAGCCTCCTCTCTCCAGTAACTGATCAGCTCCACTAGCTCTGAATTGCTCCAAGCAGGGGATTCTTTGCTCTGTAGAGTAGGCATTGTCACCTGGCCAGATAAGTGAGCACTTGCCAAGGAAACAGGAAGGGGAGTTTCAAAGTTCCAGAGGCTTTACAGGGAAGTGGTGGATGTCTGTTAACCTGGCAGCAGAGCTGCTGGCCAGAGTGGTCACCTAGGCACTGTGGGATATCTTCCAGAGGCTAAAAGCTGTGTAAACAGGAGGAACATGTCTTCACTTGCACATCACCTCAAAAGCATCACCTGTAAGAGCTGTCTGCCTCTTGTGGAGTGGCTTTCTTTTTGCCCTGAAACTTCTGCATTTCATTGCAAAAAGTCATTAGCAACTGTAGACGCTCCTATGCTTTTTGCGCAAAAAAGGGACTCTTTCCACTTTAAATGGCAAGTGTAGGCATGCCCTTAGAAATTAACTTTTGTTTTTCCCCCAGTAAAAATGTATATTGAATATTTCTTAGATCATAACTGAAATGTGTATGTAGGGCACATTTGCAAACTTGCATAAGTATAAAAAGTTACTCTAGATAAGTAATTAAAATAAAATGAATTTGATGTCTTGTTTGTAAATAGTATCTTATTAACTGTGTCCCAGAAATGTAAAAGTGAGATGTTCTTACAGCTTTGACCAGAATTGTGACATGGTGTAGTAGGCCATTTGAGGCGTTCTGCTAGCGGCCTTGTGGTCCTATAATCCTCTGCCCCAGAAAAGGAGAAGTGAAGTGGGTCCTCCAAGTCTGCCTAGAATGGCTACTGCTTTGCATGCCATTAGAGCACAGAAGGCTCAGATAAAAGTAGCAGCAGGGGCAGAGTAGGTCAGTTGCTGTCTGGGACCAGAAGACGAGGAAGGATTAGATGGCTATGAAACTCCACAGATAAAGATATAGGAGGGAGACCCTGCTGAAGCAGGGAACAGAGAACCCAAGGACCATAATCCTACCATTATGGGTACAGGTGATGGGACAGAATGGGAAGCAGGCCAGGGAATGCATCAGCAGAAAATATTAAAGGAAACAGCATGTGTTTTTGCTATTTGAAGGGTCCCTGCATTGAGACCTGGAGTAGGCCCTGATCTCCCCACTAACATAGTTGCCAAAGCCCTGAGAAGAAGACAAGTTTTGTTTAGAAACTCAGAAGAGCTAGAATTTTAAGGGCTTAAAGATGGGTCTGAAGAGCCTGCAGAGGACCCACCATTTGTTGGACTTGTTTCCCTGAAAAGGGGACTGGACTTAAAGGATTGACCTAGCTGGGGAAATAAGAACTGTTAAAAGTGAAGTGTCTCCAGGGTGAAAACCCAGGGGGCACTGTTCTATATGTGGGTAGGCCAGGTCTGAGAGCTAGCATAAAAGGGCATAAGGATTGAGTCCAGAGATAAGATAAAGACTTTAACAATGGCACAGGGTCAGGCCCCATTGGACCTTTTACCCTGGAAGGGTTTTTGTTAACATATTTTAAACAATAAGTGATTTAGTTAGTGGGATGAGTCAATGTAGACCCACCTGACAAGGTTAACATTGGTGGGGCACCAGGAACACAGAGAGAGAGTGTACAGGTTCGCACCCAAACAACAGGAGGTGCTCATGAGAGGTGAGTGTGTCCTGTCACAGGAACAATAGGTTAAAATAGGATATAAACTGTTAGATGAAATTTCTCAGGACCATAACTGGGGTGAGATGGTCAAGTGAAGAAGAAATGCTAATTATAGTAGAACAGGGCAATGACCACTAGACATCAAAATAAGATGGGAGGATTTTATTTTTTCACATATGACGGGGGATCTCCATTTTTCCTCATTCATGACTGAGACAATCAGAACCCTGAGGCAGATCCTCAGCTTCTGTTTTCAGCATAGCTCCACTGAGGTCACAAGAGCTATGCTGATTTGCGAAGGTTGCCAGACACTCAAGCAATCTCAAAATATCACTGAAAAAGACTGGGGGACTGTTGAGTTAAAGGCAGGCAATTCCTGCTCACAGTCGAAAGCTTGTACTTTACTTTCTGCGGAACATGGTAAAGAAGAGTAGAGCCATCCATGCTGTATATCCCAGAGTTCTTGTCTACAGCAGAACTGCTGCTTGGAAGAAGTCAGTGTGCAGCCCTCACTAGCCTCCAGCTATACATGAAAAAAGCTGACGTACTTAAAATAGTAGAAGACACCAGTAGGTCACTGAAGTGTTTGCTGCTCCTTCAAACTATTATTCAAGGGAGCACTAGGCAGGGATGCTGTCTAGCTGCTTTGTGGATGTACCTTCATGCCGTCTTACTATATGTACAGCAAATGTAGCAAAAGAGGAGGAATTTGCCCTAGGATAACTATATGAAAAGTAAACTAGCCAAAAATCATTGTGACTGGAGGAAAAGGTGAAGCCTCATTTCTGCCAGTTGAAAACTGTCATTTTTACCTCACAAATCAGACTGAGCTATGAAATGGTAGATTTCCACCTATGAAAAATTAATAGTTTTGCCTAATACAAGACTTTCACCAGTTTCATTGTGAATAGATGTTTATGGCAGCAATAAAATTTAAATTTGAATCACATTTGTTAAACTGTATGAAAACTCTCTTTGTACTTGGAAGAGTGATAGTGGCACAGAGTTCTAGACTTGAAGGGAAAGTTACAGATTCAATTTGTGTTCATGAGTGTTTGCACCAGAAACCTGATCTGAAAAGTACGTACTTCAGGAATGTAAAACACCAGTGTTCCATACAGCTAGAGTGACTAGATATCCCAATTTTATAGGGACAGTCCTGATTTTGGGGTCTTTTTCTTATATAGGTTCCTATTTACCCCTCAGCCCCCTGTTCCATTTGCTTGATTTATAGTAATGGCCGAAAAAGATCGAGCCATTTGTACAAAAAGTTCAGTAAAGAAGCTGGAGTAGTGGAGTCTACACTCCAGTAAATTCACAGTATGTATAATCTACAAAAACAATATTGTAATATTTGAAGACCTGTAGTTTAATATAGCAAGCACATACTTCAAAAACTAAACTTCATTAATTTACCTTTCATAAAAAGCTACATTTTTGGAATTTATTTCATTACCGTTCTTACTATAGTAGTAATGTATCATAAGAAAAAAGTTTTGTTATGGTGAAAAATTACAATTTTATCTTAAGACTATTATAATTTCACTATACTTACTACTGTATTTTCCACATTGTGGTTCTACTATAAAGACTATAATTCTAATATTTTTGGGTTTTTTGCTCTGGATTTTCTATACTGTCAGACCCTGCAGCATCTAATTTAGCCTGAGTCCCAAGGTACTGCTTGCATGTGCTGATGTAACAACTCAGTTTCCGCAAACTTTCAAGCAGGCAATCTGATTCATTATACTTTACTGTTCAGCCATTTTGGGTTAGAGTTAGTGTAAAGTGCTTTGAGAGTTTTCACCTGGGTAACATGGCCTGTTGCCCTGGGAAATATACAGAATTAAACTTTCAGTATTTCTTGGAAATGGTAAGCTGTCTACCTTACAGCAGTTAAGCCCTAAGGTGTCTGATTTCCACAGCAGTGACAACGAGAAACCAAAGACCAGTTTACAATAATTACAGGTATGTCAAAAACAGTACTACATTACTAGCACATTTAAGTATCTCAAGGGTTTGTTCTACTTTCAAATTGTCTAACTGTTTATGCATCTTCCTGCCAGTAGGAATCCTGAGGTAGTCATGCCTGAACCCCTCATCAGTGGGACCGGGGGGTTGGTTCCAGGACACAGGGAATTTATAGTGTGCACTAGTGCTGCACACCCTACTTTCAATTTCAGGACTGTTTACAGTCCTTGCAGTTCTAAGAGGGTCCTGTGATTGCAGTGGTGAAGAGGGAGCCATGTTTTAAATCAGTGGTTTTCAAGCTTTTTTTCTAGGGACTCAGCTGAAGAAAACTGTTGATGCCTGTGGCCCAGCGGAGCTGGAGTTGAAGGATTTGAGGTGTGGAAGAGATCAGGGCTAGGGGTAAGGGTTGGCGTGAGGGCTGTGGGGTGAGTCTCGGGATGAGGAGTTTGGGGTGCAGAAAGGGGCTCTGGGTTTGGGGGGTGGGGCTTGGCCGCTGGCTGGGCCACTGTTTTAAATAAAGGACATAAAATGATTTCATGGAATTCAGTGGGACTGTTCATATTCCTTAAGTTTAAGCATGCTTAGCTACTTCACTGGATTGGACACAGAGTGCTCAGCACCTTGCAGAAATAAGTCTTTAGCATGACATTTGTGCAGCATTTAGGATTGGTCCCCAGTTCTAAAGCTTGTTTGCTTTCTTAAGGAGGAGACGTTAGGAAGTCTCTTCAGAAAAAAAATATAGCATGTTCGACTTACCATGATTTTCATAGCAGTTTTTTTATTCCTGGTTGTTTTGATATAGTCAGTTATATTAGCCACTGAGACACTCTGACCAGCTTCAATTATTTATCAGCCTTTGAAATGTTAAACACAGATACAGTAGGTTTCTCCTATCATTTTGAAGTAAGTTATTAATGTGTTTATGGCATTAAAAATGAGCTACTTATACTAAGCCCATGATCTGAGATTCAGGATAACTTATCTTGTCCTGTGAATTATATGGCAAGAAAAACTGATAGTCAATAGGCTTATCAACAGATACAATTACTGGCAACTCTTTTAACAGATGAACAAAGCTACAGCTTTGCAAGTAGAATCTGTGCCAAACAACTAGAATTTGATAACCGAGCCTCTCAAGAGCACATTGAAGGTCAGCATATATGTGGATGAGACCTATGGTATAGCAAACAATTTATTGGATGATTCAGCAACACTTCTCAAGTAGTATGTCATTCATCATTGTTACAACAACTGAGAGGTATAAATGTGATTAATTTGTTTCTACTATTTTGAAGATTTGGAAACATATATCATTTTTGTTCATCAGACAACTCATTTATGAAGAAGAGAAGAGCAATAAAATCTCTGTATTTAATAGCAATATAATTTTAAACTCACCTTTCATTCTTATTGTCAGTCTTTATATTTTATTTACCTTTTTATATGATCAAAATATATACTGTATGTAAAATCTTCACAAATCTAATATTTAAATATATGGAGACAATCTCCGTTTAATATCAATTTCGTATTTATAACTTTAGAAGACATCATTAAGAAAGCAATGGGTTATGTAAGCCACACACTTGAATTTCCCTCTGTCCCACAATATTGGCTTGGCAGTCATGTCCCATTAAGAGGAATGGGGGAAGGAGTGTGGGGGTGATAGGAGGAGGGGAATGATGTGGTCACTCGAACTATCTCCTTCTGTCTGCATGTGGCCAGACTCTCGTTCCTGCTAATACTAGGGTCATCTTCTGTCCTCAGTTGCTGCTGTGTAAAATAGCATCTGTACACAACAAAACAGTAAATACAAATGGCACCATAAGATAAGTCCTTGTAGGTAAATACCACCTCATCCTGCACATGCATGGAGCATCCTATTCCCAGCAGACTAGTGGTGGTCAACTGCAAAGTGGGGACTGGGAGGCAAGATTTAAGGTGCCCACACAGGAGTTCTGCACGGGGTGGAGATCCACTCTGAAGCAAGTTGCTCTGAGTGACTCTGGGTGATTTTGAAGGCTATAAATGTGGGAAAGGCTGGCCTACTATGACCACGAGTATCCATATCCTGCCATGAGCCCCCTATTCCCTTCCCCCCCAAAATCACAGAAGGATGCAAACTAGGCATAGGCTAGTTGATCTGAGATGTGCAGTAGCACTTACGGAGTGGCTCTGCTGTTTCTCTGAAGTCCAGTAGGAAGATTTCTACTGCCATTCATGTAGGATGTATGGAGAGCGTGAGATTACAGTGTTAATAAGTTTTGTTACAGGCTTTTGTAAAGGAACGTGCTGAAGATAAATGACTTTTTTAGTAAATCCTTCTTCACAAGAGAATTATGTAAGGGATAGGCAGATCTCAGAAAGTTCAGATAATAAACCAAGAGTTTGAATGATCATCTGAAACTCTTGGATCTGCAAAATTGGGAAAGAAATCTGTCATACTTTTTTCCTCCGAGATATTTGATATGATGTGCTTCTGACTGATCTGGTAATACCACTAATTTTTGAGGCATTATTTCAGCTGTTCCAGACACCGCAGAATCATACAAAGAAGTATCATACAAATATTAATTAAATCTATGATCGCTGAGTTTAGTTTGGCTTTACTAAGTCTTAATATTCTGCAGCAAGAAGAGAATTTTTACTTTTGCTTGATACAAATTTGACACTTGAGATAAATTCTACTTTCTTTAAATGACACTTCCTTGCTCAGTTTGAACAAGTTAGTCCAGCACTTAGACATGTCCCTTTAGAAGTAAAAGCTTAGTACATTAAAAAATCGCAGCTTAATGGAGATTAAGAAGGGTTCCTAAATGCTGACAGTTTCCTTGCAATGGAGTAATCGTGGACTTCTATTTGAGACTGACATGATTATAACTTTCAAAATGAGGGCGAAGAAAAACCAATTTTGATTTTAATCAGAAAATGTATTTTCTGGGTTAAGTTCTGTAACTCTGAATCATAGTGATAATAAAAAATAAGCTCAGCGGGATCAGACCGACAGTATGGTGGAAAAATACAGCTGTCAGGGCTTTACTTTAGCTATATTATGGAGTCATCACTAACACCACCTCAGGTAAGTGTTACTTCCATCATAAACACCATTTTTAGGGAGTTTGCCTCATCATTTCCATTTTCATCAAGCTGAAACCTTGCTTTGTCTCTCTTTTTTGTGAAAGTGCATTTTAAAAATATGTATTAGTATTTCAAATAATGCCAATAAACTGTAGCAATTGATTATCATTGATCAAAAAGGAAATTAGTAATGTACAGCCTTAAAAGCTACTTTTCCATTCTTAAGGAAAATAAGAGTACACAATACAGAGACAAAGCATTAGAAAGGATAAATTGGTTGAACAATAGAAAAGAAAGTCACAGGGAACTTGGGGTGAAGAGAAATGAGAATGGTAAGACAATCTAGGCTTTGGCACTGGGACAATATTTGACACAGATCTGTTCTGGGAATGGACGAAATTAGATCTTTTTAAAAAAAGGTTTTAAAGAATAGACTTTAAATGTAAAACAAATCTTTAATGATAACACTACTACCAAATGCTAATACGGTACATTAGTCTTGTTTCC
Source organism: Dermatemys mawii (assembly GCA_007922305.1). Classification (NCBI taxonomy): domain Eukaryota; kingdom Metazoa; phylum Chordata; order Testudines; family Dermatemydidae; genus Dermatemys; species Dermatemys mawii. Next base: position 10,979,467 of record ML677377.1, read on the forward strand.
ATTGACCCAGTTAAATCAGTTTTTAGTCTGAGTGCCAGTAGTTTGGATCTATTTACTCTTTCTTCACACACACTTTACATCTTCACAGTTGTCTTCAGATGATGAACTTGTACTAGTTTACATTTCGTTGCTAAGATTTGTTTATAGAGTTTCCTCTTATTGAGATGAGACTCCATTAAGTAGATTTTACTGTTTTTTACATAACAGTTTGAAAATCAACTTCCCAAAGTAAAAAATAAAACGAGAATTTAGTGAACTCTTTCAAAAGGTTTTTATAATTAGGCTTCAGGGAAGATTAAAAATCAGAGCTGCATTAGAGCTGACAATTTGGCAATCAGATTTGATATAACAGAATACATGACCTGAATCTATCACAAAGAATTAAGAAAATATAAATGATTCACTTATGCCCTTTATGTTTCAGTATAATTTCAAAACTTTATATTTTAATAGACATCCTTTACAATATCAGTTGTGATGTGGGAAGCAGAAATCAGCTACATTGTAAACACTATTTGTTTTAAGGACTCACCATTTTGGAGTACTTTACAAGTGAAATATAATCAGAATAAAAAGACTGTGCATGCTAATGTCATAATGTGTACCTTAGTAAAGTGACTTGATTCAGCATCCATTCTATATTGACCTTATAGTACCCACTGTAGCTCTGAATTGTCACATAAAGAGAGATTCATGCCATTAATCATTGTCATCAGGTTTAAGCATATCCTGACTTTAAATTGAAGCTCCATAATGCAATACTGACTAGTCCTCACAAGATTTCAGGGTGTCTTCTCTTTAAGTAATGCAGTGACTTCACCTCAAAACACTCTAAGGCCTCAATTCTGCAGAGCCTTCTTTAATTTTATGCATTGTGAGTAACCACAGGAAGGGAAGCTGAAGTGTGCAAAATTCAGCACATGCATAAGTCTCTTCATGTTTGCAACCTAAAACTAAATGGTATAATTATAAATAAATCATATTTGAGAGAGAGAAATCAGATTTAAACAAAATACATTTCTTGTTACCCTAAAATTATTTATCAGGGGAGTCGAGCTTTATTAGGGTAGTACTAGTGAAACCATCTTATAAAAATATCAGCAAAAATTGACTAGATTATATTATTTAGGTGTGGTGTAAGTATTTAAAAAATATTTACCATTGGAATTATGTTGAAGGACTATTTATATGCATGTATGAGCATATGCCATAGGCAATGATCATTTGCCAGCTTGGATATTATTTTAGCTTTTGTTACATTATAGGAAAAGGCTACAGTATTGACAACATCCCAGCAAAAATGATGGAATTTGGAGGAGAAATAGTAGTAGATGTACTCACCAAGATCTGGAAGAATAGTGAGTGGCCCTCCACATGGACACAGTCACCAATCCACACTTTCCCAAAGAAAGGCAACCTGCAGTTGTCAGAATTACCAGACCATAAGCTTACTTAGTGATGTTGAAAGTCAGAGTGAAGAGATTGAAGCCGCAAGTGGAGAATATCATTGCTCAAGAACAGTCTGGCTTTTCTGCTGGAAGAAGTACCATAGAACAGATTTTCAACTTTTGTGTGCTATGTGAGAAGTACTTACAACAACAGCAGGACATCTTCCATGTCTTTGTTGACTTCAAGAAGGCGTTTGACAGAGTATGGCACAAAGCTCTCTGGGCAACATTTTTTCCTCTAAACTGGAAAAGTTTTGGTGCATGCAAATACATTGCTCAGCTATGATGAAATGCACTTAACTGTTTAAGCCATTTGACATTTCTAGCTAGCAATTCATTGACTCTGAGTTTTGTAAATCTATGTTGCCTCTCAGATACTGCATCCTTAAGAAACAACTTTCCTGCAGAACTCTTGTCAATTGAAGTGAACTAACTAGTACTAGCCTCGTGATACTTAAGTGGGATTGGTTTAGTGACATCATCAGTAGTACCATCTATCAAAGTTCATCATCAGTAGTACCATCTACCAAAAGGATTGTAAACCCTTTTAGAATCTCTATTCCCTGGAAAGGGGGGTCATCAAATATTAATCCTAGTTTGTGGATTAACTGGCCAAGCTCCTTCCCTATATTCTTGACTGCATCATATCTGATCTGTCCAACATGGTATAGGAATGCTTAGCATTCAGAGTTGAATTTCGATCCTCTTATCACAATCTGTGGGAAGAAGCTGCAAACATTATTATAACTCCTGGAAAGGTTCATAACAGAGCTGCTCCCTATTAATTTTTATAACTGTCACTCTTTGCTCTAACAGTGATGTTTTTTTCCAGATCAGTTTAAAGGGGGGAGAGCAAGATTTCAGGAAGATATGCTTACTTGTGTGTAAGGGGAAATCTCTCTCCAAAGACAATCTTTTCTATTCCCTATCATATTCTGGAGCGACTGTGCTTGATCACACAGCAAACTGGATGGCCTCTGTTGCTACTCTTTTTCCATAATATCAAAACATTGGTATATTTGTAAGTCCTTTTCTCACTTTAGTGAATGTGGATACCATTCTTATCACTCTTAAATGAATGTATTGCTAGTGCAGCTCTCTTTTCTGAAGGAACTGTCAGTTTTATCACAAGTACCACTTCTTCAAATTCAGCTTCATTCCCCAATCTGCTAGCTTTTTAGAATTCCCAGTAGGAATCTCATATTTGTTTCTTTCCTCTCTCTGACAAATCCTAAAACACAAAAACCCTATTTCCCCATAATATATTTTATCTAGGCAACTGTATAGCATGTACACTGTGACAAATGCATCTTGTCATCCATTGAAATGATAGCAACCCCTAAGCTAGTGGGACATTACTGCACACTTATTCTCCTTGGGATTGCAAACTCTCTTTTATCTCACAAAGTCCTCAGCTATATTCTCTTTCAGCACAGAAATTTTTTCTGTACATTGAAATGGTGCTTCAAAATGACCATTACGTGCTGAAATAAAATACTAAATTTTTCAAAATTTGCCAAGAAAATTTACTCTTTGCCATAAGAGATGATAATACTTTGCACTTCATCCAAAAATTGCAGAGCACTTTATAAGTGTAGGAAATGAGGCACCAAGCAGTCAAGTTACAGTGAGAATGGAATCCCAATCCTGTCCTCTAAGTGATACTGACTTCCCTCTGATAGATTATTTTGTTCCTCAACACTACGCTTTAAAGCAAAACTATATCAATTTCTTTCAAACAGAGCACTGCACAGCATTCTCAGTTACTAAGATACATTCTTAATAATATCTGTAATAGCATCTGTTCTTAGTATTATACTTGTAATACTGTTCACAAAATTTCATTACCATTTTTTCTGCATTTATTTTAAATAAATTTTATCTTAAATACTTACATATTCTAAAGTATATTTTGAGAGACAATTTCAAAGGCGCAAAGGAGAATTAGGAACAAATCAATGTGACCTGGGCACATAACTCCTTTTTGTGTTTTTTAAAATCTAGATATTTTATGCTTAATATTTCCTTTATTTTCCAGCTCAACATGACAGATAATGAGGCAAATGGCTCAACAATGTAAGACCCAATATTCAGAAATATTGGGTTAGAAAATGGCTCGGTTGAATTATTAGTTTAAAATTGATAAAAATATCTGTATTTTAATATCCACTACCAGCAATTGGAATCAGTATTAACATTAGCCCTGGCAGAAAGAGTTTCAGAATTATTTCTTATCCACATTAATGAACCTTTATTATAGAAACCCTGAGGTATTTTATATCTCACATGGAAGAATATAATTAGACACAAATTGATGAGCCTATTCTGTTGCAAAATTAGAATTTATAACAGACGGTTCTGAACCCATTGTCTGACTGATATTATCCCTGGAAAAGCATCTGCAGGTGCTGTAACTAATACTCTAAAATAATCTGTAACCAATCTTCACGACATTTCCCATTTCCTGGTATACAAACCATTATGGAGGCAGCCAGGTTGAATTCTTTTAACAGCTTTTACTAAACACTATTGAACATCTAATGACCTTGACAAAATCATCTTCATTAGAGCCAGGAGTACTAATCTACTTTGTCTTAGTGATGGTATTGGTTAGCAAAATGTGTTTGGTGGTAGTATGTATTTTGGGGGGAAAAATCATTTCAGATATGTTTTCCTCATTCTGTTTTTTTTATTTTTATTTGCTTTATATTTATTTAGATACTCTTCTCTAATTGTGTTTAAGTGATCTAATTATTTATTATTGTACTAACATAGCACCAAAGGCCCAAGTCATGGTCCAGAACCCCATTGTGCTAGGCTCTGTACAAACCACAAACCAAAAAGATTTTCCCTTTTTTTGATACCATGGTGCAGTTTTGTCCAATCTAAATCTACAGTTTCAATTTCTTTCAGACTATCAAAAACAGTCCAAGACAATAACAAATAGTACTGGTGTTTTATTACATTTAAAGGTTATGCACAGAAGTAAAATTATGAGTGTGTTAAAATAAAGTATTTGAAGTGCCTAGAATATACAAGTTGTCATCACCTAGAAGTACTGTATTGCTTCAGTTTATTTTAGGACCTGCATGTTACTGGAGTCAGAAAATATTGGGTGCTGGGGGAGAGATTTCTCAGTTCTTTTCCTGAAAGAATAGTTTGTGGAGAAACTTGTGTGTGCCTGTCCTGACAGTTTAACCGAAGGCTGAGTTTTATGCCTCCTTTATGTACACAATATTCTAAGAGCAAAAGAACTGGTACAGGGATATCTGGTTTACAAAAGAGTAATCAACATTGCTTTAACTTTTTACATTAAATCTTGCATGGCAATCAAATTTGCATCCAATTTAAAAGCTATTTTCCCTCATCTACATAGGTGAGCCTGAACCAAAACCCCATTTCCACATCCATGAACCTGTTTGTGGGGGAGATTAAAATCTCTGTCTGGATCTGAATTTTACAAGCCTATCTTTATGATGGGCTGAAGCAAAATACAATTGCAAAATGCCATGTCCTTTGGGGTATTTGACTTCAAACTCTGAAGTCAACTGTAAAAAGAATCCTGAACCAGAGTTTTAAAGGTTGGGTGAGCCATGGAATACATACGATTGTGAAGAAACTTTTCTAACTTATTTAGATATCAAAACTAACTTTAATTGGCTCACTCTACCTTGATACTGGTGCTTTCAAGTGAGGCGTTATGTTTTTCAACTTTCTATGAAAGTTTTATACAACATCTGGTTAATTAAGAAATAAAACAAAACGAAACCCAACAACCCTAACTTATATCAGTCTTTGCATACAACTTTCCTAACCTCTCTCTCTCTTTCCCCCCCCCCCCGCCCCAAAAAAAATCTATATAGGACATGCTAGCAAAAGAATTTGGATAGACAAATTGCCTTAGGGATAGGAGTTCAACTGGAAAAGAGGATCAACAACCTCAGTCTGGAGCATGATAAACAGTATCAAAGAAATTTTCTTTTCATTTTGCCTCAAACCAGTCAGGTTAAAAAGAATACAGATTTAATGGGGATAACTATCGGAGAAAATGAGAGAGAAGAGATGTTATGCATATATTGTGGACGTGTCTAGTCATTATGAATTACCAAATAATCCTTTGGTAATCCTCCTGGGGCTTCCTAGCAGAAATGATCAATTCATTTTGTGTGTGGATTTAATCTCTCATCTCCTAGTAGCTGCTTGGCTAGATATGGCTTCTCACTGGGAAAAGATAGCTCTTTAGGAATGGGTTCAAAAATATGGGAGTTCCATATACATATTCCATGTGATTATTGTTTGTTCTAATTTGGACAAAGTGCACTTACCTGCAAGTGACAAAAACAAACACAGCACCTGTCCAATTTTTTTTTTAATATTAACATTTGATAGACATGCCTGACTAGTTAAATATATGTAATCAGATATTTTCCTCAATATAATACCACTAGAAACAGCATGTCATGCATGTAGGAAAGATGCTTACTCTCTAATATGATAATACCCTATTACATAGAGAGACCTGATGATTATATTGCATAATGTTTCTCTAAACCAGTATTTTTCAACCTGTGGTCAGGAGTCTGCAGACTATGCCTAAGCTATCCAAAGGGTTCTGCCCCTCTATTTGGCATTCTAACTGCTATGGCTACTTGCTTCTCATGTACCTGTGTTTTAAATAAATATACCTAGCTTAAGCTGGGGAACCATGGCAAGACCACAGCTTGGCTTGATCAGGACACACAAGTGAATGAGGACAGATGCAGGGAAGGATTTTAAGCAGCAGCTGCAACTTCATTACAATTTAACTTGGGAGAGAGACTCTGTTCACACATTTCCCCATACCAGGCATTTAGATGGTTCCCACGCAGGGTTTACAAGATATCCATTATATAGCCCTAAGTCTGGGTAGATTCTCCACTGCCTACCGAAGGATTCCACTTGCTCTCCTGAATCCTGTCACCTTCCTCCCTTGCAAAAGGGACAGACATCATCAAAGTGGGATCCTCGTCTGAAAAGACTACAGGTTTCTTTTTTCCCCCCATAGACCTGCATTCCACCAAGAAAACCCCATGTGTCTTGTTTTCTAGTTGCTGGCCCTTTTAGCTGCCATGAACAAATGTCATGAGTAGGGCTGTCAAGCGATTAAAAATATTAATGGATCAATTGTGCTGTTAAATAACAATAAAATACCATTTATTTTAAAGATTTTTGGATATTTACTATATTTTCAAATATATTAATTTCAGTTACAACACAGAATACAAAGTGTGCAGTGCTAACTTTATATTTTCATTACAAATATTTGCACAGTAAAAAACAAAATTGTATTTTTCAATTCACCTCATACAAGTCCTGTAGTGCAATCTCTTTATCATGAAAATTGAACTTATAAATGTAGAATTATGTACAAAAAAACTGCATTCAAAAATAAAACAATGTAAAACTTTAGAGCCGACAAGACCACTCAGGCCTACTTCTTAGTCAGGCAGACTACGTCAAATCATTCAGACAAACCAGGTTGCTTACAATTTGCAGGAGATAATGCTGCCTGATTCTTGTTTACAATGTTACTTGAATGAGAACAAGCATTCTCATCACACTGTTGTAGTTGTCATTGTAATATATTTGTGTCAGATGCACTAAATATTCATACTTAATAAATTTCTATTGGTGTTTTATTGTTATAAATGTGATTAATCACAATTTATTTAATCATGATTAATTTTTGAGTTAATTGTGTGAGTTAACTGTGATTAATTGATAGCTCTAGTCACAAGTTGTGATGCACTGACACTCATAATTTTCCTAAATTCTTTACCCATTTAATCGGTGTCTCCATGATACTATAAGCCAAAAAAAAAAAAACAACCACCCAAGAACCCCAAAACAAAACACTAGATCTCAGCCAATTTGGCTGTGACGGCACATCTTCATTTCTGAACCCTTGATCAGTTACACTCTCAGCAACCTGAAAACACAGTTTCCATACCATGTAACTAGAGGGAAGGATGATGATTTCAGCTAAAGATGGTACAAGATGCCTGAAAAAAACTGGGCCACCGTTTAAATAAATGATTGTAGGAAGAAAAAACCAATGCAGCTCACAACTCTCAATGGCAACAGGGCACTCAGGGAGAATATAGAGAATCCCTATATGCATTCCCCTTTAACCTACAAATGCCCAACAGCTTGCAGATCCAGTCAGATTACTTTTCCGCTAAATTAGAAAGGTTCTAAAATACTTGGACACATTTTGCAAAAAAAAAAGGATAAAGTTAGGATTATTTTTTGTTTTATCTGTAGAGGTATTTTGTGGAACCTGAAAATGACAGCATTATAGTTAAATCATTCTGTTTAAAGAAAATCATAAAAATAAGACTTGGCATTTATCATCTGAGTGCTTTATGACCATTAACTAGCCTAATTCTCACAACATCCTGCAACATCGATAAATGAGTATTCTTATCCCCATTTTATAAAACAGAAGTTGACTTACTCAGTATCAGAGGAAGAGCCAGCATTAAGATTTAGGAATTTGCCACTACTTTTCTGTACATTACCCATACATGCAAACAGAATTTAAAGAAAACAAATGGTAAAAGAGACTTAATTAAAATTATCTGGCATTGCATGTGTTCCAATGTTCCTCACTGGATTGATGTACAATATATTGTTAGAAGAACTTGTCTTTCTCTGAAGTAAAGCAGATAAAACTTCAAGTTCATTCATGCATCAGAAAGTTTTCATGGTAAGAAGGCCAGTATCCCAGGAGATACAAGGAAAGGTATGGGAAGATAGATTAGCTGTTCCATATATGCAAATAGAACTATGTATGTCCTGTATACATTAATGTTATTTGCATTGACTTTCTACCAGAATTGGACTCATGTCTTTTTTTCTCTGTACTTGGACATCAATAGAATTGTGCTGACCAGAGTGAAAAGACTACTTTTAGTAGGCTTACTGAAAAATTAATGTTCTTTGGGAAAAGCAATCTAATCAGGAGGAAAAAATACTGTAATGGATTTCAAAATATGGATTTGTACCTCAAAAATATGCATTTTTCTTCCGTTAAAGCACTCAAGTGGTAGACAACTGCTCTTTTCAAAATCAGTGGAAGACTAGAGCTTGCAATTAAAATTTATCGTACAAAATTATTAGTGTGATCTAAACAAATATTTCCAGAAGATAAATACAGTAGTATATTAAGGCATATCTCCCTGCCATAATTGTAAAAATCTTGCAGAATTCTGCATCACTTACGGTGTCCTTATCTGTTCCAAGACATTTCCACTCACCTGTATTCTGCATCTTGGATCTGTAGAGTGCCCTTAGAGAGAGTAATTATCTTAAGGAAAATGTTCTGAAGGAACTTAAATATCAAGAGTTGAATAAACAGTTTATTGTTGTAGATTTAGAACTGTTAGGCTATAAATCTTTGCATTGAATAATTGGGCCACACCATTTGCAGTACATGCACTCAATTTCATCCTTTTCTCCTGATTTTTTAAAAAAATTTAATACTTCCTTGTGTTCTGAAATGTATTCTGATACAGATTTTCATTTTCTTCTCATTTCAGTGTCAAATCTTCAAACCAGTGTCTGCTAACAGCTTAAAATGTGTACATGGTGGGCATGAGATTCATCAGTACGATCAGATGCACACTCACTTCAACGCTTGCATGCATGCCTGTTTGTTGTGTGTATCTTCTAGACTAATACATAGTTTTAGTTCAACAGCAGCTTTGCATATACACACAGGTTAACGTATTATCATACCTATATCCCATGCAATATATTGTATTTTCCTAATAAAACCAATGTTATATATTTGAATGATACACAAGTAGAGTGAAAATCAGAAAAAAAAGGAACTATCTTTTGTAAAATCTGGGGATTTTTCATTAAAAATAGTTTTAAAATGAAGGGGCTTTTCGATAATATAGTGGAAGGCTGAAGTGTAGCAATTTTTGTATCTGTCTTTAAAAGATACTTGAGGTTATTGTGAAATTAAAGGCAATTGATTCTTAATTAAGTACCCAATTAAGTACCCAACTGATTCAATAAATCAGTTGAAATAGTAATTAGCGACAGTTATAAAATACTGTACCTAGATTGACAAGGTAAAATAATCACAAACCAGCATGGCTTTTATAAATGAAAATCACTCCTCTCTAGCGAGTACTCTTTTGTGTCTGCCACCCAAGAAGGACAGAAAAGAAACTAGCTGATACTATTCATTTGGACTTTCAACAAATCTTTGACAAAGCTCTTCACAAGGGGCTATTTTGAAAACTTTGGCACAATGGGGCAAGAGGAAAATATTGTCATGGGTTAGGAACTGCCTAGCAGAACAAAACTAAGTGCATGTTCAATTATCAATTACTTAAAGGTTAAATATGGAGGTCCTAAGGATCTATACTTGGGGCAGTTATCTTTAATATATTAATAAAATAGAAAAGGAAGAAGTAACGAGGTGACAAAATTACAGATGGCACAACTATCTGAGATTTATTCAAAGCTAGATTAAAATGAGGAACTACAGTAGGACCCAACAAAGTTAGGTGAATGGGCAGCATGATGGCAGTTGAAAAACCAGAGTAGGCAGGAATCCCTACCAAATTCCCCTTACAGACCCTCATTCTTCGGAAGAACAGTTCCTCCCCCGACTCCCAAAGATCCCTCTGCCTCCATGTAGTTTCTGAGGCCTCCTGCCCCACTCACTGTTTTTTTGACAGCATTATCAAGGATGCTGCCCTGTGAACCTACCATAAAATTGTTGTACAGCACAACAAATGATCTAAAAGCAACCAATGCAACATCAGGCTATATAAAATTTTTCCTTCTGTTTTTGAGGGTAGGGGATAATGTTCTATGTGTGTTGTGTGTGATGACACTAGATGTCATTTAATACCATATATATATATATTTTACATGAAAATACAGCCATTTTCGCCTCTGTTATAATCTTTATTCTGTTCTGAGTCTAAATGATCAAGTAATGTAGCAATGCTGAATATTTTAAATTGTTGTATACAGTGTAGGTGCAGCCATGTTTGTCCCAGTATATTAGAGATATAAGGTGGATAGGTAATATATTTTATTGGGCTAACTTCTGCTAGTGAGACAGAAAATCTTTCAAGCCACACAGACCTCCTCTTCAGCTTTGCGCAAAAGCTTGTCCAATTAAAGATATTACCTTGCCCACCTTGTCTCTCTCTCTAATATTTAAAATGTTCTTTTCATTAAGAATAGCTCTAAGGTTCTCTTTGGTCTAAAATATAAAAGTTTTTGCTCTGATGCTTTTATCAGTTGGCAAGCTTGGAAACTTTGCTGCTTTTGTGAGCTAAAGATAATTAAGCCGATAATTTGAAACTTTACCTTTAGAATGGGGAAGAACTCAATACTGCAGTTCTCATTTGAAAACAGGACTCCCTGAAGCCTCCTCATTGTTTGTGTTTTGATAGACTGGAGCAGATAGCATACTGAGGGGACACAGTGTCCTTGTAAGAGGTGCCAGTTTCATTGACTCAAATACTATTGTTTTCTGAAGTCTCTGGTAAAGTGCCATTGAGTTCAAATATACCCAATTAATTGTTGAGATCCTTGGATAGAAACACTTACTTGTATTTCTGTTTGAGTTATGAAGATCCCCAAAGGTCTAGCTACTTATTTCCCAAACTTGGATCCATTGTAGGATCCTGATTAAATGAAGACTCATAACCTTTGGCAGTATATGGAAGTGATCAAATGTTTTTAAACAACTGACCCATTCTTTATTTCAGGTTGGCAGAGTTAAATGTCTTTCTTACTCTGTTTTTACTACAGTTACTTTTCCTTTATTTCAAAAATACTAAATGATGGCCATATCAAGGCTAAATTATTATTTATTGTAAATCAAAGCCAATTTTATATTAAATAAACACAAAGTGTGAACATATGAAACTAAAGGTATTTGTTTTTGCATGTATTAGACTTAATAGTAGAAATGAGCCTGAACTAAAAATTTTGATTTCAAAGTCTTTCACTCCTGATCTTTGGTTTGAAATTCAGGATCCGCAATATTGGTCGGCATCAGAAATTCCATGGATGGCCTCAGAAGGTATAACATAATAAACCCAATCCAACCCTCTAATCCCAACACCCCTTAATTTAGGGCTGTTCAAAATCTTGTCTGAAACCTAACTCTGCATAATAACAAATGTGTATTTGTGGGGGTAGAGATTGCACACTGCCTACACTCTTAATGGTTGAATTTGTCCTGGTTACTCTAGTCACTGAAGAAAAGCTCCATGTGGTTGTCGTTTTCCCCACCCTTGCTGTATTCCTACTCCCAAATAGACTCAAGATATTTTACATCTGCATTTACATGTCCAATCAAACACACACTTTTGATCAGACCCTCTTTCTGGGCAAAAGATCATAGTTTAGTATAACAGATACATATCTTAGTGCAAAACGGAATACCACATTCATAAATTCTTTACTTGACTTTTATTTTAAACTCTAACAACCTTCTTAACGCTTCAGTGACAAATAAAATCTACAATATTTGTATAATTGTCCATGTTGGTACAAACTAGGTATGCAGTTGAGACACAAAAAAAGAAAATTTTTATATATTGATTTTTTTTGACTCTCCATTAAATGTCTCATTAACACTTCTGTTTTTCAGTGGAAGAATTAACTATATAACTATTAACTTAATTAGCACAGGTGAAAGAAACACAGTAAATATTTAAAGCAAAATAAAACAGATTGCTTGCTTTCAGTGTTTTAATTTCATGCTTGAAGGAATACAATGCTATCCTCTCAAGACATGGTGACATTTTGGCCTAAGTTGAAGCTATTGATCTTCGAATTTAAAGTTTATGTAATGTCCAAATATTTTAAGTCAAACTGGAAAGTCAATATTAAGAACAATTTAAGTCAAGCATATAGTTTGTAAATGTCACTGAATATTTACTTTTGAATAAATCATCAAATATTAATAGCTGTCTGTTAAGAATTAAATCAGTTAAAAAAACCCTTTATTTCCCAATAGATCATTCTTCTTTGCTTTAGCCTATTTGTGCAAGAAAGAGAGATTAACAGACAAAGATGCAAAAGATTGGAAGTCATCAAACTAGTGCCCTACATGCTACCTCAAACAAAATACATGGTGAGCACACCTTACAAAGTTTAAAAAAAAAAACCATGAGTCAATTAAAAGACTGTCAAAGTGGACAGTGCTGACTGGAGCTGTCATAGTCCCTTTTCGACCAAAGGTTCTGGTTGAAAACCAGATACCTGGCAATCCTAATAATGGACATTATTTATTATGTGACCTATCATTACCACTTAATAACAAAATGTGTCTGTAGGCTCTTAGTGAACAATACATGCTCCCATTTTATATAATAACCCTTAAACTGTATGTGCTCATTTCCTCGCCAAGGTTACCTATTGTAATTGTACCCTGCCATGGCGGGAGTGCTGGAGTGCTATGGCTCTCAAATACACTACCTGGGATTGTGCTAGATATGCCATCACTCACAGATAGGTATTAAAGTTACTTCATCTGCTAAGTCCTATATGTCAGGGACCTGATGGGTCCCAGAGGAGATACTGGCACACAATTTACATCAAAGAATGATTTATTAGATCTGGCAGAAAAGTTTTCAAATAGCTTAGGCTCAGTAGTTTAAATTGTTATTAACAATAATAAAGTATGCTTTGATTTGGATCTTATGAAGTTAGTCCAGTTGAAGGTTATGGTTCCTTAGGCCTATTGCCTCTGAATTCTTTCTTCCACTAGAAGTACTCTGGTATCCTTCAGGTCTCCTGGCTAGATTGTGCCTTTCCACACAGTTCTTCCATAACTATATAGTGTAGCTATTGCCAGCAGGATGCTTTGCCTCTGCTTGTCTGGTGTGCAACTGAATGGCCCATTTTGGGTCACCTGTTCCAGCTTATCATGCTGCAGCTCTTAGAACACAGCTGCCTTCAAATCCTGCACTCTTTCCAGGGCCCCAAGACATCGAGAGTGTGTCTGCTTGCACAGAGTTACATCTGGGTACACGCCTCGTGCTTGAATTTGACTCTATTACCTCAGCTACTGAACGAAGACCCCACATGGTTGACATTTTCCCCATCCCCATTGTCTTTCAGCTGGCCAGCCATCAATCAAAGACAACAATTGTATACTCTTATCTAATTCAGACCTTTGTAACATATTTCTCAATTCTGTAATTTAATGTAGCCAAAATCATCCCAAGGGCTCTGCTATGGTTCCTAAAAAGGTGGACATTGTTGGAGTAAGGGGAAAAGGTAGTGATGCACTGCTCAAGTGCACATGGCCTGAGGCATTGTACTTGGCTAAGACACAATACCTCCAGAAACAGTAGGGAGCACACATGGAGCAGTGATACTTATTATATCTATAGAGTACATGTGGCATGCATTCCCTGAATTGGTGCAACAATGACCACTTGATAATTTGTGACAGTGGCAGCACTGGCGACCCTCTCTCTTACCCTCTAAAGAGATTTTATCCTCAGTCTGGTGCCCTTCATGTTATGATGCAAGGCACATTTGTTTTCCATGCTTATTAAAATCTGGGGAGAATTGAGGTAGGTGGTTTTGAAGCATATGGGATACTAGCTTGTTAGTTTGTTTACGGGGAGAGAGTGACTGGGGTGCTTTGGTTATTGGACTGATACAATTTTGGTGTGAGTAAATGATGGCAGGTCAGCCAGAGCTTTAGGTAGTTCCATTTCTGATTTGAAAACCAAATTAAATAGATTTGTCTTTGCCTCTTACATGGTGCACTTGAGGAAAAGAACTCTGTGCCCCCTCTCTCACCTCTAGCACTCCCAAATACATAGTTGTAAAGTAGTCCTCAGTAGTTACACATGGTTTTAAACCACTGGTATCAAAATACAGCACATTCTCTATCTATGCACATAAGGGAAAAAAATCCTTTACACTTTTTAAAACATTTTTAGAATGAATTTTATAAAGCAAAATCAGGTGAATCCAAGATAAAATGTGAAATTGAAAAGAAAGCAGACTATAGGACTGCAGCAGAGGAGCAAATAGAGTATTCCCACTTATCCAACATCACCAGTAGATACTCAGAATCACCTTTCAATATCAACAACAACAGGCACCCAGTCATACTGGTGAGTGTTACCTGCTCCCAAGTAATCCAGGGGGAAAAGGGAAGTTAAACATGGCAGTTACTAGACATACCCAATAGCTGTTTCTGAAGCTGTAAAGGAAGTTTTCATTGTGGATAACCAACCTGGCTGGTGACCCCCTAATTACTTTTTGAGGATTGAGCCAATCAGACTTGGGGGCAGGGGAGGATGGAGAAGAGGAAAGGAGATTATAAATATAGCTGTTAAATTCAGGCCTGAAGACTTAGCAGCTAACTGACGCAGGGCCAAGAGATGTGCCTGCTCTGAGGGCTGAGCCTTAATCCCTGTAACCATGCTGACTATAGGTCAGTGTTTTTCCAGCTTATATTAGGGAAGCTTGCCACTAGGATAACACTATGTCCACCACAGTATATTTTATGGATATAGAGGGAGCGTAGAGGATGGGGTTTTGTTAGCATTAGCATCTATAGAGCCCTTTAGAATTAGCATTTAGTTATTATCTAACTGCTCTATGATGGGATTCTGGCTCAGTTAAAGCGGATGGAAGGGGCAGCACTTAGTGAGGTAAAGGATGTGAAATTCTTGCTTCACTTAGTTGGGTTTATGGGGTGAAGATGGTGCCCTATACTGAGTGCCTCACAGAGCTGGAAGAAATGGATATATTTTATGCTGATCCCAATGCCTCTATTACTATGAATACAAGCTGTAGACTTATGTTTCACCAGCAAAAGTAATCTATTAACCCAAGTTCTGCAAAGCTGCTAGCTGTGGAGATCCCCAGACTGTTTGCTGTCAGGGTTACAAAGCATTTAAAAGGATCGAGATGCTGCCATTTCTCAAGCTCTGAAGAGTCCAGGTGACACACATTGCATGCTATGGTCACACTATAAAGACTGAGAAGTCATCTCTGAGAGAAGATCATGGGGGCATTTTGAGCTGTATCTTGAAGCATAGAAAATATGCTGAAACCTTAAATTTGAATTCTTATAACAGAAATAAAATGAGGAAAGTCAACATAAAGAACACCAGTATATTTACTGTCTAATCGCTTTTGTTTAAATGTTATTCATAGTATTCCAAACACTCTTTATAGTATTTTATACTATCTACAATATGTCCTGTGTGCATTAGTTTTACTTAAAGAGTGTCGTGCTGTCTGTTTAAAATTGACCAGGGACTGTTACCTTCCCTTTATCAGGGTTTTACGGACAATAGCCCTCAGTTTTAATTGTGTGTAATGTTTTCTGAAAAGACAGATCTGTGGCCTATGCTTCAGCAAAGATTTAAACTGAGGTGCAGGAAGACCGAGTATATAATTTACACAAAATATTGTGTGAGCATCCCCTTATCTCCTCTCTCTCTATCTGTAAAATGCTTGTATATTTGTCCTAATAAAGCCTTTATGTAAATGTGGCGGTGGTGGTGGTTGTGGGTGAGGTGTTGCGATGGTGGGTGAATGGATTTCTAAATTTTATATGGAACAGTGAATGAACTTGAATTTGAGTCTGCATGGAATAGCTAAAACAGCTTCACTTTACCAATGTTATTTTTAACACTGTGTAGAAAGAGCAACTAACGATATCAATTCTCTTTGAGCAGGGGGTTGGACTAAATGACCTCCTGAAGCCCCTTCCAACCCTGATATTCTGATTCTTAGCAACTTATAAGATATGAGCAGTCTTGTACACTCATTGTTACTGAGATCAAAGAAAAGGATGTTTTTCTCCTTCCCAGTGTTTATCATGGCAACCATGTGACTCTAAAAAGGTCCAAGAGTTAGCTTAGGTATAGTGCAACTTTTATTAGAAATTAAATGTATGCCTTCTTAGCTACATGAAACTCTTTCTGTAAGTCTTTCTATAAAACACAGTGAATTCAGTAACAATTGTAAAGGAATTCTGTGGAGTTAATCAATATAAATAGGAAAGGATAAGTATTGGCGTGTTACTGCTAATGTTCAGATACTTATATTTACAGTAACAAGTCCTCAAGGAAAACAAAGTTTTATATGTGACAAAGAGTCCTGTGGCACCTTAAAGACTAACTAAAATTTTTTAGAGCATAAGCTTTCGTGGGCTAATACCCACTTCGTCGGATGCAATCCG